>JAAXCT010000639.1:0-389053 GCA_012490785.1 Eragrostis nindensis
CTAAAACAGAAAAACTTAAATCAAAATAGTCCTGAGCTCCACATATAGCCTTGAAGACATTGTAGTTTCATCATGTTGCCTGGACAATGGTGCGAATGGGACAGAGCGGGGACAGAATGCAGCAATTTAAAAAGAAAGTTGTTAGCCCTTCTCTATTTTTTAAGTAACCAGCGCAGTGAGTTATTTCTTGGTTAATAAGACATGTGGCTGGGTGACCTGCATCTAAGCCAAACGTCTAAGCCGGGAGTAGCATGAATCCAAACTAACGTAAATTTTGTATTTGCCACCGAGAAAAATTTGAAATCCTGTATTCGCCCAACAGTAGTAAATACGGGATAGTGACACTTGCAGTGGCATCCTAAATTTCTGGTTAACTGCTGACTTCCTTCGTTAGCGGCCCTGTGTCTGCCACTGAGTGCCATGGAGAAAAATATTCTAAATGTAGTACCTTGATTAATTTTTTTTGTGAAGTGGTGAATGAAAAATATTCTGCAACTAGTTCATGAATGTGCTTCACTTAATCTGTTGCTAATCATAGACATGCTGAAAACACGTGTTCATTGCATTGGTAATGAGGAAGAGGCGACAAACATCATATCTTCTTCAAATTGTTTAGGTTATATTGAATTTGATTTTCTTTGTGACCTGAATAGTTTGGTGAAGGAATTATTTTAGAAATCTGGTTTGCCATGTTTGGATCATTGTTCTTTTCATGCAATTGGCAAATATGATGCAAATGATAAATACATGGTGCAACGGTTATATCTTTGTTCAGATTTGAAAACATCATTAATGGAGTCCTCGAGTGACGAACGATGACTTGCATCATGCTAACAGCACCATATCTAGTTTCTCTCTATTGACTATATTGCAGGTCAAAAATCAAGAAGAGGAGCAATGTTTGCTGCCATGTGCATAGTGCAAGCTCAAGAATTATATTTGAAAGAACTTGATCACAATCTACACGTGAACTTCAACCGTGATGCCAAACCGAGGACGGTTTGCTGTCAAGAAAGGGAGAATGAACGTATATCATATCAGATACGACCAACACTCCTCCGCTGAACACGCAAGTCCAACCGCAAGAGTTAGAGGACGACAATCAGATTTATCGGTGAGCTCGTTCCTCGGTCGTTTATATATGGTTTGAGAATAAGTTGCTACCTAATGAAATGATTATTGTTAGGAACTATGGAGATGATGCTGAGATAGTAGGAGAGGTGCTTGAGGGCGTGGAGGGGCCAGCAAGGGAGAACTTCAAGTTAGAGGCTCAATTCAAGTCGACTTCGAGTCAGTTTCGGAGTCCAGGACCGGTACGCACTAAAACGGTCACCCAAGTCACATACGGTCGGATTTGGACGTTCTTTATATGGATGGAAAGCTAAGAAGATTACCTTTCCAATGGCACCTGTCTCATGCCAAAATTAGGCCAGAGTTGATGGGAATCATCAAAACAAGTCGACGTACAGAATCTGTCCCGGTGCTGCGCCGCCGTTATTTGGCCTTTGGGCCTTGTATCTTGTGTGAGCCCATTAGAGGGCACATCCGGAGGTGGAGCACGACCCTAGAGTCCTCATAAACAGCGTCGTCGCATAATTAGGTTTGGGTTTTGATTGAGTTTAGCCATTGCTACTTCCCGATAGACGCGTGTGTCGACTAGACCATCCGCTCTACTTGATTCGGAACCCCACCTTTGTGAGTTCAGATCATTGTTTATCTTGTTCTTGCTTGTTCGTCGATTGCTTGCAGGAATTACCCTCGTGGTTAGGTTGATCGTGCTCCACAAGATCGCGAACAACCGTTGGAGTTGGTGTATCGGTCGCTAAGGCGCATCCTTGCTGGTTGTAGTCGGGCCGTGAACGTCTCTCCAATCTAAATCGAATTATCCCCCATCTCTCACCGAAAGATCAGCAAAACCCACCGGCGTCCTCATCAGCAATGATGAGGACTCATCAGGTCAGATACGACCAACACTCCTCCGCTGAACACGCAAGGTCCAACCGCAAGAGTTAGAGGACGACAATCAGATTTATCGGTGAGCTCGTTCCTCGTGTCTTTTATATATAGTTTTAGAATAAGTTGCTACCTAATGAAATGATTATTGTTAGAACCATGGAGATGAGCTGAGATAGTAGGAGAGGTGCTTGAGGGCGTGGAGGGGCCAGCAAGGGAGAGCAATTCAAGTTGGAGGCCTAATTCAAGTCGACTTCAAGTCAGTTTCGGAGTCCAGGACCAGTACGCACTAAAACGGTCACCCAGGTCACATACGAGTCGGATTTGGACGTTCTTTATATGGATGGAAAGCTACACAACAATGTGTATATAAACATTATAATACGTTAGATCCTATAAGGAATTTAAAACATTTGCTCTTATATCTCTATTACATATGCATCACTACTGATGCAAGATTATTTGGTTGGTACGTGTACGCCCTTGTCACTAATTAGAATGGGGGTTACATTGGTGACACAAAGGAATTTCTTGCCCTAACATAATATGAATTAGAAAACCAATGTCTAACTCCACATTATATGAAGCATATTTTGATCGAATGAGTTCACACGAAATTCATGTGGGTTCTGCACCAATGGCATGTGTAATACCTACACAAGCCATTTCAGTCTTCAGCAACATATACATAAGCAACAAGTGCCACCTTAATCAGTGTCCATTTCCCATCCCCGCAACCATCCTTTACCTTTTCCAATTCTTCTAGCTTTCTAACAGACATCCCTATGATTATTACAAGTTACTGATTCTTGTGATCGATTATTTAAACTTCACTGTAGTGAGACATTGGAAGAAGCCAATGCCAAACCCAGTTAACTTGTTTTCTGTACTGTAGTTACAGTGCTGTCACTGGCATGGCAGGTCAGTTTGATGAGCGCCATTTCCACCGTAGGCATTGGATGCTGCTGTACAAGTTGATGGCGCTCTTGGCCGCCGCCAGCAAGCGCTGCAGCATCATGCACAAGACACTGGATCTTCTAAGATATTGGTCGTACCTGGTGATGACTACAGCCATGATGAGGACCTGCCATGATCCGGCAAAAACAACCAGCCACAGGCGCTCCAAGTCCAGGCGCAGGAGCTTCACAAGGCAGCGCGAAGGCTGGAGAACTTGGCGACGAAAGCTCACACAGCGCTGCAAAGATCGAGGGCTCAAAGACCTGGGAGTTGGGTGCTGTCACTGGTATGTCAAGGTCATTTGATGCAAGGACATGATGAGCCATGGCGCACTGTGATCAGGCTTCATAGTGGAGCTCGGCATGATGATGATGGGGAGAGTGTCCATCACCATTGGGAGAACACATGACGGTTTACGCCAGCTATCTATCCTTCGCTGGACTACTCGGTCAATGTTTATACACTGCAACTGTGAATTTAAATGTTTAGGGCATATTTGAAAGTGGGACAGGAAAATTTTTATGACTCCTTATTACATCATCGCCCAATAGTGTCCTAATCATGATTCAGAGTGCATGACCATGGGCGCAACAATGAACTGAGACGTTATTCATTGGGCTTGCTTGCTTCCCACCCTGTGATTCTTGCACAGGGCTCTCAGGTTCACCATTTCGAGTGCGTGGGGCTAAGATTGTTGTCTGGCTCAGGCAGCCAGCGCCATGTCTTTAGCAAACAAGCCCTCATTTCAATGGAATGAGTTCATACAAAATTCATGTAAGTGCACCAAAAGAGCATGCTAAGGTGTGATACTGATGGCTTGTACGCATGTGTAGGATATTGGACTACTTTCACATTCCCGCTTTCATCAAAAGCACTTTCTAACTAAACCATCCAGTTTAACACGAGCATGTCATATGTCAACCAATACAAACATAACACGAATTTACCATCAATGTGTCAACGACAGGTGGTGCTCACCTGTGTCACTAACAGTAGTAAACACATAATAGGAACATTTGCAGTGGTGCATTGAAGAAAATAAACTCCAAATTTAGCACCTAAGTCATTTTCTTTTGGGTGAACAGTGAAAGAAATGCTATATAGGCAACAATATTAGTATAATACTTGTGTAAAAGAAATTAGAACAGAAAAATCAATATGATACGTTGAGATCCTACAAGAGAAAAAAAACACTTCTCTTGTATCTCTATTGCGCACAGCACTACCGATGCACAATTATTTTGTATGCATACATCTTTGTCACTACTTAGAATGGGGGTCCGTGGGCATACAAAAAAGATGATTTCTTGCCCTAATATGACGTGAATCAGAAAACCCAATTGTCAAACTCACACGATGAAACATGGAACTAACATCCTGCACATCATTTTGATGGAATGAGTTCACACGAAAGTCATGGGATTCTTCACCAATGGCATGTCATGTGCATATCCTACATAAGCATTTCAAAGCTTCAGCAGCGTATATAAGCAACAATCGCCACCTTGATCAGCTGTCCATTTCCATCCCATAGTAACCATTGTTCCTATCAGCCCCCCGTAGGAGTTACGATTACAAAATGCAGGTTACTGATTGTGAGTATTGAAACTTCACCGTGAGACATTGGAAGAAGCCCAATGCCAAACCCACTTTAGCAAGCGCTGCAGGATCGCGAAGCAGGACCTGAGTATTACAAAATACTGGTCGCGAGGCCATGAGCACATGACCCAGCTGCCGGAGGTGGGAGGGGGTGAACTTGGACCGGCAAAGACATTGGTGTCAATGCTTCTCCAATGCGCAGAGACCAAGCTTCATGCATGGTGGAGCTCGGTATGATGGCGATTAGGAAGAGGGTCGGTCAACTTTGGGAAACACAACGCAGTTATGCTATATATCTGCTACACTGATATTTTGTTGACTGACTGTTGTCCAAATTTATATTGCAACTGTACTTGTTGAATTATTTAAGAGGATATTTGGAAGTGAAGGTAAAAATATTTTTTTCAATGCATGTCTCCTTATCAGTACATCATCGCCCCATAGTATAGAAACACTGTCCTAATCATGAGTGCATGACCATGACGCTACAAACTGAGAATTGGATGAGTTTCAGCTGAATGAGTTCTTCCAAATTCATGCAGTATGTGCACCGAAACAGAATGTAAGGTGTGATACTGATGACTTGTACGCGTATGCATGTTGTTCTTGTTTTTTATATCCTATAACGCAGCACCACCTTTCACAGAGATTGGACGGCTAACATTTCCCGCTTTCATCAAAACGGCCCTTTCTAGGTGGTGTTTGGATCCCCATAAGCTTCTAAGAATCGGGATTGTGGGGGTAGTTTCTATAATCTGACTTCTAAAAAAATATGGATGAGGATGTTTGGATCGTGGATTCTTAAAATCTAGAAACCAGTTTCTGAGGTAGTTAATGACCAGCATGTCATTCCTATATTTTTTGTGAGTGGTGAAACAAGCTGTAATTATCCGAAACCATTCAAGAGCAGTGGATCTTCTGAAAATAAAATCACCTAAAAGCGGGCTAGGCCAGATTAAGGAATCGTAAAATCTCATAATCTAGATTTTAGAAATCTGGGTGGATCCAATCAGCCACCAGTTTTAACATGAGCATGCCATGTGTCAACTAGATACAAACACCTTCAGAAAGTGGAAAGAAACCAAATGACAAGCCGAGTCATCATTTGATCATTGAGGCCATTTCTAGCAATAATCAATGGAACGATGGACTCGTCAGTAATAAACATCTGCTCTGTTATCTCTATTACATACATCAGTACTGATACACGCTTATTCGTACGCTTACACCCTTGTCACTAATATATTTAGAATGAGAGTTACGTCGGTGGCATAAAAAGAAGATGAATTTCTTGCCCTTACGTACACAGCATGAATATAAAAAAAACAATTGCCTAGATCTTCACCATGAACTAATGGAGCTAACATCTGCACATCATTTTGATTGAATGAGTGCACACGAAATTCATGCAGATTTTGCACCAATGGCATGTGCGCGTATCCTACATAAGCATTTCAGGCTTTCAGCAACATATATAAGCACAACAACTACCACCTTAGTCAGGTGTCCATTTCCATCCCATAGCATCCATTAATTACATTTCTGATTCATTCAGCTTTCTATCATTCACTGTGAGACATTGGAAGAAGCCAAATGCCAAACCCAATAATCATAATCCTGCTTCTGGTAGTTGCAGCACTGTCCCTGGTATGTGAAGGTGTGATGCGCGCCACTTCCGCCTGGTGCCACCAGATGTTGTTGTAGAATTCGCAGATCTTGACAGCTTTAGCTATCCAGTGTTACAGGACTGTGAACAAGATCCTGAGTATTCCAAAATAGTACCTAGTGACGGCTCCATACCTGCCACGCTACGAACACGGCGGCTCCCACCACGACAACGGCAAAACCAACGCATCTCAGGTGTGTGGTGCACGGCGTAAAATGGAAGCACTCGAGGGCTGTCCAAGATTGGGGGTTTTGGAGGGCAATGGGCAAGGGATCCGGGAGTAGGGCGCGGCACGCACGCAGCGGTGGATGTGCAGTCGGTATGCGCGGCCGAGGATGTCGCCCATGACATTGAACACGCGGGCCGAGGATGACATCTTGATCGACCGCAGTCAGGGCCGCTCCTCCCCAACACTCGCCTCCGCTGGTGGAGTCGAAGGGATTGGGTCCCGAAGTTCAAGCTGAAAGCTCGGGATCGTCCAAGATCGAGTAATGCAAGGTCATGAGCCCATGACCAGCTGCCGCGATGGGTGAGGCCTGCTGGGGAAGGGGTGAACTTGTTTGCTTTGACTAGCAAAGGCATTGGTGGCACCGCTTCTCCTACACACAGAGGTCAAGCTTCATGTGGAGCTCGGTATGATGAAGAGGGTTGGTCAACTTTGGAGAACACAACGCAGTTTGCTAGAATGCTATCTATCTGCTACCATATTTTGTTGGCTGCTGACAGTTTGTCAATCTCTATATTGCAACTGTACTTAGTGGAATTGTTTAAGAGCATATTTGGAAGTGAAGGTAAAATATTTTTTTTTCAATGTCTCGCTCCTTATTACAGCATCGCCCATAGTGTAGAAAACAATGTCCTAATCATGAGTGCATGACCATAGACGCAACAAAACTCAGACTTGGACGAGTTTCAATTGAAATGAGTTCATCCGACATTCATGCATGTATGTACACAAAAAACAGAATGTAGGTGTGATACTGATGCCTTGTACGTGTGTGCATGTGGGCTCTGTTTTTTATTATCCTACAATGCAGTTCCACCTTTCACAGAGCATGCCATGTGTCAAACCAGATACAAACTGTGATAACTTGGAAGGAACCAAATGACAAGTCCAGTCATCGTTTGATCATTCAGAGGCCAGTTTCTAGCAATAAACAATGGAACGGTGGATTCGTCTGCAATAACATCTGATCTTTATCTATATTACATTCATCACTGCCCATGGACGATTATTTGGCAGGCGTACACTCTTGTCACTATTTAGAATGAGGGTTACGTTGATGACATACTAAGAAGAATGAATTTCTTGCCCTGCCACAACATGATTTATGGAATTAACATCCTACACATCCAGGGGCGCAGCTACATGGTGCTGCTAACTCCTTGCAAATCCTGCAAGAACAGAGTATTTGCAGCTTATGACACCGGTAATTTAATTTGGAGCCTGACCCCGTGACCTTTTACTCTGGCTTCGCCCCTGTACACATCATTTCAATTGAATGAGTTCACGCGAAAATCATGCAGGTTCTGCACCAATGGCATGAGCATTCCTACGTAAGCATTTCAGGCTTCAGCAACATATATAAGCGCAAAAAATTCTACCACCTTAGTCAGGTGTCCATTTCCATCCCACAGTGTCCATTACATTTCTGAATCATTCAGCTTTTCTATCCTGCTCTGTGAGACATTGGAAGAAGCCAAATGCCAACTCAATCCCCTCGTTTCTGTTTCTGGGAGTCGCAGCGCTGTCCCTGCTATTTAAAAATACGCCTGCCGACTCCAGACATGAACAAAACCTGAGTATTCAAAAATAGTACCTAGTGACGACTCCAGACCTGCTGCGCGACGAACACGAAGCCTGCCACCACGACCACGGCAAAACCAACGATGCGCAGGTGAGCCGTGTACGGCGTAAAATAGAATCGCTCTAGGGCTGGATCCGAGATTGGGAGTTCTGGGGAACAGTGGGGAAGGGGATCTGAGAGGAGGGCGGCCACCTTGGCGACGCAGCAGATAACGATGGGCCGTCAGACATCATGCTCTCAAATAAAGCAGGGAACCTTGGTCTCAAACGATTGGCCGTGGGTAGGAGCGGCCAAGGATGTCGCTCGTGCCGTGAGCATGCGTCGAACGGACATCTTGATCCGCCGCAGCCAGGGCAGCTCTGCTCAAGCACACGCCGCTGTGGTGCAGTGAATCAGTGATAATACCATGCCAATGTGATGTTCATTGGCTCAGGACTCTCCTGATGTTTCCATATGAATTGCAACTACAGATAGGGGTGAAGGGATCGAGCACATTCTCCTCTAATCTAATTAAGAACGTTATTTCATATAGTCTACACTTGTTCACGTCAAAATTGAATCAATTTTATAATATTTTTTATATATAAAAAGTATATTTATTATATAATGACGGATATGCCGAATATCGGATGTCAAAATTCAAACCATTTCTACATTCATATTTTCTGATCGAGTTCAAATACGAATACAATTAGTGTAAATATTAATCAAATATAAATTTTGTACCACATTTACATGTTATCGGATACGGATATCGGATGTTACGGGTCATCTGTATCCAATTTCCACCACTAACTACACAGTTGAATTCTTTAGGAGCATATTTGGAAGAGAAAATAAAATACATTTTTGTATGTTATAGTTATTACCTCATCGCCCATAGTGTAGACTAGTGGTTACAAGAGTAGCACCTGAGGTCCTCAGTTCGACTCCCCGTGGGACAGTGGCGGAGCTGGACGAGAAATCTAGGGGGGGCCGAAGAAAAATTTGAGGATGAAAATTTTGGCACTTTACGCCAATTTCATTCTTCAATGTGCATATATGAAGTTTGTATAATAATCAAAAGCAAATATATTTCATAAAAGTTTGATTAATAAAGATATATGAAGCTGCTGATCAATCAAACTTTGATTAATTTCCTATAATATACGAAGTTGCGATGTTGTTCATACCGGGCATCCCTGCAAAAACAGGCTGCCATGTTGTTCTATCAAGGGAAGCTAGTAGCTCTCCAAGGGCAATGAAACTCAGGCCTCCTTAGCTGGGCCTTTTCTCATTCAGATTTCACGCAAACCAGCCCAACTCAGCCCATGCCCTTTCGTTTAGTTCGTCTTCTTCCTCCAGACAGCAGAACGCTGTGTTTCTTCACGCGAACAGCAACACCACCGCCGGTCAGATGCGCATGGAATTATTGGAAATTCTTGGCAAGAGAAGAGGGGTTCATAGCCGGCGGTAGTTATGGAGGTTCTGAATACGGCAGCTGTGTGTGTGTCCGTGGGCTATTAGCTGCTGAATATGGACTAGATACAGAGTAGCTGTGCATACCTATTCAGAGGAATTGCCGGTGTTAGGGGGGGCCATGGCCCCTGCCGCCCCCCCCCCCCCCCCCCCCAGCTCCGCCACTGCCGTGGGAACGAATTTTCTAGGATTTAACGGCATTGTGCGGGAGGCCACGTGGCCGTCGACAGCGAGGCGTCAATGGTGACTTCGTCAATCTCGAGGATTTGCCGGCTCAGTCTTCAAAGATGCTCATAGGGGTAAGGTTTGCGTGTGTGCGTTCATATGAGTGAGTGTGTGTGTGTTTGTGAGTGTCTGTGTTATACTATCGCAAAAGAAAAAGGGAAAAAATCTCCTAATCGTGACCATGGATGCAACACAACTGAGACGATCTGCATTCATTCAGTTGAACGAGTTCATACGAAATTCATGTACGTGCACCAAAACAGCATGCTAATTAAGGTGTGATACTGACCGCTTGTACGCGTGTGCATGTTGGCTCTATTTTTACTTGGCCTGTGTTTTTACTTGTCCTATACATGCAGTTCCACCTTTCAGAGAGATTGAAGAACTAACATTTCCCGCATCCATCAAAACGGCCCTTTCTAACTGAACCATTCAATTTTAACATGAGACAAACACCTGTGAGAAATTGGACGAAATCAAATAACAAGTTCAGTGATCGTTTGATCATTGAGAAGCCATTGTCTACCAATAAACAATGGAACGATGAACGCGCCCGCGATGCATACGTCACAATCATTCCAACCATGGCCATCTACGTTGACGTTGTGTTGTATTGCGTGCATAGAAGATTGATGTAGTCATTCTTTAGAATACAAGGGGCACGCCCCAGTCCATCGTTGCATTGCAACATCAGGACCAAATATTCATCATGCCATTGAATGCGCCAGGGATTAAGTTCCTAACTAAAGGCTACAATGCAGACTGACTATCTCGCTGCAACCTCATGAATTCACCTGACTACATGCAGTTCCACCTTTCAGAGAGATTGAAGGACTAACATTTCCCGCATCCATCAAAACGGCCCTTTCTAACTAAACCATTCAATTTTAACATGAGCATGCCAAATGTCAACCAGAGACAAACACCTGTGAGAAATTGGACGAAACCAGATGACAAGTTCAGTGATCGTTTGATCATTGAGAAGCCATTTTCTACCAATAAACAATGGAACGATGAACGAGCCCGCGATGCATACGTCACATTCATTCCATCACCATGGCCATCTACGCTGACGTTGTGTTGTATTGCGTGCATAGAAGATTGATGTAGTCTTTTTTTAGAATGCAAGGGGCACTCCCCAGTCCATCGTTGCATTGCAACATCAGGACCAAATATTCATCATGCCATTGAATGCGCGCGCCAGGGATTAGGTTCCTAACTAAAGGCTACAACGCAGACTGATTATCTCGCTGCAACCTCATGAATTCACAATCTGCAAAACATACAGTAACGGACCAGCGACTACTCTTTCTTTGCCTACCATATCCGTATGTGCAAGTTACTTATTACCAGAACCTCCACCATACGTGCAACCGAATGGGCATGCGAGCTACAAACTCATTCCAGTTGAATGAATCACACAAAATGCGGTTACGTACACTAGTCAAGGCAAATAACAAGGCCATGTCAAGTACATAGTTTCGGCCATTTCAGCTCTATAAATATAACATTGCAAATTTCATAAAGTGATCATCGCCATCACTGCACTATATCCCAACTGAACCTACGTTTATCAATTATAACAGGCATGCCCTATGATGGAAAACCCAATACCTAAGTTTTGTGAGAAATTGGAGGAAACCCAATACCCAATTATATTTTCCTCTTAATTAGGATGTGGATGACAGTTTATAGAGATCAACTATGAAACACCATAGAAAAGCCATACGGAAAGAAGTCAAGAACATCACAAAGGTAAAGGCCGCCGGGAAAGAAGTTGAGAACATCAAGAACGGCGAACCCGCGGTTGGTCATAGAGGGCCCTTGAACATCAAGAACAGCCAGTCGCTGGGTCATAATGCGAAGGAGAACATTGTGAACCGATTCCACTTACGCATTCCACTTAAAAAATGTATGTGTGGGCACAAGCTGGGGACTGCCTATATGAAGGGCGTCCTACGGTTTATATTTGATAGATCGGCCCAATAGCCCATTAAATTTAGGCAGCCCAGCCCAAGTTCGAGTGTCAACATTTTGAAATAGAAGAATCAACATTTTTGTAGTTCTATTTCAACATTTTTAAAATGAAATCAATATTTTTTGAAAAAATGTTGACATAGTGCAAACAAAATGTTGACATAGTGCAAAAAAAATATTGACATAGTACATTCAAAAATGTTGACAAAAATTTTGAATTTTAAAAAATTCAAAAAATATTCATATTGGATCTCATTTTGTAGAATTAATTGTAACAAACACGTAGGTTCAAACGGATTCGAAAACGGACTTACGGTTTAGGAGAAAAATACGTTTAAAGTTTGAAATCCGTTTCTTTTTCTCCCACCTCTCACCCGCCCCAATCAGAGAGCGACACGTGGCAGCTTCTCAGCCATCCCCTTCTCCACCTGCGCGAATCTGAACCGTTGCACGAATCTCAAACACTGTTCTATCAAAGCTTAACCATAGCCCGCCCTCCATATAGGATCCACCCGCAAGCTGCATCTTCTTTTCTTTTTCCGCACTTGTTTTGTGGGCACTCGCTACGGAGGGAAGCGGACCCATCACACGGTGTCTTCAACATGTAGTGCAGGGCCTGGGCACGAGCAACCCGTGGGCTGGGCATGGCCCGGAACTGAGATGAAGAATACATAAATCCGTGCAGCAGAAGCCGAAACTTGTTATACATTGTTAGGGGCAAATAAGCCTTCAGTCCAACTTAAATGTGTTTCGAAGTAAAATTAACAGGATTGGTACGTGAGGCATGAATTTCGAATTCAATGGCAGATAAGGAAATCTTAAAATTTTGATGGCTCGAAAGAAATGAGTTTATCTCTGTATCAAATTTTGTAATTGATGGAGAAATATTTAGGCTACATAGTAATAGCCAGTTTCGTCTATTTGTTTTGTATTACTAAATGTCACCGTAGCCGTTAGCACAGGCAATATACTAGTTGTAAATAAAAGAAATTTTCTCAAAATTAAAGCACTTTCGAGAAAGGAGAAAGCAACCTATCCTAAAACCAAACTTCTGAAAACAAAAACCAGCACAAAAACTTCAAACATGAACTCACTTCCAACTCAAGTTCCCAGATGCATCTCAACCAGGCATGCTGGGGAGGTGATCCCAGCCGTTTTTGGCAGCAGCATCTACCCTGCGCTTTCAATGGCAGTGAAGCACTTCACAGCACCTCTGCTAGGCACTACACAAGATAGTCACGAGTTGCCATAACACTAAAACATACTGCCTCAGCTTTAAAATTGTCGTCATAGGACAGCAACTTTAGTTCATTATTTAACTAGAATTGTTGTCCTAACGACAACTATTTGAAAACTGAGGGAGTAAAAACCATCAAACGCAAACTCCCGCAAAAATACATCCATCCAAACAACAAGGCAGATTATCAATGTTATTCTCTCGCATTTCATCTAACCATCAGGCACCAAATTGGCCTGTTACATTCCTCATCAGAAGTTAGCAAACATAAAATTCTAGGCTCTATGTTTGTTACAATAGCTACATTAATAGGTTTACACAAAACACACACAAACACACACACACACATATGAGCGCGCACACGGCAATGAGCCATAAATAATACATGGCTGCAGTGGGGGCGATTCTACAGGGGCCCCGGTGAGCTGTGAGAAAGACTACAACAACAGCTTTGCTGAAAAAAACACACTGATTGATGATGGGTGTTGTGTTAGATAAGAAACACCTCATCTCATCTTTGTCACTTCCTCATGACCTCTCACCTAGTGTTAGCCTCCTGTTTGTGGCTGCCACCTACATAGTTTCCATTGCTGTTATTTTTAGTATTCTTGCGAAGCTGGCCCTCGTCGTCATGCTGCTGTGCCTTTGGTGCTTCTATGCTCATACCCAATGTTGTTGTGACACTTGGTCCCTGGGAAGGAACCATTCCCCCCTTCACCAATTTAAACTTTCTACGGTTAGATGAAGTTGACATGACATCAAATGCTGTAAAAAAATTGCGCCATCAGATAACAGCAAAGTTCCATTTGCTCACCATCAGGCGTGAATTCTCCGTTTCCATATCTTGACATGCCTTCTTAAGGTTGTCAAGTTCGGCTCTGAGAGCATTGTTTTCAGTTGTCAGCTCAGCTACCTTCCTGCCTAACTCCTCACACTCTTGCTGAAAAATATGCCAGTCAGTGCAGCGAATTGATTGTAACTATAAACATCTGTTTTACTGATATAAGAAAAGGCAAGGTTCTCATACAAGGTAACGTAATGCAATAAGCATAATTTGTCACAGGAAAAATCAATAGTTCCATATATGTCACACATACAAGCCGACAGTCATGTTTTATCGAAAAATAAGTGGCTGCTCAATGGTAAGCACCATAGGCTACGTGGCTAAGGTTACATAAATAAATATTTAAGCCACAAGGTTGGCTAGTTAGTAAACTGAATGATATCTGAGTTCTTCTGGTGTCATTAACAGATGAGTAAAGCATCAGAACAGCTCATTGCGTGATAAAAATACTCAATGTGATCAAGTTAAAAGGGTCAATGAAATAATTTATTTTTTGTTGGATTCTAGAGTAACCATTTGAGTACTATCATATATGAGTGCATCCAGGCATCCATCAGGGAAGCGACAAGTGTTTCATCACATCAACTCCCTCCCTCCCTGTATCTCAGGAGATGATAGCAAGCTAGAACATCAACTCCCTCCCTCCCTCCCTCCCTGTCCAGAGACAGATATCTGTTTGAGAAATTTTCTCTTTACGGAGTTGACATCTACTATCAGACCCATAAGGTAAGTTCTGTTCTTTCCTCAGATCTTCATCTTAGATTAACATCAGGTTTTGGTTTTCTTGGGCAGATAATGATTTCAATTGATTATGATAATGTGTTCTTTTCCTCGTTCGCTCTGTAGCTTCGTTTGAGTACTCTGTTGCAGTGAGCGATGAACGAAATAAAATCTCGTTAATTGGGGTTACTGTGATGCTTGAAGTTTGATAAAATTAAGTGGCTAGTACACAAAACTGACTTATGTAAAACCGAAGCATATAAACCTAGCAAGCAATGCATCTATCGGAATTAAAATGACTGGGTCATGATTATGCGACTTTAACAGTTGTCATTAGTCTTTGTAACTGCAACAAGTTAATAAACAACTACATATCCGTGAACCAACAATGGAGAACAAGAGGTTGCCCTGTTAAATATCCGCCAAATGCATTCCAGGCTACAATACAACGCCACGAGGTTTAGGTAGAATTTAATCAATGAAAATTTTTTCCAGAACTGAAGGGTAAGCTCAACATCACTGTATTCCAAAGATCTTTATTTTCTCTGTTTAAGTGAAATAGTATGGAAAACAGCATACAACTAAGTTTGGGATATTTGTATCAAACTAATTTTGCCATACTAGTCATGCCTTGTTTGAGGTAGCATGAAAACAGATTCACCACATTCAATGGAATTATTGGGTATGAGCAGAATACACACAAAATAGTCATGGCAAGTTACTCTCTATGACGTTGACACATTCTGTAGGAAATGAGAATGCATTAGTTTCAATGATACCTGCTTGCGCAACCTTGATCTTCTTGCAGACTCCCTATTAGATTGTTTTCGCCTCTCCCTCTTCAATTCACGCTCATCCTGAAGAAATAGGAATATTCAATCATATAATCAGGTTGAATAAAGCATACGTTTCATCTTTGATTAAACAGAAAAAAGACAACTCATAAATTGTCAGACGTTCTAAAGGAATGAGGTACACATAAAATGAATTTTAAAATGATGCAACAAGATATAACGAGGGGCATACATACCAACGGACCGCCATCACGCCGAGCAGGCGCCAACCCAGGACTTGCTTCGCCCTGCACTGCAGGAACAGCTAAGGCTGGCGTAGCGCTCCAAAGATCCATCCCAATGTTCAAATTTGGGGTGGCATTGGGTAGCGCTGCTCGCCCAGGTGCAGACACCGGGAGCTTCGAGGCGGACCTTCCCTTCACCGGAAATGGGGACTCGACAGCAGCATAGCGCACAACAGAAGCTTGAGAAGGCTCACCTGGCAAACACAAGTCTTTAATCACACATACATTCCCAAAGGAACAGCACAAGACGAAACCAACCTTCAGCCGATGTGTTACCAGACTTCCTCTTCTTAGGCGCAGACGAATCCTGAGGAAAACAAACATGAGCCACACAAAGGCATAACCATACCAATTATGGGGTGAACATTCAATTTAAAAATGGTCCCTCGCGTCACAGCAAGCTGCTTGGTACCTTATGGTCAGTGTCATCGTCTCTCGTATCTGACGACTCCTCGCTGCCGCTGTCGCTGCTGCACAGGGCAACGAAATTCAAACTCAATTTAACCAAAACAAGAAAAGGGACTAGAAAAATCAAATCAGACGGACAGTGCAACAGCGAAAGGTGTTACCTCCGGGAGGCGTCCTCACCCGAGGGCGCGCCGGAGCTGCCCTTCTCAGGCGACGCACCCCCGCCTTTCCCCTTGCCCTTCCCTTCCGCGGCCGCCGCTGCAGCAGCAGCAGCAGCTTCGGTCGTCGGGTACGGGACACCCTGTACAGTAGCAAATTCAGACCAAAAACCCACAAATCGAAACCCAATTTCCCCCAATTCGACACGTGGAAGAGGAGGAGGAGTCCGGCGCACTCACCGCGGCCATGGACGCGTGCGCGTAGTACGCCGCCGCGGCGCCCGGGTGGTAGACGGGGAACGGCACCGGCGCGCCGTACGTGGCCCCCGCCGCCGCCGCCGCCATCAGATGCTGCATCCGAGGGACAAAGCGAAGAAAACCTAGTCAGAGCCCGCCGGCGCCGGCGCCGCCACCGCACCCCAAAAAAAGAAGGCCCAAACTTTTACCTGCGCCGGCCAGGCGTAGGGGTGCCCCGCGGCGGCGTAGTACGCCTGCACGGAGGCCGCCCACTCCGCGTGCGTCTGCGGCGCCACCGCCGCCGCCGTGACGGCGGCCGCCCCACCCGCCGCCGCGGGCGGCTCCGGCGGCTTGGGCTGCTCGTCGGAGGACGACGCCATGGGCTACCTGCCTCCCGGGAGAGAGCGGCAGCCGAGATCTGGAGATCCCCGCGGCTCCGGGACAGGAGGAGGGAAGCGGCCGTGGCGGTGGGTGTTGTGGCGACGCGTTCGCCGGCCGGTGAGGCTTACCGGGGGCGGTGTGGGGAAGCGGCGCGGAAGGACACACGGAGCAAAAAGGCGCTGCCCGCTAGGGTTCGGTGCCCCACCTCCCGCGTGTACGACGCCGCGTGCCCGTAGCGCCTTCCAGCCGACGTGGCTCCCTCGCTTTGGCTTTTGCGACGGCGCGTGGACGGGACTCCATTGCGGGGCCCACGTGTCGGTGGGATAAGATGTGAACCGGTGTGCGGGAACCGGGTGCGCGTAGGAGTTTCGCAGACCGGCGGTGGTGCCAGTGTAAGGACAAGTAGCCATTCGGTGGACGGGCGGTAAGGAAGGGGTGCTGCGCACAGGTGTCCTTCGGTGGGTGGGGTTTGGATCCGGGCCCACGCGTCAGTGGGTGAGAGTGGTTGGGGAGCGGGTGGGGGGGGGACGTGGGCGCTGAGTCGGACGCGACGGGATCCGCGCACTGGCTCGGTCGGTACAGGAGGAGGACAGCGCGGCGCGGCGCGCCGAGTGGGAAAGGGGCCAGATGGGTCAACCTTTGGTTTGGGCCTTAGATGTTGGACCGTCTGTCGACTTTTTTTTTGAACTTTGTGAAACTCAAAAAAAATTGCAGAGAGACAATTGACAAATGGAACTGTTGTGCAACAGCGAAAGAAATGTTTTCCCTTAAAAAAATGGAACTGTTGTTCTTTATCGCATTGTTGATCACATATTTATACATAGAGGTAGAGTAGTGGCCAGGTTCTCCCTAACGAATCTGACTCCTTAGAAAAGGTAATCAACTGGTCACATTTGATTCGTAACACACTTCAAGCGCGTAGCCCACTTTCCTTTTTTTTCCTTCTTTTTTGATACAAGTGAATGATATCACGGCCTAAGGAATTCGGGAAAATAGGTGGTTGTGTCAGGCTTCCTACCCCCATGCTTTAGGAATAGTGCTGGGTGACAACGGACGGACGAGGGCGAGGGGCAACGAACGGACGAGGGCGTGGGCAATTAAGCATGCTGGGTGGGAGAGAGCACTGCGGCACATGTCAAGAGCAGATTGGGAGCATGGATTTAGTACATGTTTCCAAAATTTAAACGAGTTTTTCTCTCATCGTTTTCGAATGTGTTTGAACCTTGGGGTTTTTTAGAATTAATGCGACAAAACAAGATCCTACATGAATATATTTTCTGTATTATTTGAAGTTCTGAAATTCAACATTTTGAATGTACCATTTTATATTTTCTTTTACTATTTCAACATTTTCCATAAATGTTGGAACAATATATTCGAAATGTTGAGCTAGCTTTTATCAAATGTTGACTCTAGGCATTCACTGTGTTTTATCCCATATGAATTTTAGTTTTTATTGTTTGCATTTTTAAAAGTCAACAACTTTGAATATATTATTTCAACATTTTTCCATATATCGACTCAACATTTTTACAAAATAAAAGTTGGCATCCATATTAAAAATATTGAATCTATTTAAAGCAATCTTGCATTCCAATAGCTTGGATGGCACTACCTTGCCTTTTTTGTTGCTTTCCTATTGCATCGCTGCTCTTGATACCTGTTGTTGCCTATATTTCGTTTCGTATGCAACAGCTCTCGTGTGGCTCCCTCACCCTAGTCGTATCCCTTTGTGGTTGACCCTCCTCCATATTTCTCGCGCTCAGTGTCGCGTGTACCACTGTACCAACTCGCATGCGTAGAAAAAGAACCTTCACAATACTCATTCATCTTTGATTTCCCTTTTGGATTGGCCCTTCTCCAAATATTGGTGATGATTAGCCAAAGAGATTTGTTGTTCCAATGGAAATAACAACCTTCACAATAATCATTCATTTTTTATACATATAGGTGTTCCATCTAAAATAAAATTATGATTGTTTCTTTCCTCTACATAGTCAGGTGCAACTAAAATTTACTAAACTTATGCGACAAACACTATGTAATGCTTATGTTGGTATGTATGCACAGATGTAGTAAGAAATGAAAAATGAGTTGTAATGTCTTTTTTACTCATTATGATTCACATCATACCTTTCAGATTTTAGAATATGCATGACTCCCGCTTTAGGAGAAACAGGATATTTATATCTCATAATATATTACATTGATGGTAATTATGTACGTGATTAGAAGGTATACTTTGAACATTTTTTGTTTTCTCACAATAGTCTGGCAGTTGAGAAAGCTTTGATTGAGTAATGTATGTGTGCGAGACAAACTTCACCTAATTACATTTGATGTAAGGTTGTTATTATTTTGCATCTTTGCCATAATATATATTGTTTCTTTGTAGTTTGTTGTTTTTACAATAGCATTTAAGATTAGATTGGAAAGTATATTTCTTTCTTGTATGACATTATATCTCTATCAATATTTACTTCTTTTGGCAGCACACAATTGGTTCTTCTAGAGCCCAAGATGTGTATGTTCATTTTGTTGGGCCATTGCAAATATGTAGCTGACAAGGTTAGCAGTTGCTGTAATTATCATTAATTCTCCTTGGTTTGACTTTGTTAATAATGCCCCGTAATGCATTTCCATAGGCATACATCTGCATACCCAACTATACTGATGTGAATCTATTTATATAAACTTATATAGAGTGCTCTATAAAGAAGAAGTGTTTATCAGGGTACATACGCTTTCTAGTTGATATTAAGAAGGAAAAACAAATATCTACGCGGTGCATGCTCTCTATTTGATATTTGTAGGTTTGATCACACCATATGATGGACACCGCAAGTAATGATGACCAAAAGGGTCGTGCCAAATGAGCGGACACGAAGCATGACCATTTTGGCTTGGCCCAGGCATGGCCAGTCAAAATCCGTACCGGGTTGGATTAACCCGAAGCAACGGTCGTGATTGGGCTGAGGTCTCAGCCCAGTGGGCAGCATGGTCAGACATGTATAACATTCAACCCGTCAAAGCCGCATAGGGCCTATCGCACGTTCCATGTACAAAAAATGAACTCATGAGATGTCTGTATCCCATCCTCACGCTGCCTCAATATATAAGCCACCTCCCTCGCTTGAGTCAGCCATTTCCCCACCCCTCTGCCATCGCGCAGCCACGATGCCAACCCTAGGCGTAGATCGTCGCATCGTTGCATCCTCGCCTCCTTCTCGTCTTGCCCTATCGCTCCCTTCCTTCTTTGCCTCCTCGTCTTGCCACCGGGAGATGAGGACGAGACCGCGGCGCAAACCGTAGATCAATGCCATTGCACCTACTCTTTCTCGCTTGCTCCTTACCTTGTTGATGCGATGTTGATATGAAATCCAAGCGACATGGCGTTGCGGACGTCTTGAGATTTGTTATTTGAGTCAGGGCGGCTACCCCAGCCATGGCGGCACCTTCACCAAGGTCGGCAACGCCCCCGGCGAAAGTTGAACAACTCTCAAATAATATAAGTTATGAGGCAGGTGGTTTTTTTAATGATGCAACCAGTTGACAGTTTTAAAAATAATAATGCCAAAGGGTTTTTAATGAGCCAGCCAAGTTGAACAACTTAAAAATAATACTCCCTCTGTTACAAAATATAAGCACTTTTTTGGGTTTGTCAGAGTCAAACATTTTCAACTTTAACTTGCAATTAATAAAATTATAACAATATATATTATGGCAAAGATGCAAAGATAGTTGCATATTATGATAACCTATTTTATGATGAATATAATAATATTATTTGCACATGATTAAATGTTATAAACTGTATTTTTAGTAGTCAACGCTAAAGAAATTTGAATTCAACCAAGCTCAGAAATGCTTACATTTTAAAACAGATGTAGTAGAAGTTAGTGTCCATGACCAGCTGGCGTGCTTTTTTTTTTTTTTGAGATTACACAGTACAATCTGACACTCACAACGCACGCACACTCACTCCTATTAACACACGTACGCAAACTCTACCCCTATGAGCATCTTCGTACCAGCTGGCGTGCTGGCACGACAAGTTTTACTTGAGCTGTGATGTGTCATGGACCGATGAACGAGCCCATGGCCTGGCACGGTACGGCCTGCCTAGCATCCGCTCATTACACAGCCCAGTCCCGCTGGTTTGGCCAACTTTGCTCGGATGATGCCGTTGACGAGTCATCCCAGCTGCCCCCACTTTGTATCGAGTCGATCCGGCCCTTCGTCCTGGTGAATCCTTTTTTGAAACCTGGTGAATCTGGAGGAGCACGAGCGCCATGGCTTGGTAAATCTCTGCTGAAAAGGGTCGTCAAACAAAAGTTTCGTTTCCGTCCTGCCGTTCCAAAATCGATTGTTCGCAAACACCCCGTCTCCAAGTCTGTCTCGCCTTGACAAATTAGCGCCGACCGTTTCCGTATGGAATAAACATGTACGTACAGGGGGATCGTCTTGCTTTATAGTTCCTCTGATGATGGTTTTGATCTATCATAAGTTGATCTTCCTCCCCTCCGATTTGCCCGATCGTTGTCCGAACTCCTCTCCCCTCCATGGACGGCCACACCATGGCGCCTCGCGGTTGGGCGCCACCACCCGACGTCCAATGGCTGAGTCCTCATATGTCGAGGTCGGGGGCTCACCATAACCCAATTTGTCTGCAAATTACACCTATCCTTCATTCAATCTGATGTTGCGCCATTGAAGAGACTAAAGACCACGGTTACGAAGCGAACGGACGGAGGAGGCAGAAGAATTAGACCCAGGCGGCAGGCGATCGTGTTCGTCTCGGCGGTGCACTGCGGACGGAACAAAGCACGGTACTGCACTGCGTCGGCGCCACCGTCTCGCCGGTAATTAGTTCGTGACGAATGACGAATGCCAAGATCCACCGACACCCGTATGTACGTATGACGAAACGTCCTGTACCTTGAAGCGTCGCTCGGGCGTTGCACTACTGCCCTTGCCTGGCGCACCCCAAGTCACAAGCAATCGAAACGCAAACGCAAATTTGTTAGTCCGGCCCTAATCGTGCGGCTGAAATGCCGCAAAATTAATATGATTAACGGGAGCTCATCTACCTGTTTAGTTGGACTGTGGAGTGAGTTTGAGCAGCGGGTCATTTTGGAGCATTCCCTTCTCTGTTCGACTGCTTTGCTGCAACGAATGGCAGCTTCATCTGCCTTGGCCGTCGCGGCTCACACAAGACACAACCGCATGCGTTCCCGACGTCGGACGTGAGGTATTGCGCCGGGCAGGGCGGTCTCCAGGTCCCGGCCAAGCGTAAGCTCTCGCGCTGAAACCTCGTGTGTGGGGGGGCGGCGAGGAGCGCGCATCCGAGGCGGCGGTGGTGGCGATGTACAAGGTGGCCTCCGATCTCCTCGCGCAGCCCCCGCCGCCGCCGCGTGGAGGTGGGGGAGATCACGGAGGAGAAGCCTCTGCTCATGGGAGGCCATCAATGGACAGATCTATGACGTCTCCCAAAGCAGGTCCTCCCAGTTTAACCCTTGCCCTTAAACTTTCATCTCGACGCAGTGCTGCTCCTGCTGTTTAGCTTTGCTCTACCCATTTAGTTACTGTAAAAATCATTCAGACTTTGGCTGTGAATGAGACTGATGACAACACTAACTAATTCATTGTACAAGTGGAACCCTGTAAAAAATGTTTTACGGAATTGATGAAGCTGTCTGTGTTCTTGAATTCTTAGAAATTTTAGTGTCCTAAGCCAATATTACAAGTTGAAAAAGTCTGAAAACAGACGGAAAGATGAAGTTTCAGGCCAGATGCCATCAAGTAACTAGTTAATGACATGTAAGATTTCTTAGCCCCTTTAAACATTTTGGATATGAAGAGAAAACAATGTACTGTTCTGCAAATATTGTCATAGAGTAGAGCTTCTGATGCCTAGCGTGATGTTGAAGAATGCTGACCCAAACGATAAAGAGTTCATTTTGAGTTTAGTTCTTTCATTAAAACATACGGTATCTAAGTCTCCTAATAGTTGGTATCTTTCGATTTGGGTCTCGAGTGTACTTCATTTGGTGGCATCAGCAATAATAATATTGTTATGCTCTTAACTCCAATTTGTGTTTTATATATCTGAAGCTTGCTTTAGATTGTACATCCATGAACGATTTTATTCGGTAACGGAAGCTGTCCGAACTCTGTCCAGGATCTGGATTGTCCCAAACAAATCGAATGTTTTCCTAAATAAACTACTGGACATCTGTTTAGTACTCTTATTTTTTATGGAAAATATGGCAGGTGCTCTGCCCTTGCATTAAGATTCAGGGTGAAGCTTAGTTGAGGCCACAGATGGCCATGGCCCCCGCTGCCTAGCTCAAATTTACACTGAATCAACAGTTAATTAGCTACTATTTCCCTCTTTTTTTTGGCTTAATTAGTGAAGTTTGCCCCCTCTAGCAATTGACTCAAGCTCCGCCAGTGTTTAAGAAGGAAGAAAAAAAACAGATAGTTCTGGTTCCTCCTATTAGCAACCATGGCTGCCGAAGTCTGATATGAAGATAAAAGTTACAAACCCAAATAACAGAAAAAACAGGCCAAGCATCTTGCCATAGCTCGGAGAAAAAAAGGAGAAAACATGAAGCCAGAGGCGCACTTGAGTACTCTGTTATCTGATTTTGTGCGTGAACAAATTTCAGTTGCTGTCAGTAGGGAGCTATTTCGGTCTCAACGACATCTACATTAATTGTTGCTGCATATATAGATGGCTTCATGATATGTACAGCTGGTAGTTTTGAGAGTAGCATTTCTATGACAAAATATACGTCTAAGCTGCATTTCATTTTACACGAGGCTTGTTGAAACGCTCCACATGAATATGCTGCCTATTCCTTTCTTCAAACAACTGGCTTAAGTACCATTTGCATTTCAAAACACATGTTATAATAATATGGACTGAAATTTCTGTCCCTTCCCATAATCACCTATTTCCTTTCTGGTCTCGTTGTGACATTTGTGATTTATTGTGCACAACAGTAAACATTGTGTTCGATCAGATTTCATGAATTTCCCTTGACTCTGTATACTCTTCGCAGGATGTTCTACGGACCTGGCGGAGCATATGAATTATTTGCTGGTAAAGATGCAAGTAGGGCGTTGGCCAAGATGTACTTCGAACCACAGGATCAGACTGGTGATATTTCTGGCCTTACACCGTTCGAGCTCAGCTCTTTGAATGACTGGGAGTATAAGTTCAATAGCAAGTATGTGAAGGTAGGAACCATAAGAAGAATGCCTGCAGAGGAGGGTTGTAGTAGCGTTTCGCTTGAAGCGCAAGAGGAAGCTGCTACGCCTGTAGCCGAGAATGAGCCTGAGATCAAGGTTGAGGCTGAGAGGAAGGAAGATGGTGCGCCATGAAACACGAAGACATCTGACAGATATACGAAATGTAGGGGTAGGGCATTGCTCATTAATGATTGTGGAGTCTGGAAAATTAAATTCCTTCTATCTGCCGCATGCTTCAGGGCTAAAGCTTGCAGAAATGATGCTTAATTGTAAATGACTAGTGGATGTGTAGTCTGCTTTAGAATTGATTGGTTGAATATGGAGGGGGGTCGGTGCTCTAGTTCATTACCCAAAAAACGAAAATAAGCACAGAAAACAAATCTTCTTTTGCATCTTGCTTCTTCAATCTCTCCGTTGCCACCACCTGAGAAAAAGTGGTATACATATATTCATGAACAATTAAAAATATCGATCGGCAAATTATCAGTAAGGATTTTGGATCATACAAGTGAAGTTTTGAGTCATTGATTCACTACCTGAAAGTTGTTATCTTTTTTCATTCTTTCCTTCTTTTCCCTTATAATTTGGCTAGCTATAGTCCTAGACTCCTTGGTAGATGTTATTCAGTGTTAACCGAATAGACTTGACAAAACACGAGCAGGGTGCTTGCTTGCATTTCATTGCAATTTCACTCGTGATAAATCCAGAAACAACCACGTGTACAATGTATCCTGGCCTCCCTTGTTTCAGTGGAAACTTGTGCTAGTTCGTGCACAGAAGAATCAACCTGTGCAAAGTAAAATTTTGCTTGCGATCAGAAAGCCCTTCGTGTTCAGAATTATAACGTTAGCCCATGAATGACAAGGTGCAGAGCTCCCCATTTTCGTGGTTGATTACAGTTACCCTATTGGCAATTTGATGTCACTCCGCTGTTGTTTAGTACCACACCGCCTGTTTAGTGAGGATAACACTAGCTTAAATATCCACTCTGAGCGCAGTGTCTCGCCGAGCTGGGTAGCGTCAGCTTGTGACCCAAGTGGGGGCATTAAGGTGGTGTGGATGTCTGGTGTGGCGCTTGTGTCTGGGCTTCGGGTTGCGCATTGCGGCCCGCCCGTTCCAAGTTGTGTAGTGGGCTGCGGGAGCTTTGGCGAAGGCCTTGGCGTCCCAGCACCTAGAGTGGCGGGCAATGCGTTAGGCTGGCTTCACAGAGCAGCGATTACCGCCCGCTTCCGACGGTGGAAGGATAACGGGCCGCTGCATTCTAGGCCTGCTTAAGGCTCAAGAGTCCTCTTTGGCAAACCACCATCTTTTTTGCATTTCTTTCCTTTCGTCGCCAGCATGTCGCGACATTGTTCTCAAGGCTCAAGAGTTCGATGAGACCCTCTGGGCGAAGACCGCTGCACCTCTTGAACCGGACCGCTCTTTTTCTACACAAATCGGATGGCGGGTTGGTTTTCAAAGACTTCAAGGCTTTCAAAGTGTAAGGGAGAGATAAAATAAGACATTGCCGAGTCCGCTGGCTGGTCGCCTAAGCAGTGGTCGGGGATGAAGGCTGACAAGCAATTCGTACTGAAATGCCACCAAGATCCATAACCAAAGATCAGAGTTTATTTCAATCCCGCCATCTCATCTTCCTTTTCATATTGAAAGTAGCAAGGCACTCCTACGGGTACGGAGGCCAGATAGAAGGATTGAAGAATCCTGATGTGCAGTTCCGGGGAAGTGAAGAAGGAGACAGCATGGCCAACCTTAAGAAGCTTTCCTCCTGGAGTCAACTACTCCATCTTTGTCGCCAGAATGGCGCTAGATTGTTCGTCCACCGTTCACCTTTTCTTGTTGCTGTCAGGTCAAGAGAAATTTCTTTATTTCGTAAGTACTAACCGTGTTGTTTGCACATCACATAGAGTAGTGAATTTTACAACATCTGAACATATTGTAAAAGAAGACCAACAGTTTTTTTTTTTTTTGTTGAGGAATAACGACCAACACTTATACCAAAATAATAGTACTACCTGTCAAAGAGCAGCGATCACCATCTACTCTAGGCCCGCTTAAGGCTCAAGAAGGTGTCAACGGCCACCGCCATCGGAAAAGAAATGGTTCGAGAAGGAAGGTGTCTAGTGGTTCAAATGTTTAGTGAGTAGTACCTTTTGTAATTCACGACAGATTTAACCCATGCTCCTAAATCTGTCTTAAGTTGTAAGTGTGGCGCGCGACACTCTGCTTCTTCTTATAAATCAATGCCGGCAATAATGCTGGAACTTTCGAAAAAAGAAGGAAGGTGTCTACGACGCTGCTATTATTGTTGGTTCCTGAACATTTCAGCATGCGCGGTGTGTTGTGCATAACCGACTAACCTTGTGAGGTGCTGCTTCCGTTGGCAATTTCTTATTTCGTTTCAAATGTCCTGAAATTACTTTATAGCAGCATAGTAGCAGGAGCAGCGCAAGCTCGATTCTCCAAGGTCTTCGTAAGAAAATGTTCTCTTCAAGCCGTAACCTTCCAGCAAAAGGCAAAAGCCTTTTTACTACGAAGTACTGAATTCCTGTTCGACCAACCCACATGCAATGCTCGCCTTGAAGCAAACTGCAGCGACGCATGACTCGCTGACGTCTCATCACGAAGGCCTTGTTTGAAACCTCTAAAGATAGTTGTTAGCTGCTAAAATTAGCACTAGAGGTTTCAAACACCCTACCTAATAGCCCAACTAATTATTAGCTACTATCCCAACTAACAACTATCCCATTAGCTCCTTCAACCCAGCTAATACTAACTAATAAGGTGACTAATAGTTAGAGGTTTCAAACACTTGCAGCTAATAGTTAGCTAGCTAATAGCAAATAGCTAAAATTAGTTAGCTAACAATTATCTCTGAAGGTTTCAAACAGGTTCGAAATACAGCACGAATGCGTTTGGGTTCCGTTGGAGGCAGGAGCGGCGTTGGATTCAGAGGACGGTGGATACACCTATTGCACGAGCTTGCCGTAAAAGGCCATACGTATGTCAGTGGATCCTCGTCGGCCAACGGCATGCCAAAATTATATCCGCGTCTTGGACAGCTGGACTAATGCCGCGTTGCCGTCTATTTTTGCTCTCTTTGCAGCGCGACGAAACGTGGACAGACAAGCGTAGCGCTTCTGAACTTGTTCCGAAACATGGGGGTGAATAGAAACGGCCGGACGAAAGAACGCCGGCGTAATGCGACGCAAATGCTTTGCTTTTGAGCTCTGTGAAGTGCCATTACTCGAAATCTCGACGCGCAGGCACGCTAATGATGAATGATTTGTCACGAATTTTTGGCCAGAAAACTGCACAGCGAGCGGCGCATATATAGTTCGCTGGAAGAACACGTCGCCGGTGGCCTGCCAAAATAGGAGCCTTGGATATAGTTGGATTGATGTCGCCAATTTTTTCCAGGCTCTCGTTGAATTTGCGCTCTGACAAAAAGATCTACCGAAATTTAAGCTAGTGGCAAGATAGGCCAAACAAGCATCTCGCTGTAGAACCCTTCCATTTTTTCAAGATACGCTTGAACAGCGACAACGTCGTGTGCGCCAACAAACGGGTTGAAAAATGAAAACGATTTTCGAGTATGCATCAGAAACCCAAAATGAAAAACGAAGAAGATCAACTCATGCTTTGTTGACTACGCTTGATGAGATCTGAATACACATATCTTCCCGTAACCATTCAGGAAACAGATCGGTTGCTCGTGAAATCTTTTGTTTCAGAGGATCGATCGCCTCCCCTTCCTTGTGACGCACTGATGTTCTAGAAACGGATGCGAATCGCGCGCGTTCCAAGTTCCAACTGATCGAGGCGCCGAACCCGAACGAATACCGCCAGCCTCACAGGCAGGTAGGCCCCGGCGGAGCAGGGGAGTGTGGCCACCACGTCGACACGAGTCGCCGTCAGCGCGTGCGGCGGCCATGGGAGCTTCGTGTACCCACCTCGTCTGCATGGGAGCGATGGGGTGGATGGATGGACGCGGATTCGCAGCTGGGGTCGGAGATCAGGCGAAAAGAGGAGGAGAGATAAAGGTTGCGGATAGAACGTTGCGGCCGCAGCCAATCAGAGGCGAGAGGCCAGCACACTCCCTCCACCCTCTCATCCTCAACCTTTGGCCGCATGCTGCGGCCTTTCTTCCTCTCCTCTCCTCCTCCCCTCCAACTCGTCGTCTCGGTGTCAGAAAAAAGGAAAAAAAAACTCGTCGTCTCCGACAGACGCGAGGTGAGAACCAGAGCGGGAGAGGGGTAGAGAGAGAGAAGCGCACAAGAGTTTTTCGTCTCTCTCCCTCTCTGCCTGCGATTCTTGCCGCATTTTTGGTTTTGTTTTCGCGGGAAAGGAGGCTGCTTTCATCTCCTGATCTAGATGATGGCGAGCACCACATCGGCTACAGCCGCCGCGGCATTGGGGGCCGCCAAGCCGCGGGGGCCGGCGGCGGCGCCGGGCGGCGCGAGGGTGCCTGCAGCCGGCGGGAGGCGGCGGTCATCCGGCGTCGTGCGTTGCGACGCCGGCGTGGAGGCCCAGGCGCAGGTGGCGGCCAAGGCGGCCAGCATCGCCGCGCTCGAGCAGTTCAAGATCTCGGCCGACCGTGAGTCCCTTGCCCTCGCCTCGCATTCGCCGCCGCCGCTGGGGTTCCTGCAACAGCTGGGTTATCTGGTACTTTGGTGGGGTGGATTGCTTTGCTGGTGCGCGAATCGTGGGATCCTTGCGTTGCTTCGTGGTTACAGTAGCAGTTGGGATCAGTTGTACTAGTTTGGTACAGGTCAAAAGGTGTGGGTGTTAATTTGGGGAAAGAACAAGGAATATGTGGGAATATAGCATTGTTCTATTGCTTTTTGCCATGATGGGCTTAGACATTGCTTGCAGGTTACTGCTGATGATGAGAAATCTTCACGGCCTAACCGACTTCCTAAGATTAATTTTGAGTTAGAGACCAGGTCCTGAGGCGTCAGATAAGAAATTGGCTAGCTTGTGTCATTTGGAATTGGTCCAGGGGATGAGAAACCATTCGCCATCCCGTCAAAACATCGATTAGTTCTTTTTGAAGAGTTAACAAATTGCAACTTACTGCTTCGAGTTAATTAGTTATAGCGGTAACTGATTGTAGAGCCATGAGCTTCACAGATTGGTTCAAGTTGTGTTCAGATACTTTGGTTCGTTTTTTCAAACAAAATAAAAAGGTTGTCTTTATCTTTATCCGCCAGAAGAACATGATGTTTTAAGTAGCCAAATGGTAGTGTAAGGATTTGTCGTATCCCGCACAAAGGAGATATCTAACGCAACAAAGATGCCATTATATTCACATACTCAGGATTATATAAGAATGGACAGACGTTATTGCATGCTTTTAGTATCAAATATTGACAAATCACATTCTGACATTTGTCATGATCACAGTCTTATAGTGTACTACTATGTCATTCATTTAGTGTTGATAAAGCTTTGTGTTAACGTTCAGTTGAATTTATTTCTTTTTTCGAACAACAGGAAAGTTTCTCTTTGCAGTGTTTGACAATGTTTTATTTTCATTACCAGGTTACATGAAGGAAAGAAGTAGCATAGCTGTGATTGGCCTCAGTGTACACACAGCACCAGTGGAGATGCGTGAAAAACTTGCTGTTGCTGAGGAGCTATGGCCCCGTGCTATTTCAGAACTCACCAGTCTGAATCATATTGAAGAGGCTGCCGTACTTAGTACCTGTAATAGAATGGAAATTTATGTGGTGGCTTTATCATGGAACCGTGGTATCAGAGAAGTAGTAGACTGGATGTCAAAGGTGAGAGCTGCTTCATCAACTCTCCTTGTTCCGCCCTAATTAGTCTTTTAGCCCAGCTTTTCCTTCCTCGGTTTCTCAGTGAAACATTATAGCAAAGATTCCCTAATGAGTGTATTTTTTGTGTTTGCAGAAAAGTGGTATACCTGCTTCTGAGCTTAGGGAGCACCTGTTCATGCTGCGTGACAGTGATGCTACTCGCCACCTGTTTGAGGTATCAGCTGGGCTTGACTCTCTGGTTCTCGGTGAAGGACAAATTCTTGCTCAAGTTAAACAAGTTGTGAGAAGTGGCCAAAACAGTGGAGGCTTGGGAAAGAACATTGATAGGATGTTCAAGGATGCAATCACAGCTGGAAAGCGTGTCCGCTGTGAGACTAACATATCATCTGGCGCAGTTTCTGTCAGTTCAGCTGCAGTTGAATTGGCCCTGATGAAGCTTCCAAAGTCTGAAGGACTGTCAGCTAGCATGCTGTTGATTGGTGCTGGCAAAATGGGCAAATTAGTGATCAAGCATTTGATTGCTAAAGGATGCAAAAAGGTTGTCGTGGTGAACCGCTCAGTGGAAAGGGTGGATGCCATTCGTGAGGAGATGAAAGATATCGAGATTGTGTACAGGCCTCTGTCAGAGATGTATGAAGCTGCTGCTGAAGCTGATGTCGTGTTCACAAGCACCGCATCTGAAACCCCATTGTTCACGAAAGAGCATGCACATGCACTTCCCTCTATTTCTGATGCCATGGGTGGGGTTCGTCTTTTTGTCGACATATCTGTCCCAAGGAATGTCAGTGCATGTGTGTCTGAAGTTGACCACGCACGGGTATACAATGTTGATGACTTGAAAGAGGTTGTGGAAGCAAACAAGGAAGACCGGCTCAGGAAGGCGATGGAGGCACAAACAATCATCACCCAGGAGTTAAAACGGTTTGAGGCATGGAGGGACTCGCTGGAGACCGTTCCAACCATCAAGAAGTTGAGGTCATACGCTGACAGGATCAGGGCTTCGGAGCTTGAGAAGTGCCTGCAGAAGATCGGTGAGGATAATCTGAACAAGAAAATGAGAAGAGCCATCGAGGAGCTGAGCACCGGCATCGTGAACAAGCTTCTCCATGGCCCACTGCAGCACTTGAGATGCGACGGCAGCGACAGCCGCACCCTTGATGAGACGCTGGAGAACATGCACGCCCTCAACAGAATGTTCAGCCTTGACACAGAGAAGGCGATCGTCGAGCAGAAGATCAGAGCAAAGGTGGAGAAGATCCAAAACTGAGGCATTTTTCTACCCGTGTATCTATATATACCCCCACCCAACATTCTGATTCCAATTTTTTTCGATCCTTCGCTTACTGATTTCCCCCTTGTCACTGAGATCGTCAACTGTGTCGTGAATTAGCGCCATGGCAGCCGCTAAAATCTGTTGAGAGATAGTAGCGAATTGTACATTACTGCAGGTGCTGTGGCAGGAGCCTCATTCTTAAGTTATTAGTATATACTCTATTGGACGAAATAGACAGTAATCGATCAATGTGTCAGTTGATGCCCGTTGCTGCACTTTTATACGTGTAAATTTTTTTGTGATACTTTGTGCCATTTACTTTGGCCGTGTACTTAAAATTGCTGTGCATAACACTTGAAGAGCTCGCCTGTTCCTGGAGGTCATGCTTTGCGTCCAGTTGTCTTTCACTGATTCTCTTTCTAAGCTATCCTTTAATGTCGATCTGCCATCCCTTCTCTCGATCTGCCATCCCTTCTTTTTCCGTTCAGCTTGTGATCTGTTATGCATTAGATATGCTCATATGCATGTAGCATTATACTCCCAGCTCCTTGCAAAAAAAAAAAGAAAAAGAAAAAAATATACTCTCATCTCGACGGAGATTAAACTTATATAGCTAGAATGCCAAATATTTTGGGACGGATGGAATACGCTCTAAATGCACGCAACTGAGCTTGGGCTAAACTTTGCTGACCCATCCATGGGCCTATCAGCAGGTCTTCTGGATCCGGGCCCGTGGGCCAAATCATTCGCAGTAATCATCACTCTGTCTGCCACCAGACCACGCACACGCGTTGCCACATTTCTAACGCATTATAAAGGTGGCCAAGCAATAGGTTTGTGTTCAAACTTCTGGGTTCAAGGTTTGTGTTCAAACTTGCCTGTACTCTTCAAATTTTACGGGTATAGAGTTTGAAAAACCAGAGGTAACATCGCAACTTCTTGAACACATTACAAAAAACTGCAAGTATTTTGACATTTACTCCGAAGAAAAAGATACGACTCATTTTTTTATTGATGACTCATGACAATATTTTTAGTTTTTAAATTTGCTGTTCTTGTCATAAGCAAAAAAAAAAAAAAAAAAAAAACGAAAGGAGAACCACCTAGCTGCGTGTTCCTGACTCGAAGTAGTAAAAATCTAATCGAGTGTAGCTTTCTCCGAAACTTGAACACGTAGTTTTACATATTTAAATTTTGAGTATAAAATACATCAGAGAAAAGTCCACAAAGATCCAAATGGGTGAGGGCCACCACCTTCTCCCGAGGCCTCTCGTGCAACTCTGCCGCGTGCGTCAGTCTTCTCTTCTTCCTCCTCGAGCCAGCCAACCAGCTCCCCCTCCCCTCTACAACCCCACTCCGCGCAGCCCCGCTCGATTCAGCTCAGCCAGCACACGGTCCAAGCCTCCAAGGGCAAGCAAGCAAAGAGCGCGCAGCGGGAGGCCAAAGGGCGCTGCTTCTTTGGAATCCGTCCATGGCCATGAGGCACAGGGCGCGCTCCTCCCCCACCTCCCCGCTCACCCCTTCTTCCAGCATGAGGTGATTGACTCACCGCCTCCTCCCCCTCAACTCTTTTCCCTTTCATTTTCGGCAGCTCTTGTTCCCATGATTCGTTCGTTTCTTTTGGGCTCTGGTTAGAAATTTATAAGTTTCGTCGAACTTTATTTGAATTTTTAGTAGTGGTGCGCAGTGTAGCTCCGGTACTGGGAGCTTGCTGATTCTCGATTCGGTCCAAAGAAAGGGAATCTTTTGGGAGCTTCATGTTCCCTTTATTCTAGCTTTTGGTCTTGCTGAGATTTCTGGCCCATTTAGCAGTACGAACTTCCAGGGATTCTTGTGCTCTTCCAGACGCAAGATTCAGCACGGATAGCTAAAGAAACTGATTTCTGGTGACATTTTGGTGTCGCATTTGCGAGCAACGCTCCAAACTTGCTGACCCCCCTTCGGTTGGACACGATAGGATCAGGGAGCCAAATGTTTGCATGACGTAAGAAATATGGCAGCGCGTGTTGCTTCAATCCGAATCCTTGACGTCGCGTGTGATTCTTTGGCTGAATAGCAACTGCCATTTAGCAGCTAAAAATGGTCCTAGATAAGAACAGGGATGCGTGTGTAGTGTGAGCGAGTCAACGCTCCCTTTCTGTTTAACTAAAGATTTTATCCAGCGAGTTTACGGGGATTGACCGGCGTGGCCGAACGTGGCTGGTATCACCACGCAGTCCTTCTGCTCGTGCGCTCGGTGTTGACTTTCTCCCCACTTGTTTTCACTTTTCTAGGTGGGCAGCTGGAAAAGCTTGCTAGCCATAGTTGCTGGCGCAGTTTCGGATAGGGGAAGAAAAAGGGATTCAAGGATATGCTCCGCACTTCAGATAGTCTTTAAGATTCCCCTATCTTTTTTTTTGGGTGGCATGTTGTTGGTGTTGTTAAGTAGACATCCACTTTCTTTTGAGTGGGAGGCTACGAGGGGGATTCTATTGATTTCTTACTCTTTTATATGTATCTTTCATGTTCAAGACTGCCAATGGCGAGAATTTCATGACTAAAGCTTCTTGATCCCTCAAGAAAGTTGTTATTTGTATCCGCTCTTTTGTTTTTGTCATGCTAGATCCGCAATGGTCATTGTGTTTGTTGCCGATTGCACGACTAACATAGTTTAGCTAGATTTTCAAGTACCTCCAATCCCTCATATCATACCCTGAATCAGAGGAGTGGTGTAGTCTAAGAAATTTTGCGGGCTTGTTTAATATCCTTTGAACACAGGCATAGTGTATATTTCCTATATCATGGGTTTGTGACTAGATTTGCGATGGGCCTAGCTGTGTTATTATGCAAGGTACATGTCCTAACACTAAGGCGGTGCTGCTAGAAATGCATTAATAAGTGACAACCTCCCCTGTCCCAAAGAGAAGTACAACCCAAACTTGAGTTTCATAGCACTAATAATCGTTTGTAAGCCGGTATCATGGTAAACCACTCATCATGTCACGACTCAAGATGCACCAAACAAGTATCAGTTAGCCGCTATAAAATTTAATGAATAAGACATAATTAGAATACTTTTTAAAAGTTGAGAAAAGCGCTACAAAATAAAAATTAAGAAACACTTAATCTCTGTACAGAACTCAATTTGTTTGCGCATTGCTCCCAGACATTGACTTTACCAGTATAGTTAAAGCAACATTGTATTTTACTTCAAATGCAGAGGATACCGGAAATAATTTATGTACCTTTGCGTTCTATATTGCCTTTTGTAAGACCATTGTATCGGATTTAATTTGCAATGTCTAGCGTAACCATGGTATTTTCTTTTTTCTTTTCAGAACTAAGAAGATACTTGGTTTCTCTGTATCTCTCATTCTCATCAATCTGGCTTCCATTATGGAGCGTGCTGATGAGAATCTCCTTCCAGCTGTTTACAAGGAAGTCAGTGCAGCCTTCAGTGCTGGTCCTACTGATCTGGGATACCTCACATTTCTAATGAACTTTGTGAAGTCAATAGCATCTCCCTTGGCAGGCATCCTTGCTCTTCACTATGATCGCCCGACAGTGCTTGCAATAGGGACTGTGTTCTGGGCCTTATCGACAGGGGCTGTCGGTGTCAGCCAGCATTTTCAGCAGGTTGCGTTTTGGAGAGCTGTGAACGGTCTTGGGCTCGCTATTGTTATACCAGCACTCCAGTCATTTATTGCTGACAGCTACAAAGATGGTACACGTGGTGCAGGATTTGGTCTGTTAAGCCTCATTGGTGCAGTAGGTGGTATAGGTGGTAGTATTTTGGCAACTATTATGGCCGGGAAGGACTATTGGGGATTTCCAGGATGGCGTGTTGCATTTATGATGGTCGCACTTGTCAGTTTGCTAATTGGAATTCTTGTGTACTTATATGCAACTGATCCTAGAAGAATCCCCGGCAACCATCTTCTCGATGAAGACGACTATGAAAGGTGCGCTCTTCTCCTTCTCCGACTTGTTGTGGAGATTTATTAATCATAAGTCAGTAAAAACTATCTAAGATGCTGGTTTTGTAAAAGTAAATGTTTAATTGACACCATTCTGGAACTTGGTGTCTGTGTTGAGTTGCACCCCCATGACCCTTCCGGATAGTGGTCATCATGATACTTCATTTGCTTATAGGAATTCAAGTTGGGGGTCCAAGTTTGTATTCGAAGCACGCCACATTGATTGTGATTTTCAGTAGATTGTGATATACTTTGTCCTGCACAAATGAAACATAATATTAATTGAGTTAACATCTGTGAAACGGGATATGCATGTGTACGACCATAACATTTCTCGTCATCCAGGTTACATTTGTCTAGCAAAGGTGTTCTTCCTCCACCTTCTATCTGGAGGGATTCTTGGGTAGCAACGAGATCCGTTATGAAAGTGAAAACATTCCAGATAATTGTTCTGCAAGGGATAATTGGTTCATTGCCATGGACAGCCATAGTTTTCTTCACAATGTGGTTCGAACTCATTGGTAGGACAACAGACATGTCATTTTTAACATTTTCACTGATACAATGCTCCCAATATGAATATTGACAGTCTTGAATCCTCTTAGGTTTCGACAATAGCAGCTCGGCAGCGCTGAACAGTCTATTCGCCATTGGGTGTGCCAGTGGAGCATTTCTTGGCGGGGTGATAGCAGATCGCCTGTCACAGTACTACCCAAATTCTGCGCGCGTTATGTGTGCTCAATTCAGTGCATTCATGGGCATCCCATTCTCATGGATCTTACTCACAGTCATCCCCCAGTCGGTGGATTACTGGTATGCCTTTGCTGTCACCCTCTTCTTCATGGGCATCACAATAAGCTGGTGCGCCACCTCGGCGAACAACCCCATGTTTGCGGAGGTGGTCCCTCCAAAGCACCGCACCATGATATATGCCTTTGACCGCGCTTTCGAGGGATCATTCGCTTCCCTGGCTGCTCCCGCTGTCGGTCTGATCACCGAGAAGATATACGGCTATGACCCCAAGACTGTGAACCTGGCTAATGGATCAGCAGAGGGAGCCTATGCGCTCTCAAGAGGGCTGCTGACCATGATGACAGTACCTTTCGGTGTCTGTGTGCTGTTCTACAGCCCCTTGTATCTTGTTTTCAAGCGCGACAGGGAGAATGCGAAATTGGCCAGCTTCAAGGAACAGGAGCTAATATGATGATGTGAAGTTACTGCTTGTGAGTTGTGATGAGCGGCTCTCAGAATGATGCGTCCTGGTTTTTCCTGGCTAAAATTCTGGAGTGGCTGGTACCACAGGAAAGGGCTGGAGCCTGTTTTCTTCAGTCAAGGTGACAAAAGGCGAAGATTGGGTTTTGTTGTGCCAGTTGTTGCATCTGATGAGCAATTTTCTTTAAATGGCTAATTAGTGATGAGTGATTCTTGGAGAGGGCACATCTTGGGGCCTCTAACATCTTTCTTTGTAACTCTTAGCAGAGAATTTTTGCTTGCCCACTTGTGCTGGCGACAGTTTTTTTCTTTTTTTTTCTTTCTTCTTTCTTCTTTTTTTTTTTTTGCTGGAAACCTGCGCCGTTGAGAGAAGCATATGATCTAATCAAGGCTGATATGAGTTGTAGGCTTTCTTGTTTAACAGATTCACGAAATAAACAGTCAGTGCGTAATTATCTGTTATCTACTTATCTTTTTGAATATTTTCTGTCGAGCGATTCTGAAAGCACTCCTGGCGATTTTGGTTTTGTAAGTCGTCGTAATGGATAGGATAGTCACATGATGTTCTAAAGCTTCAGGTGACATTATACCAGTAAAAAATACTTATGTTCAAATGATATTCAGTCAAACTGTTGACATTGAAACTGTTGATTGATAACTTTTACTACCTCCGTCTCATAATAGTTGTCGCTGTTGACTTTAATCATTACATTGACTGTTCGTCTTATTCAAAAAATTTTTGCAAAGATTAAAACAAATGTCATGATTAACTAATACTGATGAAAAAACATGTGATGAAAAAATAATTAATGTTTGCACGAAAAATTCAAATAAGACGAATGATCAAATGTGACAATTAAAAGTCAATAGCGACAACTATTTTAGGACGGAGGTAGTAAACCTGAACATTATAAATGCATTGTAAATAGAAACAAAACTTAATAGTATTATAAATTCGGTGAACTTTATTATAGAAGCAATGTTTATTCAAACTAGTTGTCAAAATCGTAAATTGGAGACCACGTACAAGAGTGAAGCAATTTTGACGAGAGGGAATGCTATCCTAGAAGCTTTTTGTGAAATTTAAAATTGAAGACCATGTTTATATATCAGGTGTCAAGTAAAAATTGAGCACGTAGGAACAATATCTTAGGAGGATGTTCGAAATCAAGCAATTTTGACGAGAGGGAATGCTATCCTAGATTTGGGATTGCCTCTGTTTCGTTCACTTGTGCTTTCCGGTTCCCTTTTACATCGCAGCATGATTATAACAATCACAAATACCAACAGCCGAATTCATCACTCTTGAACTCGGGAAATTATTTATATTAAGTTAAAGAAAGAACGCCATTCTCAAACAAAAGAGAGAAACAGCGTCAAAGCTTCTCAAACAAAAGAGAAAAAAAATGCAGCAATGCTTAAACTCGATCTGGACCGTCGGATCTCCCATCGGACGGTTCACCTCCTCTCTCCCAAGCTCCTTACCTATCTATAGCTCCTGCCTGGAGTCGTCGTCTCCGTCGCTGCTGCGCCACTCCAAACCCCGCACCACGAAACAAAACCCCCCGCGCCGCGAGATCTGCGCAGCCATGGCGCGCCACCTCGCCGCGGTCCTCCTCCTCTGCCTCCTCGCCGCCACTGCGGCGTCTGCGGAGGACGAGGGGCCCCGGGGCCGCAAGCTGCTGGTGCTCCTGGACGACCTGGCGGTGCGGTCCTCGCACTCGGCCTTCTTCGGGTCGCTCCAGGCGCGCGGGTTCGATCTCGACTTCCGCCTAGCGGACGACCCCAAGCTCTCGCTCCACCGCTACGGCCAGTACCTCTACGACGGCCTCGTCCTCTTCGCCCCTTCCACGACCCGTGAGTGCCTTCCCCTCGCCCCGAGAGATCCGATCTGCGATTTTGGGGTGGGTTTGGTGCGAGATTCGATTACACGAGTGAAGATTAGGTGCGGTGTCCGTTGCTCGTCCCGATCTGATCGCGCAAGTCTAGTGACCCTCTCAGTGGAATTTTGTGACCTGTTGCGCGGAATTGCATCTCCCGGTATTTGTGTGCATAATAAGATCGAAGGAACAAGTTTCATTTGGAAGTCGTGTGTAGCATCTGAGCTCTAGTGGGGAGAAATCGAGATCTCACGGATGCACCAAGTGTTGCTGCTAATCGAGCTGGACTAGACTGTTACATTTCAATTCTACACTTAAATAACTAGCTGGACATGCCCCGACCTCTGTTCATGATGTTCTAATACTTGAGCTGCTCTATTGGTTTCTAATACTAGTCGCTGTTTGATGGCAGGTTTTGGTGGATCGGTGGACCAGAACGCAGTCCTGGAATTTATCGATGCTGGGCATGATATGATCCTGGCGGCAGATTCCTCTGCCTCGGATCTTATCCGTGGCATTGCAACAGAGTGCGGCGTTGATTTTGATGAGGCAAGTAATTTCTGTCGGCTATCCACCCCTATGTATCCATTTTCGTTTACCTCGGTGAACCAACAGCCTGTGCTTCAATGATTGCAGGATCCAGAGGCAATGGTTATTGATCACATTAACTATGCTGTCACGGATGTTGATGGCGATCATACCTTGATCGCTGGTGATGATCTCATCCAGTCAGATGTGATACTTGGGTCTAAAAAGATCAAGGTTAGTATCACCGATTCTTTCACGTTGAACACTTCGTATCCTTTTAGACTTTACATGTAAACCATTGTTAGATTGAATTTATAAGGCTACAATTATTGGCTGCACCAACCACAATATGCCAATTGATAACTATAATTTTGGATGGTCACATCGTTATGGTATTGATGATTTTCAGCATTCGCAGTTAGCAGACCTTTTCCTCTTCTACTTTATATCACAGTATTGATAATCTTGTTCCAAGCTCGCTGTTCAGAGTGCCCAAATATCGCCAGTATGAGTGTGCCCATACAGTATGTCTTCAATTTGCTGCTCCATACTTCTGACACATCTCTATATTTAGCCGTTTATTCGGTTAACCGATTGCTACTTGCACGTATTTGTTAATTTGTGTTAAAAAGTCTTTTCCTATTCGAGAGTGAGCTACTTTTACATCTGTTCCTTTGAGAGTGAACTGTTTTTACATCTGCGCCTAATTCTCTCCATTTACTAGGCTCCTGTATTGTTCCGAGGAATTGGACATGCGGCTAATCCATCAAACAGCTTGGTGAGTAGTTTAATTCTCTATATAGATATTTGCAGGTCAACCATATGATTTGTATGACTATTTCATTGCTGTGGACGTAAGCTTTTTTTATGGATTTTCGACTGCCCCTGATTTCATTCCCATCTTTTGTCATTCCTAGGTTCTGAAAGTCCTATCTGCCTCTCCGTCAGCATATTCTGCAAACCCAAAGACTAAGCTGGCATCTCCACCATCTCTTACCGGGTCGGCTATATCACTGGTTTCTGTTATGCAGGTAATTATATTTGTTTTTACTTGCTTAGAAGGACTAGTGGGCTACTCATTCCATTTTTCTTCCTATTATATTCGCTAATGTATGATAGGCCTGTAGCATCCATCATCAGTTGTATGTGACCTTAATTTTGTATGTTGCTATTGAGTCTCTCTTGACTAGTTTTGCTTGTCTTGTTGCAGGCAAGAAACAATGCTCGGGTACTGATATCTGGATCACTTGACATGTTTAGCAACAGGTATGTTACCAAATGCAACGAACTCTATTGCTGTTGTCTTTTTTCTGCTTCTTTTTTGTTTGAAACATCCTTATTCTGTTTTGTTAATTCAGGTTTCTCAAGTCTGGTGTTCAAAAGGCTGGTAGCAAGACAAGGTGAGCTTATTTTTGAAGCTTCTGGCGTGCTTTATTGCTATTGTGACCATCTGATTGTGTATATATGCCATTCTCAATAGATATTGATGTCATTTCAACTAAAATATCAAGACTATATATTTGCCATTTCTCAATAGATGTACTCAACCATTTCGCAGGCATGCATTTCTGATCATCTGATTGTAAGGGGCAAAATGTCTTTTGTATGAAGTTTTATTAATTCTTTTTTGCCTAATGTCAAGTTCTTTCCTTGAACCTTGCTAAGCTGTTAAGTACCTGTATTGACTAATAAGTTTGTCCTGCGATAAATAATTAGTATACCTTGCCCATCAATATTAAATTTCATAGAATGGCACTAGATTGCTTACTTTGGAGTGCGATGATTGAATTTTAGGTTAAAGATTTATATTGTGGAGAATGTTAATTAAACTTGACAGAGTTCTTGATAAATGTGTAAAAGTGTTACTAAATAATATGTTCAAGGATCTTTGGAAAACCTGTGAGCAGTGCTGTAGGCTGTAGAAACGGTTGTGGATAAGATTACAGCATATTTGAAGATGGGTAAATATTAGACATATGCAAATTATGTTATTGCATATCCTCGGACAGGGATATAACTCTTTGCATTTGAAGTTTTTAGTATGCAAATTTATGTGCGTTATATATTACATGCTCATACTAGTTTAATACAGGCATGAGAGAGCTGGAAATGAGCAATTTGTCACAGAGACAAGCAAATGGGTCTTCCATGAGAGGGGCCATCTTAAGGTCTTATGTTGCCTTATTTCACAAGCTTCCCTATTTTGCATTGTTCTGAAGGGATGTGGTTCTTCCATAAAAGGGATGGAGTAACCTTTGTAATGATCAAATTTACAGGCAGTGAATGTGAAGCATCACAAGGTGGGGGAGACAAATGAACCTGGCATGTACCGCATAAATGATGACCTGGTAACTCTTTTTTCATTCATGGCTATTGAGCAGTGAAAAGTTAAATGTGCTAACATAAATGTTCCCTTCAAGGAATACTCGGTTGAGATCTATGAATGGTCTGGAACAAGCTGGAAGCCATATGTTGCTGATGATGTTCAACTACAGTTTTACATGATGAGTCCTTATGTACTGAAAACCCTGTCGACTGACAAAAAGGTGTGTATATTATGATATTGTGATGTATTAAGCTTAATAATGAGATTGCTGGGGCTAAAGTATCATGTTTTCCCAATGTAGGGTTTATATTCAACATCCTTCAAAGTTCCAGATGTTTATGGAGTTTTCCAGTTCAAAGTTGAGTACCAAAGGCTTGGATATACTGGTCTATCTTTTACAAAACAGGTTGGTTTCAAACACTCTTTCCTTTCTAAAGTTGCTCTAGTAAATCAATCCAACCACATACACTGTATAGTTTTTCATTGTGACTTTCCATGAAGCTGCATTCGATTATCTGTTTTTGCTTCCTGCAGATCCCAGTTCGCCCTTACAGGCATAATGAGTATGAGAGATTCATAACGTCTGCATATCCATACTATGCCGCCTCATTTTCAACTGTAAGATCTCTTGAATATACTATACTGATTTGTTTTTGCATCTTTTGCATATTCGCTTTGAAAAGGCTTCATCATAAGTCGGTTTTGTAGACTATATTATAGGCCTCATAGCTAATTTTCTAAACCTTGTTTTCCTCAGCTGGAGTGATGCACTTTCACACGTTTTATATTTGCTATATGCATCAGCTCTTACATGATTTCCTCCTCACTGCAGATGGGAGCGTTCTTCATATTCTCGTTTGTGTACCTGTACCACAAATAGATAACTCAGGGGAAAGCACAAATTACCCGAGGCCAGTGTGTGCCAGATCTGTGCACCAATTGTGCTGTAAACCTGCCGCAATTTTATGGAACCATATTTTTGTAGCACCTACTTAGATGACATTTGACGACCACAGTCGTTTTCAGTGAGGAACTTGTGCTAGAATATTCCATCAACCGCTTCAATCTTTTCTGATCAGTACAACCCACACTTCTGAAACTTGTTTTTATAGCCAATATAGAATTGATGACAACATTGTAGCGAGTATGGACACTGTTTCAGATCAATTACCTCTTGCTCGTCAGTTCTGACTTGTTATCCTGGATCTGGAACCTGTGAGTTTGTTCTTGTAAGCATCCACCTGTGTGTATGCTCGTTCTTCTGAGAAGGGGCTGCTTCATATTCTGAATTGGAATCTTGGGATGTTATCTGGATCTTAACTAGCAAAACGAGGCCAAACAAACTTGTGCAGGAAGCGCGCAAATCGACTGCTGCCATGAATATCCTATTTCCACGCTACCAAACTAGCAAAAGTGTGCCCCACTGGTAGGGATGCAGGTTTTCCAGTTTGTGAGTTGTGGGTTGACATAAGAAATATCTCAAATGAATTAGAAATCCTTTCCACCTTCACAAATCAACCATGCAAATGTACTAAGCTACTGACTCATGAACACTGGGTACCCACTTAGCATCCCTACCCACTAGCTAATGGCATCTCGGACTTTTGCATAAAAGGGACCAACTCCTCTGTACTTTGCAGCGTCAGCTTGAGCTCCAGTGCTGCGTCCACCGTTTCAGACGATTCAACTTGTATTGCAGGGAGCACCATCTTTTATTGCCAGTAATAACATATTACTCATTTCATACATGACACTGTTGTAACAAAGCACTCGCTCCACACACACTAATAATTATACAGGGCAGTAGTGAGGCACACGATAATCACTCTTCCATCTCTCTCCCCTGCACGAAGGCCAGTTGCAAATGATCGCGCGGCTGTGAATGGAATGGCTCCGCCGTGAAGAATACACGCGTCGGCGTGGCGTCACGGCCTAGGCCATAAAAATCTCCAGCGTCCACCGGTACAGCTCCTTCTCCGGCACGGGCAGGTCTACGGCGACGAGCCCCGTGTCGGCGTCGTAGCCGAACTCGACCTCCGCCGCGTCGAGCAGGCACCTCTCCGGCTTCACCGAGCAGTAGGCGCCGAAGCGGCCGCACCCGCGCACCCTGAGATCCACGGACGCGCCGTCCTTATTCACGGCGCACTCCTCGACGGCGCCGCCGGCGTTGAACATGTCGAGCAGGCCGACGGGCGCGAACGAGGCGGTGCCGGCGCGGACGATGGGGCAGACGTGGAACAGCTCGTACTCGAGCGGGCCGAGCGTGACCGGCAGCGCGGCGCCCCTGGGAAGGCGCACCAGCTGCCGTGCGCGGTGCGCATACACGACGGCCTCGCCGTCCCACGCGGCTTCGCCGTCGCCGGGGACGACGCGGCGGATGGCGTCGACGTCGTCGGCGCGCACGGCGGCGGTGAGAGCGGCGGGCGCGACGTCGTGCACGCGCGTGCGCTTGGCGACGCGGCACCAGCCGGCGCCCTGGCAGTTGAAGACGCCCACCACGCCGCCGCACCTGTTGAGGTTCCAGACCTTGAGCAGGCTCGCGCCGTCGCGCGCCGGGTCGGCGAAGAGGCAGTCGCGGGTGGGGCGGCCGGGGAGCCGCGCGCGGAGCACGGAGCCGTCGGGGAGGACGAGCTTCCTGAGCAGGTCGAAATCGTGGTTCCCCGGCTTGTCGCTCACGTACACCGGGCCCCCGCCGATCGCCCTCGCCGCGCCGTGGTACTCCGCCGCCGGGTGCAAGCTCTGTCAAACAAATTCAGCACAAAGAGTAGTAAATGAGAAATACATCGACCAATCAGCGCCACTACACAATCAGTAGCACTTTAACTCCTCTGCTGCTGCTTAATTTACCTGGAACATGTCCCAGTCTGGCTGCATGAACTCCCCGAGGAAGACCGAGTTGTAGGCCACCGACGCGACGTGCACGGTGTGCGACGCCGGGTCGCGCGGGTAGAAGTCGTCGGATGCGCGCACCACCGCCGTCCGCCTGGCACTGTACAGCGTATCCGTATTATGACACATGCAGGAGATGCACCCGTTGTCGGGGAAGCTCCTCGCCACGGACGCCTCGAGCGCGCGGTGGTACGCGCGCGTGACGGCGACGCGGCCGCCGTGCCCCGCGCCGACCGTCTCGAGGATGGCCTGCACGTCCACCTTGACGCCGTCCACGCCGCAGGAGGCGAGGTACGCGTGCAGCTCGTCGTAGAAGGTGAGCGCCTTGCGGGGCGGCACGAGGCCCAGGCCCAGGACGGAGAGCGAGTCCGCGACGATGTCCGGCTGGTTGCCTGCCACGCCCGGGGACTGCGCGGGGAACGCCGGCGCCGGGGAGTACCGCGCCGACATCGCCGGCGAGGACGGCGACACGCCGCCCCAGTACCCCGCCATCGCGTGCCACACGTACACCTGCTTCACGCCGTGGGCCAGCTTCGCGTCCGCCACAACCCGCCTCAGCCCGCCGTCCTCCTGTTCTTTCTCCTCGTCGTTCTCGTCGGCGACCTGGAACTTGCCGTTCTCCTTGATGCCGGTCAGCCGGCTCGCGAACTGCGCGCCTTCCTGCACGGCCACGTTCTTCGCGTCTGTCTTGTCATCGTCGCTGCCGATCTGCTGCCACCCGTCGTCGATGATCAGGAACCGCGGCGGCGCGCCGCCTTCCGACAAGCTGAAAATTCGTTTTGAGGGTGTCAAATTGCCAACAACGAAATCAATTAAAATCACAACCTCAATACCTTAAGCCGAACAAAAACCGTTAAAAAAAGAAAAGAAAAGTCCTTTTTACCTTTGGAGGCCTTGCTTGACGCCCGCGGGGGTGACGTCGGTGTAGAAGGCGTCCCACGTGCACCACCCGAACCAGTCCACGAACGACGGCAGCCGCTTCCGCTCCCGGTGCTGGAACGCCTGGCTCGTCTGCTTCTCCACCGCCTTGACCGCGCCGGCGACCGCGTCGAACGGGCTCTCGCCGGCGTGGACGTACACCATGCGCTCCCACCGCGCCGCCTCCACCGCCTTGTCGCCGCTCTCGACGCACACCTGCAGCGCGTCTTCGTCTGTGCCCTGCAGCGCCGCGCGGAACGGGCCCTCCAGTAACGGAAGCAGCACCGCGTACAGAGGTTTCGTGTTGTTGTCGTCGTCGTCGTTGTCTTCTCCGGCGCCGGCGGGCACCTCGATGAGCATGAACTGGGTCTCCAGCGGGACGTCGCGGCCGGAGACGCCCATCCGCTGCGTCATCCACCACAGCTTGAACCGGAACAGGCACAGGAAACGGCAGTCCCTGCAGTCACCACCGATGACCAGTCAAATCAACTAGAGTATTCTTTTTTTCAAAACAAAATTGATCACAATTCACAAGTAGTTGATGAGATTAGTGATTCGAAGACATGTTACAAACTCTGTTCAAACAATTTCAAAGAAAGAAAGAACGGAGACATCTCATTTGAAATTTGTGTACACAAAAAAGAGAAATCAGTGACAACTATTGAAGCAGAACATTCTGGAGACGTTCCACGCGTTTGTCATTCACGCTATACACAGAACATTATTATGAAGAAGATTAACTCGACCTGCCGGGGGAAGACCGCCCCCGACGGCATTAGCTAAGGAGAACAACCTCTCACGCAGGCCGAGAAAACCCCCGAACCCCCTCCCCAATCCTACACAGGGACTCAGCTGGCCGTTGTGAGCTCCGGCGCGAGTCTTTACCATGTGCTTTGACCGGGGAAGGCGAGGGGATTTTTTTATGCACTGTGCGTGCAACAGTACCGCGCCCAGCTACAGTGCAGTGCACTGTGCGTGCAACAGTGCCGCGCCCAGCTACAGTGCCGCGGTGGGAATCGTGGGCGAGCAGCGCTCGAACCCACGACCGGCGGCTCACCAACCGGGAGGCTTGCCGCACGAGCTACCGCTCGTTCCCATTATGAAGAAGATTAACACGAAACATATATAACAAAAAGATGAATTTGAAACAAAGAAAGAAGAATCACAAGAGCAAATAGCAACAACTCGCTCGCGTTGTCGTCAGCCGACGACAAGGAACTCACCGGAGCGTGCCGAGGGTGAAGACGTGGATGCTCTTGGCCTCGCCGGCGTCGGCGCCGACGAAGGCCCCCTCGACGAGCCCGGCCCCCGAGGCGTGCGCCACCGTCACGTTGTCCGGCACGCTGGTGAGCACCGTCCGGCCGCGCACCGCCAGCCTCCCGTCGCTCACCGTGATCAGCGGCGTCACCGTCATCTTGTAAACTGGTTGATAACACACGGACGGATCGCAACTACGCCTTGCTTAATTAAGATAGATAGATAACTGCAAAACCCACTCTGCAAACGAAGAACACCATTAAAATCACGAGCTTTGAAACCCTGGCAGATTATTCAAAATGGAGAAGCAACGATCGAAACGAAGGAGAGCCGTACGTACCTTTGTTTGTTGCACGGCGAAGAGAAGAAACAGAGGGTAGCTTTGCGTGACGGTAACTGGGTTAGTAAGGGTAATTAACTAGCACTAAGTGTTACTGAATGGTGCCCCTCGATCTCGAGGGAGAGATGGCGGGAGGAGGAAGGCGATGGAGGCGAGGGGTTTATATATGGCGGAAGAGGGAGATGGGAGGTGACGTGGCCGGGAGACGTGGCACGTGAATTTACCGTCGACGAGGTCCGAAAAATCGGGGATCCGCACGTTCAAACTGTGGAGGGACACACGGTTTCTACTTTCCACAGCTAAGCTGCTAGGTAGTGCAGCTGCAACTGTACGTGTGTTATTGGTGATTGGTTGGTCCAGATTCAATGTAGTGTTTCCTTTTTCTTCTTCTTTTTCTTTAAGGAAATGTGTATTTTTCTCGTGTCTGTCTCGTAAGAGACACAACTTTTGATCGTTTGTACAGGCTTGGAATACTGCATCGCTCATCCGGGACGTAGGCGCCATCACGCTGTAGCCGACTGATTGACGGCTGCTTTATATTTTTCCTTCTTTTTTTTTTCTCTTTTGATTTGGATCAAAACCTGTGGCTGTGTGTGGCGCCGACAACTTATGTCGGTACAACCAAACAACCATCTGGGTAATGTACGTCCTCGGGATTCTTCGTGACCAAGATAATGTCTGTGATTAAGCATTTCCATGGATTAGCGAACTATATGCATGCTGGACAAAAGGTCGGCAACAAAATTGGAAAAATCCACCGTATGGTTTCTGAAGTAATTGTTAATTGAGTAACACTTTTGTGAAAGGGCCTGTAGCCTAGTGATTACAAGACCTCAGTAGCATCTGAGGTCTTAGTTTCAACTCCTGTGAAGCGAATTTTCAACGGGAGGCGACGTAGTCATCGACAACGATGCACAAGTGGTGATTTCATTAATTTCGAGGATTTGCAGGCTAAGTCTTCGAAGATGCTCATAGAGGTATAGTTTGCGTATGTGCGTTTAAAGAGGTGAGTGTGCTTGCGTTGCGTGTGTGAGTTGTAATGTGTAATCGTAAAAAAAAAAAAAATCTAAAACACTTTTGTTTTTTCAAACAAAAAAAATCTAAATACTTATGATATTTTGCTCGAGTGCAAAGAGGAAGCCGCACACGCCAACAGGCAAGACAACGCGCATTTGAACTTGAACTAGTTCAAGGTTATCTGTTTGTCCTCATCATAACTTGACATTTGCAAATTTATTATTTCCATAGTGATCAAGTTACTAGTTCAGCGGGTAACAAGACGATGGACGGCCACGATACCTGACACGTCCCAGATACATGTGCAAACAGGACAAGCTAACGGGCACAGGTGGCCGTGGAACCCACGTATTTGACTGGACCAAAGCGTGAAGTTAGCATATAATTTTTTTCCCCGAACAATAATGTGAAGTTAGCATCATATATGTGCATGATTATTGCGGCAGCTAGCAAGTTACAGCTAGCTTTGTGCTGTGTTCATCGTCTTCTACTGTCCTGAGTCAATCGGAGATTATTGCACGTATGACGTATGATTGCTACTTGGGATTGTATATATGACTAGCCCATCAACTCGTGCGCCTGCACGGGCTAGCAGTTTCGAAGAATCATAGAAATTTGTGCAAACAATTATTAGTCATTAGGAGAGAGCTGTACAAATATATCAATGTTTGCCTAATCTATAGTATTTTTTTTTTCAAATTTCCTTGCAAAATATATGGTGTCTGAAAATCTATTTGTGCGTAGATCGATCGCCAGCATTACCACATATTAGTTTTTAGTTTCGGTGACCTATGGTGTACTACTACGGTAAACCACAACTTGATGATTTTTTTTGTACTCCCCATTATCCAGAAAAAAAACGTGGACAATGTTTATAACTGATCACCACATCCATGTGATTTCTACCTTTTCTGGATCAGATCATTCACCGTTTCCATGAGATGCGGCCGGCGTCGCAGCATACAAACCTTGGGACTCGATCTAGCTCGTCAAAAGCAGGTGCCACCTGAGCCATTTAGTCATCGTCACTGAGCTAAACGCCATAAACTGAGCAACACCTGTGATTTCGCACTCGTATGTGTTCCAAGCTTAGTCTACATCAAAGTAGCTGGATGTGTGGTACTCCTTCCATCCAGAAATGTTAGGACTTATTGACTTTGAGACATCGTGTTTAACCATTCGTCTTATTCGGAAAAATATAAAAATATATAAAAAGTCATATTTAAAATTTGACAAAACAAGTCAAACAAAAAATAATAATATTTTCGTAATTTTTTAAACAAGAAATGGTCCAATGCGATGTCAAAAGTCAATAAGTCCTAACATTTATGGACAGAGGGAGTAGCAGACGGCGGATGTGTCATAGTCATTTGTTTCAGAGTGTAGGAGACGTCTTTTGACTTGATGACAGCTGCCGCGTTGTTTCTGCTCTAACCTCCAACAATGAACACGTATACTTATTTTCCCATTATTATGCACAGTTCAAATATGTTACTGGATAAATAATTAAGGGTCATCTGGAAGGGGGCTCTCTAACTAGCTCCAGCTTCGGTTTTAAGGTGAAGCCTTCCCGAACGCCCAAATGCAGAAAAGAACTTGAAGCCATTTTGTGAAATAAAATTGGAAGTTACAGAAGTGAAAAAATAGTAGCTTTGCGCGGCCCATCCTTTGAGAGAGCCAAACATGAAGTTGTTTTGCTAGATCTAAAAAAAAAAATGAAGTTGTTTTGCCCAACGTTTCTTAAAAATGATTTTTCTTCGTTAGAGGAAAACCAGATAACCGGTGCCAGTTTTAGAGAATCCGCAACCGTCTGAATCAGCTGATGACTGATGTTATGTCGCTGATGATTGATGTATCATGCATGCGAGTGTAAACATGATAAAACACTGTTAGTATCATACTAATATTCATTTTTTATGGAAACTGAAAAAAAAGATTTATTTTTCGTATCACACGCACGCAGATACACGCTAGAAAATTATAAGCATAGATATCCATATCGGTGAGCTAATTTAAAACTCCTTTTCACAACGCAGAAGTCTATTACAATGACCTCAGGCCAGACCGACGAGCTAGGGTTGGCTTCTTCCGGTTGACCGCATATCTTTTTCGCGTCTGAATGTCTTTGTCTTTTAATTTGCGCAGGAGTGATTCTTAAACTTGATTTTGAAAAGGTATATGACAAAGTTAAATGGCCATTTCTTCAACAAATTTTGAGGATGAAAGGCTTTTCACTCCTATGGTGCTCAAGGATGGTCAAATTACATCTAGAGGAAGTGTAGGAATCAAAGTGAATGATGATGTAGGTCACTATTTTCAGATTAGGAAAGATGTACGTTAGGGAGATCCTTTGTCCCCCATTCTCTTTAATATCGTAGTTGATATGTTAGCCATAATAATAGCTCAAGCAAAAAGATTTGACAGGTGAAAGGTTTGATCCCTCACCTTCTAGATGACGGTTTATCTATTTTGCAATATGCGGACGATAATATAATCTTTATGAAAAATGATCTTGAAGAGGCCAAAAACATGAAGCTTTTGCTTTGTGTTTTAGAACAATTATCTGGTCTTATGATTAATTTTCATAAAAGTAAAATGTTCTCCTATGGGGATGCTAAAGATCTAGAAAAAGAATACTCTCAAATCTTCGGATGTGACATGAGTTCTTTCCCTTTTAGGATTCTAGGTATGCCGTGCATCATAAAAAACTTAGAAATTCGGATTGGAAGGAAATAGAAGAGAGGTTCCAAAAAAGATTAAGCTGATTGGAAGGAAAAATGCTTTCAGTAGGAGGTAGGAGGTCGTTTGGTTCTTACTAATTATTTCCTTAGGAATCTATTGATGTTTATGCTATCCCTTTTTGAGTACCATGAGGAATTCTAAAGAAACTATATTATTATAGATCTAGATTCTTTTGGCAAAGTGATGGTAATAAGAAAAATCATAGATTTGAAAAATGAGGAATTCTCTGTACACCAAAAGGCTAAGGCGGCTTTGGGGATTTTGAATCTAGATCTAGAGAACAAGTGTTTGCTTAGTAAATGGCTTTTCAAGCTTATCAACGAGGAGGGCATTTGGCAGCAGCTTCTTAGAAATAAATATTTGAGACATAAAGCCATCATAAAAATTCTACATATGCCTGGTCGTTCTATTTTTGGTTTGGACTAATGAAGGCTAAGACTGAATTTTTGAGACTTGGCAAGTTTATTGTATGTGACGGTAATCAAGTTAGATTTTAGGAGGATGCTTGGCTTTATAATATCCCCTTTAAAGATCAATTCCTAGGGCCATATAATATAGTTAGAAAGAAAAGTGTCACGATTGCAACGGTGCTAAGAACGAACCCTTTAAATGTAGCTTTTAGAAGATCGTTGGTGGATAATAACCTAGTAGCGTAGCAACAGCTCGTAGCAAAGGTTATTAATATCCAACTAGTAGATCAAAAAGATACATTTAGTTGGTCTCTTCAACAACACATAAGGTATACGGTTCGTTCTATGTATAGAGCGTTGACTGTTCCTGGTGTTGTCCCGCATAACAATATTATTTGGAGGTTCAAATCACCCTTGAAAATAAAAATCTTTATATGGTACTTAATTAAAGGTGTAGTTCTGAAAAGGATAATTTGCAAGGAGATAATAGAAAGAAATTTTAAAATGTTGTAATTGTAATATTGATTAGACAATTCAACACTTATTATTTGATTGTCAGGCTGCTAGACATATTTGGCATATTGTACAGGTTTCTTTTACACCACCACACAGCATCACAGGTTTGATGATTGGCTGAATGTGGTGGATAGGAAACTCATGTACAAAATTTTGGTTGGAACATGTACCTTTTGTTGGGCAATTTGGCTTAGTAGAAATAATGTGGTCTTTAACAATACACAAGCTTCTACTCTTATGCAGGTAATCTTCAGAGGAACGTACTGGATCAGATTCTGGGCGCTGCTGCAGAAGGAGGACCGCCCCCAAGTCCAATGAAGCTGTCGTTGCTTGAAACCTCAGCGATGGATATTTTTACCAAGAATGAGACTTTTAGTAATAGACTTGGTTATTTTTAAATCCTGGACTTTTGTTGTTCTTTGTTTCGAGTATGTGGAACTTTGGTTTCTTGTTGGAATAAGGAACATCTATGGAAGCACGGCACGCAGAGTTCCCACAGTTCGATCGTGGCTTCCTCTTAAACTGACGTCTTCGGATGTGGATCGCAACCTGAACCGCGTCTCTGTGAGTCTGTGACCAAACACCAGCTTACCACGGCACCGCATTTGAGCGGCGTTTGGAGCTCAGGTGATGGGACAACGACGTCTGGACTGCATTCCATGAGGACTCATCTTTGGAAGCAATTCCTCCAGATCATCTGAGAGCCGTTAGCTGCAGACGTCCCCTGCATTCAGCCGAAGCCGGCATTGACCTGCAAATGGAGGCGCCAATCGAGCCCAACACCAGTTACATCATTACATGTTCAGAGATGATTCAGCAAATTTGCGCAGCATCAAAGCTTGTTCCGTGCCGTGAGTGAGTGATCAAGATATAGTGTGATGCTCTCTTTGTTTTTACTGAAATTGTTCCACACCAAAACTAGGCAGTTGGAGCCGATGAACCTGGCTGAGTAGAAGATCGATCCCCATCCCGCTGCCATGCGCACGCGCGTGGGGCGCCGGCGCGGACGTCACGTAAACTCAGGATTAGCTTTCCTAATTTAGTGGGACCGCACAGGACAAGTGTCGTAATCTCGAGATTGGCCATGCACAGGACCTGGTCTCATGCACCTGGGATAGATTGAGACCCTATTCACAACATGACATGTGGCATAAGTTATCATACTGATGATTGACAAAATCATGGATAGAAAAATAAGAAAATAAAAAACTTGTTTCATGCTGTGAATAAGGTCTCACATGCCCCTAAAAAAAAAGGGTCTCACATGAGACCAGGTCTCATATAATTCTTTTCCCTGCACGGGAGCCCCACTCAAGAAAAAGATTCTGTTTTGGAAAAAAAAAGGGACTAATAGAGCACAAAACAGAACATATTCATCTCTTTGAGTTGAAATCACGAAACTAAACATCATAGACAATGGAGAAGCAACCGACAAGCCTAGTCAATCCTTGTCAATGCTCCGTCCAACTAAGCGCAGCCTCGGAAGCGGCCGCGCGCGTCATTGTTCTCCACTAGTCCATCGGTTGTGAGGGACCCTCACAGAACGGTCAAAACTCTTCTTCCCTGAACCTACCATGGCGCAGTGGCGTTGTTCTTCTGTTTCATGGAAACTAGGTCAACCATGGACCGATGGAGGCACGGCTCTGTTTGTTTCCTAAACAGAGAGTTTGATCCGGAAACCGGCGCGCACGGCCGGTCTTGAGATTTCGGTGGCCGGGCGGACCTAAATCTCGGGGGCCCTCTATGTAAAAATAAAATTTTACAGCGCGCGCACACACACTTGTATTGCGAGTAAGATAAGTTTTATATTCATATAAAATGATTTGTACATATGACATTAAAAGTTCTTCTAACAATAACCTTAACTATTCTTTTAAAATTTTACCCATGGCTCCTCTTTGTGATTCTATCAAGTCATCTACTTGTTTTCTCCTCTTTTTTAATTTTTTTACTGCCTGATACATACTTTCTACTCGACATGATCTTCCTGAAAAATATAATGATCAAATCATTAAGCTATCATGCCGTTAGGAACTAGGGCATATCAATTAGCTCTATTTTCCCCTTCGCAAAAAAAAAAAGCTTTTTTTTAGGATCAATTAGCTCTACTTTTGAGCGAAATCAATTAGCTCTACTAGCATATAGGGAATCAGGGAGCAGGCAGTTGCCATCCGTAGGCCGTGATGCCTGACTGCTACACAATCAATTTCTACCATGCGCTAAATTACGGAATGGTCATAGGCTCCATTGGTTAGAATATTTGCTAAATAAAGGCCATGGCGGGAGGGCCTGTTTATGCCTACATGCCATTGGGTGGCGGTGGGGCCCTTCAAATCCGGGGGCCCTGGGCGGCCGCCCCGCTAGCCCCCCTCCAGGGCCGGCCCTGCCGGCGCGATCTGTTTCTCCTTTTTCTTTTAGCATCGGCTCACTTGCCACAAGACCCTCAAGCCGAAGTCAATCAAGGGGAGAAATTGATGCCGTGAGATGAATGGGTGGACAGGTGGCGTTAGATCGGAGCAGGGCTGCACGGGCATTAGTTTGCACACTCAGGGCTCACGCCATTTTGCCTCTCTCTCTCTCTCTCTCTCTCTCTCCTTCCTTTCTTTCTTTCTTTCTTTCTTTCACGCCAACGACTCAGACGCGACCTCTCTTCACCGTAAGTTGCGACTACCACCTTTGTTCTGATTATCGTGCGTTTCTGTTGCGAGTGAGTCCATGACGCAACAGACTGAGCGAGACTCTTGTACGCGAACGCTAGGAGACAGCTAGTGTGCCTGCCAAGCATTTGCGTTATTGCAGCTGGAAAAAGCGGACGCCGGCTGGCAAACCCACCGGACTGCCAAGTCCGCCAAGCCGAAACTCGTCGCTCGTCGAACACGACACCGGTTCAGGGGCGTGGACAAAAGCACCGCCACGCAGGATCCAGCCCTGTCGCTCGTCGAACACGACATCGGATGATCAGGGCGAAACGGGTATAAAATGACGCCCCGCCCCTCAAGAAACTCAAGAACAAGAGAAGCTCTCCTCGATCTAGGAAACTTAGCTACTGAGAATTCGCCTAACTCAAGGTACCTCTTAATTCGTCACCAAACGTAGGAATTTGCGACGTTCATCACCGGGTATATACAATGTTATACGCTTGACTATGTTGATTTGTGACATTTTAGGCAAGGGCTTTCCGAGTCGAACAATGGCGGCGATGATGGTGGTGACAACGATGGTGACCAAGAGCAAGGAGAGCTGGTCCCTGCAGCTCCCTGAGTTCGCACTCCCCTGGAACTCGCGAGCGGACAAGAGCCACATCCAGTTCCCACATCGAGCGCCGTTCGCCAGCATTAGCCTCGACGCGTCCCCGCCGGCGCGCAACCCGCAGGAGCACGACACGAGGGCCCGCCCCGCCGACAACTGCGACGTCGCGCGCCAGCTCGCGGCCGCCGCGAAGGAGAAGCAGGCCGGCGGCGGGGAGGCAGACGGGGAGGAGACGGCGGCGACGGCGACGGAGCAGAAGAAGAAGAAGAAGGGTGGCGGCAAGAGGCAGCCGCATCTGCTGGGCGCGCTGCAGAGGAAGGTCGTGCGGGTGAAGATCGCAAACCCGCACCTGCGCCGCCTGGTCAGCGGCGCCGTCGCCGGCGCCGTGTCGCGGACCTTCGTGGCGCCGCTGGAGACGATCCGGACGCACCTGATGATCGGCAGCTGCGGCGGCGCCGAGAGCATGGCCGGCGTGTTCCAGTGGATCATGCGCACCGAGGGGTGGCCCGGCCTGTTCCGCGGCAACGCCGTCAACGTGCTCCGCGTCGCGCCAAGCAAGGCCATCGAGGCAAGGCACCGCTAACTAACCCGTCTTTATTTACTTTGAAAGATCTGCTTCACTCGGTGATGGTTGCTTGCGTTAGTGACGACACTCTATGTTGTTTCTCTTTTGCTGCAGCATTTCACCTATGACACGGCCAAGAAGTTCCTGACCCCGAAGCCCGACGAGCCGCCCAAGGTCCCCATCCCTACGCCGCTGGTCGCCGGAGCTCTCGCCGGCGTCGCCTCAACCCTGTGCACCTACCCCATGGAACTGGTCAAGACCAGGGTCACCATCGAGGTAAAGATAATATATAACACGGGAAATTAAAACTTCTCACTTACTCACCATCGAGGTAAAAGTTCGGGCAATGCTAACGGCCGCGTGATGGCATGCAGAGGGGCGTGTACGACAACGTGGCGCACGCGTTCGTGAAGATCCTGCGCGAGGAGGGCCCGGGGGAGCTCTACCGCGGGCTGGCGCCGAGCCTGATCGGCGTGGTGCCGTACGCGGCCTGCAACTTCTACGCGTACGAGACGCTCAAGCGTCTCTACCGCCGCGCGTCCGGGCAGCGCCGCGGCGGCGACGTGGGCGCCGCCGCGACGCTGCTCATCGGGTCCATGGCCGGCGCCATCGCGAGCTCGGCCACGTTCCCGCTCGAGGTGGCGCGCAAGCAGATGCAGGTGGGCGCCGTGGGCGGGCGGCAGGTGTACGACAACGTCCTGCACGCCATGTGCTGCATCGTCAGGAAGGAGGGCGTCGGCGGCCTGTACCGCGGCCTCGGCCCCAGCTGCATCAAGCTCATGCCCGCCGCCGGCATCTCCTTCATGTGCTACGAGGCCTGCAAGAGGATCCTCGTTGAAGGCGAGGACGAAGACGAGCAGGACGACGACGAGGCTGATGATGACAAGGAGAAGAAGGATGCATGATCAAGTGAATCAATTAATATTATTTGGTGTTGTTAGGGTCGTTCGAGTTGTGCTTGTAAAACCTCTGTACTCAATAAGTGGTGCGTCTTAACAGGGGTCAGGAATAAACAATGGAGCTCATAATTTGGTAATTGGTACCGATGTTATCATCGACAATGAACAGTGTCATCATAAATTCTTCCAAAACCATGCAGGCCATCCATCACGCCTTGCCTGCTAGTGGACTGCCTTGTATGGAGAGCAAATTTCACATGATGAAACAGCGGGGAGATATTTTATGATGTTTGCATATAACGTGAGCCATCTAGTCTGTTGCCTTAAATCCTCAAGCACCAATATAGCTGCTCATCCCTCCTCCATGAAGAGCGAGACAAGAGACAAACGGAGATTCCAGAAAGGAAATGGAATGGAGCTAATTAATTGTTATGTAAAAAAGGAAAAAAAAAAACTTAACTAGTTGTCATATTATGATAATTTTACTTCGTACTTTGTCCCTCTCGTGATCGACGGGTTATGTTGCAGTACTTCTTAATACTTTCAAGTACGTATCTCGCAAACAATAGTTTATATACCTGTTGCAGTACCTCTTAATACTTCCAAGTACCTCACAAACACCGTAAAATATCCTGTCCACAAATCTCACCAACACAAGTTACCATTCAGACCTAAATCGTACTAAATAAGTTGCGCTCTTGGTTGATAATACTAGAAGCACCTCTGTCTCTTGCCAACTCAGACAACTTTGCTCCTCTCTTGATCAACAGTTCATGTTGCGATACCTTTTAATACTTCCAAGTACCTTGCAAAACATCTTAAAATATCATGCTCCTCTCTTGATCAACAGTTCATGTTGCGATACCTTTTAATACTTCCAAGTACCTTGCAAAACATCTTAAAATATCATGCTCAAACATCTCACCAACATCAGTTACCATCCAAACCTAATGAATCAAGTAAAAGCATACCAAATAAGTTGTGCCCTTAATTGATAGTACTAAAAGCACCTCTATCTCTTGCCAACTCTTACAAATTAAGCAGGATTTGATCTAGCTGAACTGACAAAGCGTGCGTTTCTGTTTGGAGTGAGTCCACAGAAACAACAGATCGATCGAGACGCATGTACGCGAACGCCAGGATACAGCCAGTGTGAATGCCAAGCATATGCGTTCATGCAGCTGGAAAGTGATCTACGCTGGCTGGCGAACCCACAGCACTGCCAAGTCCGCCATGCCAAAACTCGTGGCCACTCATCATGCCCATGATTCAGGGGTATAGGACAAAAGCATTGGAGTGCCAGGGAGGCATACGCTGTGTTGCTTGGTGAAAACTTTGCCCCTCTCTTGATCAATGGTTTATGTTGCAGTACCTCTTAATACTTCCAACTACGTTGCAAACATCGTAAAATATCATGCTCGAACATCTCACCAACATCAGTTACCATCCAAACCTGAATCAAGTAAAAGCATACCAAATAAGTTGCGCCCTTGATTGATAGTACTAAAAGCACCTCTATCTCTTGCCTGCTCTAACAAATTAAGAAGGATTTTATCTAACTGAACCGACAAAGCGTGCCTTTCTGTTTCGAGTGAGTCCACAGACACAACAGATCGATCGAGACGCATATACGTGAACGCTAGGATACAGCCAGTGTGGATACCAAGCATATGTGTTCATGCAGCTGGAAAGTGATCCACGCCGGCTGGCAAACCCACCGGACTACCAAGTCCGCCATGCCAAAACTCGTGGCCACTCGTCGTGCCTATGGTTCAAGGGTATAGGACAAAAGCATTGGAGTGCTAGCGAGGCATACGCTGTGTCGCTCGGTGAAAATTTTGCTCCTCTCTTTGATGTGAACTAGGGTTCCTGATCTTCCGAAAGGTTCTGATAACTCTCGATTTGGTGGAGACTTGACACACGTCGATCCGGCTTCAGAACAACACGTTCTAAACCCCGCAATCGCAGCACCACGTCTCCTCAGGTTATCGACCGGCGGTGCACGGTCGACCTCGCCAAGAAGGCTTATCCTTGCCTGCGAATCGAAGAACACAAGAAAGACACAGTAGATTGCAACCAAAATTGCTGAAAACTGAATTAAGCTCACGAGTTGGGATCTCACAAACCGATGAACGGCGAAACTGTTCTTGACAGAATAATCTAAGCAAAACCCAACCCTAACTCGGGCGGCGGCTACTGTAGATATACACCTTAGGGCGTGCAAGACCCCCTGGACGCGCCCCTAATGGGCTCCAACAAGATACAAGCCCAAAGGCCAGATTACGGTGGCGCAGCACCGAGACAGATTCTGGACGTCAACTTGTTTCGACGATTCCCGATGACTCCGGACGAATTTTGACATGAGACCGGCGCCATTGGAAAGGTTATCAAATTATCTTTCCATGCATATAAAGAACGTCCAAAACCGAGCCCGTATGCGACCTGGGCGACCGTTTTAGTGCAGACTGCTCCTGGACTCCGAAACCGATCCGAAGTCGACTTCAATTGGGCCTCCAACTTGGTTTGGACGCCCTTGCTGTCCCTCCACGCCTCGAAGCTCCTCTCCAATCATCTCCTGATCCTCTCCATGGTTCCTAATCACAATATAATCATTAGGTAGCAATCTATCCTCAAGTTCATATAAATGAGTGCTTAGGAACGAGCTCACCTCTAGATTCATTTGTCGTGCGCGAGCTCTAGTGATTGGACCTTGTATATCCAGCGGAGGTGTGACATGTGTATCCCAAGGAGCGATGTCCTCATCACTCTTGATAACGGTTCATTTGCAATACCTCTTAATACTTAGAAGTACGTTGCAAACATCATAAAATATCATGCTCGAACATCTCACCAACATCAGTTACCATCCAAACATAATGAATCAAGTAAAAGCATACCAAATAAGTTGCGCCCTTGATTGATAGTACAAAAAGCACCTCTATCTCTTGCCTGCTCTAACAAATTAGGCTGGATTTGATCTAGCTGTACCGACAAAGCTTGCGTTTCTGTTTCGAGTGAGTCCATAGACACGACAGATCGATCGAGACGCATGTACGCGAACGCCAGGATACAGCCAGTGTGGATGCCAAGCTTATGAGTTCATGCAGCTGGAAGTGATCCGCCGGCTGGCGAACCCACCGGACTGCCAAGTCTGCCATGCGAAAACTCGTGGCCACTCGTCATGCCCATGGCATACAAAACAAAAGCATTGGAGTGCCAGAGAGGCATACGCTGTGTCGCTCGGTGAAAACTTTGCCCCTCTCTTGATCAACGGTTCATGTTGCAGTACCTCTTAATACTTCCAAGTACATTGCGAACATTGAAAAATATCATGCTCGAACATCTCACCAACATCAGTTACCATCCGAACCTAATGAATCAAGTAAAAGCATACCAAATAAGTTGCGCCCTTGATTGATAGTACTAAAAGGACCTCTATCTCTTGCTACCTTAAACAAATTAAGCATGATTTGATCTAACTGAACCGACAAAGCGTGCGTTTCTGTTTCGAGTGAGTCCATAGACACAACAGATCGATCCAGACGCATGTACGCGAACGCCAGGATATAACTAGTGTGGATGCCAAGCATATGCGTTCATGCAGCTGGAAAGTGATCTACGCCAGTTGGCGAACCCACCGGACTGCCAAGTCCGCGATGCCAAAACTCGTGGCCACTCGTCATGCCCATGGTTCAGGGGTATAGGACAAAAGCATTGGAGTGCAAGGGAGGCATACGCTGTGTCGCTTGGTGCAAACTTTGCCAAGTACGTTACAAACATCGTAAAATATCATGCTCGAACATCTCGCCAACATCAGCTACCATCCAAACCTAAAGAATCATGTAAAAGCATACCAAATAAGTTGCGCCCTTGATTGATAGAAAAGCACCACTATCTCTTACCAGCTCTAACAAATTAAGCAGGATTTGATCTAGCTGAACCGACAAAGCGTGTGTTTCTGTTTCGAGTGAGTCCATAGATGCAATAGATCGATGGAGACGCATGTACATAAAACTCCAGGATACAGCCAATGTGGATCCCAAGCATATGCAATCATGCAGCTGGAAAGTGATGTACGCCGGCTGGCGAAGCCACCGGACTGCAAGTCTGCCATGCCAAAACTCGTGGCCACTCGTCATGCCCATGGTTCAGGGGTATAGGACAAAAGCATTGGAGTGCCAGGCAGGCAGACGCTGTTATTGGTATTTCTTACACCGAACAGAAAACAACACTTTAGACTGGTTTGGCCTAGAGCGAATATTCCCGGTTCGACGCCAGAAATACCTAGGGTTAAGTTACTTGCTTAAGATACATAATAATCCACGACTAGCACCAAGTGCTAGAGATGCATTATTAGTATTCAACATAAAAGAAGATCCGCAAGCGCACGGATAACCCGTTGTAGCATTTCACCCGAGAGTATTCTAGGGTATCGTTATTTATATTTTCCCAAAGGAGTTGACAAGTGTGTACTTATACACATGGTGTTACAAATGATAGATCATAACCGTGTTCCAATGCAGGGGTAAGGTGCAAATAGATATGAGGATAGTGTGAGACACATGGCAGGCAATCCACTCTCTGATAAAAGGCGAGAGGCAACTCTAAGCTAGTCTAGAGTTAAGTAAGAAGGTTGCTACTCCTAATGTACATCGTTATGTAGCGTGCGTAGCTTCTACCTATAGCCTAAGCTGCACACAAGCCAGGACTAAGCTGTTCTACTGCCAAGCCATCATTGGGAGAGCCAGCGATCAGAGTCTGCCCTAATCTCCGGACTTTCATATATACTCCTACGCCATGCCCGAATGTGGAGGATTACAAGGGACGGACAGGGCTGTCACCACCTGCCGCCTACCTCTACAAACCGTGGGACACGAACACGCAACCAAGGGTGGAAAGGAAGCCCTAGCATCATGCTAGCGTAGCTAATCACAACTCTAGATCCCTCGAGGCACCTCGCAAGGCGATAAACTTAAAGCACCTTTGCTGGACAATGAACCCGACGACTAAGCAAAAGGAACAACTAGTTCTAACAAGCGATTACTTAGACAAAGGATCAAAACTAGCACTACGTTATGCATAAGCGTTCTTCTCTCAAGAACGAGCGACGAGCGATGAACGATGAAGAACGATCATCGTTAGCCGATGATCGAGTATGAACGAATGACGAACGAACGATGAACGAACATCGATGAACGATGAACGAACATGAACGAACGAAGAACGTTCATCCAAGATCAAGGATGAATGATGAGCTAGCATAAGTACATAACTACTACAAGAACAATGATATTCTATTGATAAATAAATAAGTCTTACAAGGAAAGAAAAAAGGTACAAGGGAATATACTCCAAACTCTCCAAGAGACTTGGGAGCCAAAAGGGCAGCCCACTACTCAGCCTAAGCCTAACTAGAGAGCCTCTAGCTCTGATGTGTGGAGGAGGGAATGAGCCTCTTGTGTTGGTGTGTGTTGAAAGGAGGGGGGTACTCCTCCTTATATAGTCCTCCAAGGTCGGTTGATTTGAGGCGGTTTCCGGCATTAATGGCATTGATTGCAGGGGGAACCGACCTTAGTAAGTCGGTTGCAAACTGCCATAGAAAGTTGGGCCCAGGGGGCCACCACATGGGCCCAGGGGGCCACCACAGGGGGTCGGCCGACCCAGGCTTGGCCCCTCCTGGGCTAGGCTTTGGTGGGTGGCTTCCCCCTGGCCTTTAGGCCTTTTGTCCAGGTGTATGGCCTCAGATGATGATCTGGTGGGTTCTGGGCCTTTTATCCTTGAATTATATTCCGGCGGCGAGCGTTATTTGATAGAAGTGTCGAAATCGTCGCTTTGCGGCATGTTTATACCTGGAATTCCCTGTTTTCCACCTGCACACAAAAATCTAGAGGTACATGTGGAAATATGTTATTTGATAATAAAATGCTAGTAACAAGTGTTAGTTCTTCCTTATTTATGGAGCTAAATGACGGTCAAATTCTCGACGTAAAGACCGTCAACAGCTGTGTCGCTCGGTGAAAACTTTGCTCCTCTCTTGATCAACTGTTCATGTTGCAGTACTTCTTAATATTTCCAAGTACGTTGCAAACATCGTAAAATATCATGCTCGAACATCTCACCAACAACAGTTACCATCCAAACCTAATGAATCAAGTAAAAGCATACCAAATAAGTTGCGCCCTTGATTGATAGTACTAAAAGCTCCTCTATCTCTTGCTGCCTTAAACAAATTAAGCGTGATTAGATCTAACTGAATCGACAAAGCGTGCGTTTCTGTTTCGAGTGAGTCCATAGACACAACAGATCGATCCAGACGCATATACGCGAACAAGATACAACCAGTGTGGATGCCAAGCATATGCGTTCATTGTTGGTATTTCTTACACCAAACAGAAAACACCACCTTAGGCTGGTTAGGCCTAGAGTGAATATTCCCGGTTCGGCGCCAGAAATACCTGGGGTTAAGTTACTTGCTTAAGATACATAATAATCCACAACTAGCAACGAGTGCCAGATATGTATTATTAGTATTCAATCATAAAAGATAATCCGCAAGCGCACGGATAACCCGTTGTAGCATTTCACCCGAGAGTATTCCAGGGTATCGTTATTTATATTTTCCCAAAGGAAGACGTGGTTGACAAGTGTGTACTTATACTCATGGTGTTACAAATGATAGATCATAACCAATATCCAAATGCAGGGGTAAGGCAATAAATGGATAGAGGATAGTGCGACACACACAGCAGGCATTTCCACTCTCTGATAAAAGGCGAGAGGCGGCTCTAAGCTAGACTAAGGTTAAGTAAGAAGAACTGCTACTCCTAATGTACATCGTCAAGTAGCGTGCGTAGCATCTACCTATAGCCTAAGCTGCACACAAGCCAAGACTAAGCTGCTCTACTGCCAAGCCATCATCGGGAGATCCAGCGATCAGAGTCTGCCCCAATCTCCGGACATTTCATATATACTCCTACGCCATACCCGAACGTGGAGGATTACAAGGGACGGACAGGGCTGTCACCACCTGCCGCCTACCTCTACAAACCGTGGGGCACGAACACGCATCCAAAGGTGGAAAGGAAGCCCTAGCACCATGCTAGCGTAACTAACCACAACTCTAGATCCCTCGAGGCACCTCGCAAGGCGATAAACCTAGAGCACTCTTGCAAGACAATGGACCCGATGACTAAGCAAAAGGAACAACTAGGTCTAGCAAGCGATTACTTAGACAAAGGATCAAAGCTAGCACTACGTTAAGCATAGGCGTTCGTCGCTCAAGAACGAGCGACGAACGATGAACGATGAAGAACGATCATCGTTAACCGATGATCGAGTATGAACGAACGACGAACGAACGATGAACGATCATGAACGAACATCGATGAACGATGAACGAACATGAACGAACGAAGAACGTTCATCCAAGATCAAGGATGAACAATGAACTAGCATAAGCACATAACTACTACAAGAACGATGATATTCCATTGATAAAGAAATAAGTCTTACAAAGAGTAAAAGGATACAAGGGAATATACCCCAAACTCTCCAAGGGACTTGGGAGCCAAAAGGGCAGCCCAACTACTTAGCCTAAGCCTAACTAGAGAGCCCCTAGCTCTGGATGTGTGGAGGAGGGAATGAGCCTCTTGTGTTGTGTGTTCTTCTAAGGGGAGGGGGTACCCCTTTATTTATAGCCCTCAAAGGCGGTGGAATTGAGGCGGTTCCTTAGGTCGGTGGCATTGATTGCAGGTGGAACCGACCTCCTGAAGTCGGTTGCAAACCGCCTTAGAAAGATGGACCCAGGGGGCCTCCCTGTCAGGTCGGCCGACCTAGGTATTGGGGTCGGCCGACCTGGCCCTGGCCCCTCTTGGGCTGGGATTTGGCAGGTGCCTTCCCCTCGGCCTTTAAGCCTCTTTTCCAGGTGCGTGGCCTCAGTTGATATTCTGGGTGGTTCTGGGCCTTTAATCCTTGAATTGTATTCCCGCGGCGAGCGTCGTTTGATGGACGTGTTGGAATCGTCGCCTTGGGCCTTGTTTACACCTGAAAATCCCTGTTTTCCACCTGCACATCTAAATCTAGAGGTACACGTGGAAATAGGTTATTTGATAACAAAATGCAAGTGACAAGTGTTAGTTCTTCCTTATTTATAGAGCTAATTGACGGTCAAAAACTGGGTCTAAGGACCGTCAACAACTCCCCCAAGCTGTCCTCCTTGCTCGTCCCGAGCAAGAAGTAGGACTTAGGATGTTGATCAGGAGTTGCTACAATGTTTCATATCTCATAGGTACCATGCACACAACATAAATACTCTCCTTTGAGTTGAAAAATTGGCATGGTAACTCACCCTTTACCTTACTCCTTATGGAGCGTATGGCCTTTTCCTTGTCTTGGGCGGTTGAGAGATAGAACGGTTATAACAGAGCACCATTCACTTGTCCATTGTTTAACTTTTATTTTCCGGAGGTTTTCAAAATTTTTGAAATAAAAGCAAAGTTCCTCAAATGATGCTCTCGAGTCGCTCAATAAGTGTATATTCCTCACCAAAGCATTATTGTGTTGCCTTTTTGTCATCCTACTTCTAAGGCTTGTATGTGGAGCTCAAGGTAGGGATGTTATGAGGCATACTTGCATCACACATATTGCCGAACCAAAAGAGTGGATCCATGGAGAATGCAAGTCATACAACCTTGATCAAGATGTGCATGTGTGTATATGGTGGTGGTGAGGCGGAAGAACTATACTCCTTTTTATTTGTTCCTTCTCTCTCTTTTTGAATTTTTGAGGAGAACATGGCTATCTTTCTTTCTTTCTTTTTCTCAACATTTTTCTTTCTTTCCCCATTTTTTTTCATCATGCTCTACTTTTGTATGAGCAGGGGATTATTCTTTTTCTTTCTTTTGCATAGCCATGTCTCCAATGATACATTTTGAGAGAGAGAGGTAACAATGAAATTTTGGAGTATTTATTTTAGGTGGAAAGTGTGGTGGTATTGCTTAACTTCCAGTGTAGAAGTTTAGCATGCGAGGTGGAGTGTACGTGATCTTGATCAATGAGAGTATGACAAGCTTCTTACTAGGGTCACACAATTTTGATAAAGCTCAATGCAATGACAAGCAGCATATATGTAAGGGTTTGCAATGTAAGAACAACATATGGCTTTGGTAGGAATTTTGATCATTGAGGAACTTTATCATTTTTTTGTATTTTGTAAAATAAAGCTCCGGAAGTCAAGTCGTACTTTGAACAAGAGCGTAGCAGCCCTATTTGTACCATATCATATCTCATAACAACTTAGACTTAGATCAAGCACTATGCAGCCCACAAGTTTCAAGCTCTAGGTAAGCATAAGCCAAAAATCTCAAAACTTGGGAGAGCACTAAGTTGTGACTAGGTACAAACGAGAGATAAAACAGAGCAACTATTCATCATCTCAACATAAGGAAGGCTAAACACTCATACTCGCATATAAAGAGAAACTACGAAAAACTAGAAACCACACTAGAGACTATTTTTGTTCTTTTTAGTTTTGTCATTTTTATTTTATTTTCAGATTTATCATTTTTTTGGTATTTTTCATGAGAGGTGCAAGAACAAGCAAACAAAAGAAACAAAAGGATACAAGTTGCGATACATGATACCTTAGCGGGGGGTATGGCATCCCCCCCCCCCCCCCCCCCCCCCCCAAGCTTGTTCTTGCTCATGGGTGACGTCGAGGATCGAACCTGGTGTGGCGAAAGTAAGCCAACATATCGGCTTGGCCCTGCTGCGTCATGTTGGTGAGGTTGGTGAGCTGGGCACTTGTGTTTTCTTTCCACTGATGGGTCTGCAGGATGTGTTGGTTGAGAGTGTGCTCAACGTCCTCTCCTCGAGTCTCGATGCGTCCCATTTGCTCGGTGAGCGCATTCATTTGCTGCTCGAGATATGGATCACGAGCTGCAGACGAACGTCGCCTACCGGCCCGTGGTGAGTAGGACGTCGAATCGGAGGAGATTTCCTCCCATTGCGCGCGGGGATGGTGCGACCATTGGGCTTGGCCCGCACCTTGCTGCGACGAGCCGCCGACCTCAAATGGTGGTGGAGTGGTGTGACCACCGGGACCATACCCGGCGTGACCGTAGCTTGGCCCATATGCATAGGCCATGGGCTGCGGTGCGGGCACCCCGGTGTCGGCGGTCGGCTCCGGCCTGCGCGTCCTCCTGCAAGAAGAAGTACTCCTGCATACAGCCTCCTCTTTTTCTAGAGGTGTGGTTAGGTTTTTACAGCCATACAAACGAAGTTCCCGGTTAGGTAACGGGAATTCATTTGTATAACCGACATAATAAAATATGAGAGAATTATTTGGACCATGCTTGAGTGTATGACCTTGAATAAGATAATCCTCGGTGATAAGAGAGCGGGGTGTATCAAGATAAGCAACATTAGCATCATGCAAAGCACCAACACCCGCAGCAATACGTGTAATCAACGAGGTGCACTCAATTGGTCCAGTCATTCTAAAATTTTCTAACCACTGAGAAATCATGAACATGACAGGAGCAATCTTAATTTTCTCAACCATAGCATAAAGAATTTTCAGATCATCCTCGCGCACAATCCTAATATCACTTCTAGGAAACAAAGTAATGCCAAGCCACATGTGCAACAAGCGCAAGGTAGGATGATGAATATGATTAGTTCGGGGTTTCTCACAAGTAGGAGATGCAGAAATTCTTTGCCAAAAAGCTAACTTTGAGTAACCCGGAATCGAACTATCAACATCAATGGTGCAGCGAGAATTAAAGCCGAGGCATTGACTAAGGATTTTCCATGTCAAATGATATTCCTCCCGGAAAAACCGAAAGGTAATACCGTCATCTACCACGCGTAGGGTGCATAAAAACTGTAGTGTAAGTAAGCGGGAACCCTGCTCATCTACACTTGCAAACTTATCCCACCCTATTGCTTTAAATACTCGAGAAAATTCAGCATCCATACCAATCTTTTGCAGCAGTTCCATATCAAATGCTCGCGTAGGTGCAAATGTACGGAGTCGGAGAGCTTCGTAGGCGCCCATCTCTTCGTCGCCCACCAAGTCGAGGTCGGTGTCGACGAGAAGACGATGCTCGGTGTTGGCTTGTTCCTCCGTTGCGGCTTCATGTTGAGGACTTGACACTTGCTCGGTGGTGGTGCGGGCGCGAGTGCGAGGTCGAGATGAACCCGAGCCTGTGCTCCCGGACCGGAGCAGCGAGGCGAAGGCCTTGCCGGCGCGCTTCATGCTGCAGCGAGGTCAAGCAAGAACGCAAGAACGAAAACTCCGAACAGGTTATGAGGGTGAAAACCAATCGATGAAACCGTCGGTGTTCTTGCAAGCGAGAAAACGCAACTCGGAAAACCAAACCAAATCAAAACTGCAAAGCAAACCAAAGGAGAAATATTTTTTTTGCAGAATTTTGAGGCAAGAACCAAGTGAGCACAATGGAAAACTTGAGAGCAATGGAGTGAAGTGAGTTGAGGAGTGGAAATGAGAGTGTGAGAGGGAGAGAGCAATGGCCGGCCATCTCCCCTTATACATGAGCCATAACGGCCATATTCGAAAATGGGAGGCGCCAGGTGACCGTTGGGGCAAAGCCCAAGGTGAGCAACGGTCACTGTGGGTCGGCCGACCTGACTGGTGGGGTCGGCCGACCCCCTGTGGGGTCCACTTGCTTCCCTCTTTGGCCCACAGCCACCAACGGCCATATTGGTGATGACCACGGTTGCTATGTCCAGAAACTCCTCAAAATTATTTGCTCAAAAAGATTTCCAAATAAAAGGTTGCCTCGAATTCAAAAATTTTCGAAAAAAATCAAAAATCGACATGTTGATGAAAAATTTCAACATGCAAAAATATTTTTAGCTTTTCCATGATGATACAAGGGTGGTCCAAAAATTTCATCCAAAGATGAGTCATTTTGAACGCAAAAGTGTTTTTGAAAATTTTGAATTTTAAATGCATGGCGAGGGACAAATTCAAATATGCTGGCGGAAAAATCCAAATAAATTTTTGGTGGAGGAAATAAATATGCAAAGTGGTTTGGAAAGAAATCCAAATGCAAATGTGGTGGAAAAATTCAAAAAAAGAAAAGAGAATCAAACCGAATGATAATGCCGGTTTTCTTGGCGGCCAGGGCCGTGTCGTTTAAAGTCCGACGGGCTAAGACTTCTCCAACGGGTTTAGCTTGGTGGCGCGGACCCGGTCCTTGGAGATGAGGACGTGAAGGGCTGCGCCTTGACTTGCCACACTTGTTTCATCTTTGGTGGTGTAGGTGGCTTCTCGGACTTTGGGACGGGTTTCTTGGCCCATAATCCCGGCCTCGTGGTCGCAGGTTTCTTTCGTTGAAACCGCGATGGATTTTCAATCTTTGCCAAGCTCTTCCATAGAGCAATGAGGCTGTCCGTTTTCCTGGCTGTCACTTCAACTTCTTGAATGTTGGAGGTGTTTGGCCCATACTTGACCTTGATCATCGAGCATTGTTCTTTCCGAGGTTGGAACTCGAACTTCTCCTCCTTCCCATTGATGTAGAGGCGGATTTCTCCAACTCCAACATCAATTTGGGCCTTTGTGGTGCTAAGGAAGGGACGTCCCAAGATGAGGGGCGTTTCCTTGTCAATATCCATGTCAAGCACCACAAAGTTCACCAGGACGATGTGGCCTCTTATGAATACCGGCACATCCTCCGCAATCCCCATTGGAAAGCGAAAGGATGAGTCGGCCAATTGTAACCGCATCGCTGTTGGTGTGAGGAATCTGTACTTTAATTGCTCGAAGATTGCCTTGGGCATAATGCTCACGCTGGCCCCAAGGTCACACAGTGCATAGTCGAAGTGGAATCTCTTGATTGCACAAGAGATTACTGGAAAGCCTGGATCAGATTTTATTGTAGAAGGTTCTCCTCTTATTTGCCTGTTCTCCCCTGCATGGTTAGTCCCACGAGAGAACATTTCGCCTCTCATAGTGATAACATTAACTTTTTCAATGGGAGATTCTGGTTGCCCAGGAATCTGCCCTGATTTAGCAGAAGGAACAAGAGCAGCAAGCTGAGCTAATTGAGTTTCTATCATTTTATTAAAGCTCAACTGATTTTGAAAGCGGAAGAAAGACCTTCTATTTTTGAATTTAAACTCTCTAAACTTTGATCATTGGCAGCAAGCTTTTTGTTGATTGATTCGTTGATTTTAGCTTGGCCATAAACCAAATCTTTCAAAGAAGGCTGATTATTATTAGAACCAGAGAAATTATTACCTCCTTGATAAGATTGGCGGTTTTGGTTAAAACCTTGACCTCCACTGGGACGATACCCATTATTGTTGTTCATGTAGAATGCTTCTTCATGGGTATGGTTGGGGCAGTCCTTCCCCATATGGCCAGTGTTGCCACATTCCTCACACGTAATGCGTGAGTCAAGTGAACGAACACTACCATGCGTGTTGAAGTCGTCCAAGCGCTTCATGACGAGGTCGAGCTTGGCAGACAATAAGTCCACCTCCTTGATAGGGTGTACGCCTTTAGAGCGTGGTTGGAGACGTTCATCGCTCCACCCTTGATTGGAGACCATCTTCTCAATAAGTTCTTTAGCTTGAGCAACGGTCATTGAGAAGAAGGCTCCTCCAGCAGCGGCATCCATATGTCCACGGGTTGTTGGTGTCAACCCGTTGTAGAAATGTTGAAGAATGAGCCATTCTTCCATCCCGTGATGTGGGCAGGCGGATATGTAATCTTGGAGCCTATCCCACGCCTCGGCGATGGTTTCATTGTTGGCTTGCTGGAAGCTTGATATTCTTCCACGAAGGGCATTGGTTTTGCCCAACGGGAAAAACTTTGCGAGGAACGCGGTAGAACAGCGGTCCCAAGTGTCAATGCTGGCACGATTGGCATAGAACCATTGTTTCGCCTTCCCAAGGAGGGAGAGGGGAAACAAACGAAGTCGAATGGCATCTTGGTTGACTCCGGCGGTTGCCGATGTGTTGCATATCTCAAGGAATTGCTGGAGATGAGTGTTGGCGTCCTCCGTGGCCTTTCCACAAAAAGGAATGGCCTGCACCATAGTGATTAGGCTTGATTTGACTGCAATCCCTGCGTCACCGGCGTTGACATTGGGCCCAACGGGAACATTGGCAACGGAGGGAGCAGAGTAGTCACGGAGGGTCCTTTGATCAGCCATGTCAATAAGTGATGATGGTGCGGATGATGTGGGTTCGTCTGTCGGGAGTGTTGCTTGTGAGGGAGAGTCGACGCGGGGTCGGACTTTCCTTACAAGCGACTCTGGATTATCAACGAAGTTTTCCGGCAAGTTGAATCCACGCATACACTATCCTGTTTTCACATCAAAGAGAGAAAACAGATCAAGGTTAGCCTGCAATGGAAATGGTTACATCACATCAAGTGTAATCATGAGTAATCATTGTATACACTTGTCAACAATTGTCTTCCCAGGCAACGGCGCCAGAAATGCTTGTTGGTATTTCTTACACCAAACAGAAAACACCACCTTAGGCTGGTTAGGCCTAGAGTGAATATTCCCGGTTCGGCGCCAGAAATACCTGGGGTTAAGTTACTTGCTTAAGATACATAATAATCCACAACTAGCAACGAGTGCCAGATATGTATTATTAGTATTCAATCATAAAAGATAATCCGCAAGCGCACGGATAACCCGTTGTAGCATTTCACCCGAGAGTATTCCAGGGTATCGTTATTTATATTTTCCCAAAGGAAGACGTGGTTGACAAGTGTGTACTTATACTCATGGTGTTACAAATGATAGATCATAACCAATATCCAAATGCAGGGGTAAGGCAATAAATGGATAGAGGATAGTGCGACACACACAGCAGGCATTTCCACTCTCTGATAAAAGGCGAGAGGCGGCTCTAAGCTAGACTAAGGTTAAGTAAGAAGAACTGCTACTCCTAATGTACATCGTCAAGTAGCGTGCGTAGCATCTACCTATAGCCTAAGCTGCACACAAGCCAAGACTAAGCTGCTCTACTGCCAAGCCATCATCGGGAGATCCAGCGATCAGAGTCTGCCCCAATCTCCGGACATTTCATATATACTCCTACGCCATACCCGAACGTGGAGGATTACAAGGGACGGACAGGGCTGTCACCACCTGCCACCTACCTCTACAAACCGTGGGGTACGAACACGCATCCAAGGGTGGAAAGGAAGCCCTAGCACCATGCTAGCGTAACTAACCACAACTCTAGATCCCTCGAGGCACCTCGCAAGGCGATAAACCTAGAGCACTCTTGCAAGACAATGGACCCGATGACTAAGCAAAAGGAACAACTAGGTCTAGCAAGCGATTACTTAGACAAAGGATCAAAGCTAGCACTACGTTAAGCATAGGCGTTCGTCGCTCAAGAACGAGCGACGAACGATGAACGATGAAGAACGATCATCGTTAACCGATGATCGAGTATGAACGAACGACGAACGAACGATGAACGATCATGAACGAACATCGATGAACGATGAACGAACATGAACGAACGAAGAACGTTCATCCAAGATCAAGGATGAACGATGAACTAGCATAAGCACATAACTACTACAAGAACGATGATATTCCATTGATAAAGAAATAAGTCTTACAAAGAGAGTAAAAGGATACAAGGGAATATACCCCAAACTCTCCAAGGGACTTGGGAGCCAAAAGGGCAGCCCAACTACTCAGCCTAAGCCTAACTAGAGAGCCTCTAGCTCTGGATGTGTGGAGGAGGGAATGAGCCTCTTGTGTTGTGTGTTCTTCTAAGGGGAGGGGGTACCCCTTTATTTATAGCCCTCAAAGGCGGTGGAATTGAGGCGGTTCCTTAGGTCGGTGGCATTGATTGCAGGTGGAACCGACCTCCTGAAGGCGGTTGCAAACCGCCTTAGAAAGATGGACCCAGGGGGCTTCCCTGTCAGCTCGGCCGACCTAGGTATTGGGGTCGGCCGACCTGGCCCTGGCCCCTCCTGGGCTGGGCTTTGGCAGGTGCCTTCCCCTCGGCCTTTAAGCCTCTTTTCCAGGTGCGTGGCCTCAGTTGATATTCTGGGTGGTTCTGGGCCTTTAATCCTTGAATTGTATTCCCGCGGCGAGCGTCGTTTGATGGACGTGTTGGAATCGTCGCCTTGGGCCTTGTTTACACCTGAAAATCCCTGTTTTCCACCTGCACATCCAAATCTAGAGGTACACGTGGAAATAGGTTATTTGATAACAAAATGCAAGTGACAAGTGTTAGTTCTTCCTTATTTATAGAGCTAATTGACGGTCAAAAACTGGGTCTAAGGACCGTCAACATTCATACAGCTGGAAAGTGATCTATGCCTGCTGGCGAACCCACCGGACTGCCAAGTCCGCCATGCCAAAACTCGTGGCCACTCATCATGCCCGTGGTTCAGGGGTACAGGACAAAAGCATTGGAGTGCAAGTGAAGGCATACGCTGTGTCGCTTGGTGAAAACTTTGCCCATCTCTTGATCAACGGTTCATGTTGCAGTACCTCTTAATACTTCCAAGTACATTGCGAACGTTGTAAAATATCATGCTCGAACATCTCACCAACATCAGTTACCATCCAAACCTAATGAATCAAGTAAAAGCATACCAAATAAGTTGCGCCCTTCATTGATAGTACTAAAAGCACCTCTATCTCTTGCCTGCTCTAACAAATTAAGAAGGATTTTATCTAGCTGAACCGACAAAGCGTGCCTTTCTGTTTCGAGTGAGTCCAAGACACGGCAGATCGATCGAGGCGCATGTACGCGAACGTCAGGATACTGCCAGTGTGGATGCCAAGCATATGCGTTCAGGCAGCTGGAAAGTGATATACGCTGGCTGGCGAACCCACCGGACTGCCAAGTCCGCCATGCCAAAACTCGTGGCCACTCGTCATGCCCATGGTTCAGGGGTACAGGACAAAAGCATTGGAGTACCAGGGAGGCATACGCTGTGTCGCTCGGTGAAAACTTTGCCCCTCTCTTGATCTACGGTTCATGTTGCAGTACCTCTTAATACTTCCAAGTATGTTGCGAACATTGTAAAATATCATGCTCGAACATCTCACCAACATCAGTTACCATCCGAACCTAATGAATCAAGTAAAATCATACCAAATAAGTTGCGCCCGTGATTGATAGTACTAAAAGCATCTCTATCTCTTGCTGCCTTAAACAAATTAAGCGTGATTAGATCTAACTGAATCGACAAAGCGTGCGTTTCTGTTTCGAGTGAGTCCATAGACACAACAGATCGATCCAGACGCATATACGCGAACAAGATACAACCAGTGTGGATGCCAAGCATATGCGTTCATGCAGCTGGAAAGTGATCTACGCCCGGCTGGTGAACCCACTGGACTGCCATGTCCGCGATGCCAAAACTCGTGGCCACTCGTCATGCCCATGGTTCAGGGGTATAGGACAAAAGCATTGGAGTGCAAAGGAGGCAAGGCATACGCTGTGTCGCTTGGTGAAAACTTTGTCCATCTCTTGATCAACGGTTCATGTTGCAGTACCTCTTAATGCTTCCAAGTACATTGCGAACGTTGTAAAATATCATGCTCGAACATCTCACCAACATCAGTTACCATCCAAACCTAATGAATCAAGTAAAAGCATACCAAATAAGTTGCGCCCTTCATTGATAGTACTAAAAGCACCTCTATCTCTTGCCTGCTCTAACAAATTAAGAAGGATTTTATCTAGCTGAACCGACAAAGCGTGCCTTTCTGTTTCGAGTGAGTCCATAGACACAACAGATTGATCGAGGCGCATGTACGCGAACGCCAGGATACAACCAGTGTGGATGCCAAACATATGCGTTTATGCAGCTGGAAAGTGATCTACGCCGGCTGGCGAACCCACTGGACTGCCAAGTCCGCCATGCCAAAACTCGTGGCCACTCGTCATGCCCATGGTTTAGGAGTACAGGACAAAAGCATTGGAGTGCCACGGATCAAATATCTTTTTTTGAACGAACTAGCTGAACAATAAAATATGCTACAACAGGATCTTCCCAGCATTTAGCTTTGCTCCTCAGCCTCCCGCTCTTCAGCAGCTGCTGCCAGCAGCTCATCAAATTTGTCCCTCTTACCAAGTATTATCTCAATCTGACCAGAGAGCACAGAGTAAAGAAAAAAAACAATCATACTACAAAAACAGGAGCTTAAAAATTTTCATGGGAAGAACATTTACCTTGGCTTTCTGGATAGGGCGGTTCCTGTTGTCATCTTTGACATCAACTGTAGATGTCATGATCTCTGCAAGTAATTATTTCCAATGTTACAGGCTGAACAGAGAAGAAAATTGATTGATGGTTGACCTTTTTTTAAGAAATAGGGCTTACTATTCTCGACAGCAAGGCCGTTATTTTTCAGAATTTCGGCTACAGTTACCACCGTTGCAATTGCTGAAAGAAGAGTAGTCGGTACTTGAGCTCGATCACCTCGTTGACTTCATGTAACTGACTCACGTTTGCATTCCCCAAGTGCGATTAAGACGTGAACTCAGGCGTACGCTCCGTCACCCCACTTTAGCTTTCACCCTTCCATGGAGAGCGTTGGTCACATCTTCGACTCTGCACAAACCTTTTTGCGTCAGACACCACTAACTTAATTGGAGCGCAGCCTATCAAAGCATCTTGTTATGATGTTTCACACCGCATGTTTAGACTTCAGTTATGATGTTTACTTCTCTTGTTTCATGATCACTATTTCTTTTCGCTTCATGACTTGCTGTTACACCAACTATACAGTGGCGCTGGCGCAAGTGAGGGAAGAAAAGGAGAAGAACGAAAGTGTGGGCCTGGCGCCATGCACGAAAACCTTCTGAGCCAGCTTGTATCAGGCCCACTTGACTGAAACCTGGGCCTAACCGCAACGGTTGCAAACTGTAGATCGGTCACCCTCGTGCTTACCTTGTGCGATGTTTCCGCTCAAAAAAAATAAAAATAATTGCAGTAGCTCTGCCGTTTGGGGGTTCATGCACTAGATAATTCATGTTGTTTAACTAATAGTTGATGAAGATAGCATACCAAAGACAACACATATTTGTATGCTTCCTTGTCTAGATGCTTGTTTCAAGTATGCGTGGACCCTGGAGCATTGCTTATGTGATGGGGTCGTGTACTTTTTCGTGGTATGGCTCCAGTAGTCTAAGTTTTGGTGCAGGATACAAATCAAGCTTTGGTCAGCAGGGTAGGAAACGCTCTTAAGACAAACCAGGTTTGACAGCGTAACTGCACGCTTAAAGAAATCCTAGCCACTATACAATTGTTTACTGTTGGCTAGATAAATTTAACAGTTGCACATGGGGACAAACGAGCTGGCCTGGGCAGGTTGTTTGTCATGCTCACTGGTCACCGTCATGCCAGTTTCCCTGATTGGTAAATTGTCCTGGTCAGGTTGAACAACGGATCTTCATAACGAAGTGGAACTGAAATTCAGAATTGAAAGGGACTCTGGAGCAACATTCATGCAACGGCTTTAAGAACCCGAAATTTATGTTGTGCCAGTGTTGAGACTGACCGCAACAACACCCTGAAAACGACCCGATACCCTTAATTTAGCGGATCATCCACCCGGTACCCGTTGCAACAGCCGCCTGTAAACGACCCTCGTCCGGTCGCTCGCCGCCACATCTGGTGGCCGGCCATCCGCCAAATCGCGCCGCGTCCGCCTCCCCCGTCCCGCCGTCTCCCCCGTTCGCGCCTCCCCCCTGTCGCGGCGCCGCCTCCGTCGTCGCGCCGTCTCCCCCGTCGTGCCGCCTCCCCCATCAAGTCGTCACCGCCTTCCCACCCATCGACGCCCCGCCGCCCGCGCCGCCGTGGCAAGAACAGTCGTCGCCTCTCCCTCCCCCGTCGTGCCGCCTCCGCCTCCCCCGTCACGCCGCCTCCGTCTCCCCGTCGCAACGGCAAGAACCGTCGATCGACTTCAAAAGACAGGTGATTTCTTGGCTGTTGTTGCCTGTGTGCACATATGTACACAAGAACTGCTGCTGTTGCCTGGCTTCTTGCTTTCTTGGCTGTGTGCTACCTGTATGCAGAGGAAGGAAGAAGACAGCTCCCTGTACTTGCTTGCTTTGCTGAATGCGTGTTGAATTGGCAAGAACTTGAATTGGCAAGAATATTGCCTGCGTGCGTTGCTGGTTGCCTGTTTGCATGCGCTGCTTGTGTGCGATGCTGCTTGCCTGCTTGCTTGCCTTGGTTAATGTCAGTAGTGAGCATGGTGCTTGAATCATTAGCAAATGGCATGCTGTTTGTTGTTGAACTGAAAGGGCATTGTCAGTTACCAAAAGTTGGCATGGATGTTTGTCATTAGCAAATGTGTGCATCATAGGAGTGTGCTTGTTATCAAAATCTAAACAGAACTTATTATCTGAACTTGAAGTTCAGATGTTCAAGCCTGCTTGTGTGCATTGATTTTCATTGATGTGAACTGAACTGAAAGTGCATTGTCAGCGTGCCTGTTATTGATGGACTGAAACTGCACTAAACTGAAAGTGCATCTTTGCCTGCTACTCATATGCTTGTCTGAATGTCTGATGCTGTGTTAACTTGGTAAGACTACCTTCCTACAATAACTGATATTTGTTTCTGTAGTACATATGTGCTTCCATGATAAATAGCTCTGAAACTACATCTTTATGGGCATGCTATATTCCTTTTTGCCATCACAGAGAAACACAGTAGCCATCATAGATTGCATAAATGAAGGCTGTAGCTATATGAACTTTTCTCAGTGACATAGATCATATATAATTTTCAGTTCATAATTTCAGTCATATTTGAGCAGTTGCCCTGTTCTTACTACAAATGTTGACTGCATTTTCTCTTCAAACTATGTAGGACGAGAAGAAATTCAAAGGAATCAATGAACGCAGAAACATGAAGGCATCATTATCAGCATAGTGGCATATTTGGACGATTAATTTAGTGTTGTAACTTCACTGTAGCTGTGAGCGAAAAAGTTTGATGATATCTATCCTATTACAGGCTATGAGTAGCCACATATGTATAGAAACTTCTTGTAACTGAACTGCAGTTTTGCAGTGAAAAGTTTGATGTCATCTATCCTATTACAGTCTTTGCGTAGCCACTGCTGTTAGAAGACAAAGTAAAAATCCTCCTGTCATGGCGCCATGTTGGATTATATTTGTACTACGTCTCTGTTGTTGCAAACGTGACTTTGTTCAAGTTAATATCTTGCCATCTACTATGTTCACCAGGAGCGGTTTGAACACATCAAATTTACTGGTTACAGTCTAATCACCAGTTAATCAATTATAGTGAAAGAATTAAGAGGCAGAGCACATTCAGTTAACACTAAAATAGTCAGTAGGTAAGAACACTAAAATGAAAATTCAGCCATGTTTTCAATCCCAAAAAAAGCAACTGTTTCAATCTGAAAAAACACAGGACAAGGGGATTACATCGATCTTCACTTCTGAGCTTAGGTGAAAGAAGGTACGTTTACACAAACTACAACAGGTAGTCAGCCATTACTTGCCATTGAACAAACAAAGGATACAAGGTCCTATCTTTACATGATTTTTTACAACAAACTACAACAGGTAGGCATTAGATTGAACCACATCGCATCCAGTTGTGCTTGATGAGATCCTTTTGAAGCTGGATATGGACAGCTTGATCACGCAACTTATGATGTGCTGCCACAAATCATCATCTTCTTCTTCCAATGTTTGGTGCAGCCGTACCTATAGATGTGGGATATCCATTGTGCACAAGATTCACAAGATTGACAAGATCCTCCTCCACTACCACCACATGCAAGATTGGTGCCCTACAAGCAAAAGAAATTGAAACAAATTTAACCACTGCAAAGAACGGTCACACAACAATTCATCTGATTCAATCTTCCGTTTGTAACAACACAATCTGCTAACAAGAACATAGCAAATACTAGAACGGTCATTCGGATTCAGTATGCATCCACAGCAAAATTGCCGCACACATAGCAAGAACTAGTTCATTTATTTGCAAGCACTAGTTCATTCTGCACAAGCAAAAACTTGTACGGACGAGAAAAATGAGTAAAGTAGAATGAAATGGTTCTTTTACATCAACTTTCATGCTGAAATTTGTCATACATGTTTGGTTGGAAAGTTAATCACCAGGATTCCACAGCGATGGGGCCTGCAATGTAGATATTCAAGCAAGAAATTTGGATAAGTTTCAGAGAAATTACAACAAGGTCTCCTGCAGTTGCCGACTAGAGAAATTTGGACGCTTTCAAGTGTTGGGGATGGACGGCAGCTCGGCGTTGTCACATGCGAAGAGGTCAATCATGGGGAAGTCCAGCTCGATGAACAGCTTCCCTCACCGGAGACGCCTACGCCATCCGGTGCAGGAACCTTCTTGGCGGTGAGAATCCCGGACTTGGTCGCGAACTCGACCACCGCGTCGTGCTCCGCAAGGACGGAGGTGAAGAGGAAGTGCGCGGAGTCTAGCGTCGCGTGGCCGCAGAGCTCGACCTGCAACGGCGGTGCGGGCGCGCACTCGCGTCAAGATTGAACTCGGCGGCGACGGCGGAGCAGCGGGCAGCGGCCTGCGACGGTGCCCGGCGACCCGCCGAGCAGTGGAGGCGCGAGTAGGGGAGCGCGGGAGGCGGCGGCGGGCAGCGGATGGAGGAGCAAATAGAGGTCGCTGTTGCAACGAACACGAATTTGAAGGCTGGAATCTTTTATAGGAGATGTGAAATATTCTTTTGGAGAATGAAATATACAGGTTGCTGCTGCGGTCAGTCTGATGCTCAATTATGTCCCGGCTGTCGACAGAAAAGAATAAGGCGATCTTAATATATGGTTCAGTCACTCATACAATTCATTTCCCCTTCTCCTTCCCCTGACGATGACATTTCAGCGTCTCTCCGCTTGTCGGCAGTCTGTTTTTCTACTCGCTCCGTCCTAATTTACTTAGCATCCTACCCTCATCTAGTTTTACCAAAATAATTGTCATTCTCATTTCTCGATGCACCTTTCTCTCTTTCCAATAGACCTCTATCTCTATCTCTCTCCTCCTCGTTTTCTACGCACCTACTTTTACCAACTTTACTTAATCTACGTGCCGAGAGCTAAAACGATAATTATTTTAGGACGGAGGAAGTATTACATTGTTTCCTCTGTCTCAACACATTTTTCCTGCATCTCTACCTCAAATATACTTTCATTAATATTAAGCCATTGAAGTTCTCTTCAACATTAACTGTGCCCGTACTTGACGATACTTTCGTTCTTTAGGAAATTTACAATTACAACTTTTTTTGAGGAACTAGTCAGAAGACAATTAAATATCTCTATAAAAATTCTGTCATCTACAATGCTAAAAACGACAAAACCGGCATCTACTGCGAGGACGGTCAACTATGGTCGATCCTTCCAAGCTCTAACAAAAACAAAAAAGGAATTACATGAAGCTCGAGTTCAGTGCCATGTGTGGTGTTGTGATTTCTTTCTCAGTAACTGTCTGACATCGCCAGGCCTGCAATATGGAATTTGCTGGAGAGCGATATTTCTCAGGCACATGCATGGGGTGGTTAGGAACGCAATATTTTTTATTTTTTGCCCCACCATTGTGTTGTGCTCGATCGGTTCCTTGATCTGCGTCTCTCGTTGACAGGAAAACAAACAGGCAGTTCAGTCATGCTGCACATGAGTCAGGTGCTGCCTCTGAGCTGTCCATTGCATCAGTATATTAAGGGGGTGTTCGTTTCTTTAGGCCTAAAGGTCACATCAAGACTAATCTTATTATTTAAGCATCTTAAATAAGTCTAATTAAAAAACTAACTGCAGAACCTTGTACTAATTTGCGAGACGAATCTAATGAGGGTAATTAAGTTGTGATTAGACGATGGTTACTGTAGCATCACTGTAGCGAAACATAGCTTAATTAGGCTCATTAGATTCGTCTCGCAAATTAGCCCACATCTGTAAAAAGGTTTTGTAATTAAACTTATTTAAGACGCCTAAATAACAAGATTAGTTTTGATGTGACCTCTAGGCCTAAAAACACGAACAGGGCCTAAGCTCCATCCACTTGCATTGGTGGGCTGTGGTACACTGTTCGAGCATTCCCTTCATCAGGTTGCCACTGGAACAAACAGATCCTTTTCGCTTGGTTCATTCAGGTGGGAAGGGAACTACTGACAAGTGATTCATTTGCTCAAACTGATGCATTGATACAAGCGAAGGTAAACAAACACATTTAACTGTCTTACATTGCGCCAAATATAAAATCATGAATTGTATCAGAATTGCGATGATAGTTAGTGGATGAACTTCCATTTTGGGAATGAATGCGTTCATGACAAAAATCGCTACTACTTTCTTCATTTGGGGGCGTACATCTCTCCATGGACCATCCAGAAGCCATACGAAGCTGTTCCCCCATACGGGCCCACCTGTCAGCCTCCGAATGCGGAGGAACATTTTTGGCGTGGACGATCTTTCTCGGGACTCACCCCCGCCCGCCGTTTCCGGTGTCGCTGCGGCAAGGACAGACACGAGCACACCGATGCTCCAGTGTTCAGACCAGTGACGGTTGTGTTAGCAAATGACGGAAATACCCCTGACGGAGGGCTTGCCAACAACCGGGGGTTGTCGGTGGAATCTCTCCCTGCTCCACGGCATCCAGAAAAACGAGATCCACACGCGCACCACCTAACATGCACAACAGCAAAAGAGCCTCCTCTGGCATGTGGGCCCGGCTATTGTGTCGGTCGTGCACTTTAAGCTGCCGGCAGGATATTAGCAGTTTGAGCTCCGGTGCTGGATTAATTAAGAAACAGCAGCAGTTTAGCTGATACAGAGATTGCTCACACACTGCTGCGATTCAGTTTCCATACAATCACCATGCATTCCATCTTCTTCGATACATTCAAGCGTCTCTAACACTAAAAGGGGGAATGGGTTGATAAATTGCATCGTGAAGCGCAGCTTATGTCGCTACTAATCACATTTTAGTGGAGTGGTAATGGGACTAGTGGTATTGGACACTCTTCTGTTGCGTGTGAGACAATGATGATGCACTATCGTGTGACCGATCGTCCACTGAGTATCTTGTGACAGCAGCTGCCCATGAAAAACAAATCATGATTGTGTCACATTACTTTAATTAGTGGGTTGGGCCTTCATTTGACATCATAAATGGAGGAACTTTGGAGAACTTGGTTCCTATAGGATTTTTATGGTGAAGTCCGTTGGACCATATAGGTGCCTAGAAAAGTTTGCACTCGAATTATTTCATCCATTTTTGGAAGGTCCAACCTTATTGTAAGAGCTGCTTCTTACAATTCCAATGCACAACAGTGCTTGTTTCTCATTATACTCTTGCTTTTACGGACTATTCTATCAAAAAGTGCAATGTGCCTTTCTAGATTACACCCAAGCCTGTATAATTCTTGTGTTTTGGGTTCATGTAGGATTTCATGTGTGACAGACCATAAATCATGTGTTCTTTCATTCTTCTTCCTAATGGGCCCTTAAAATAGGTTGAAAAAAATGGGCCTCTAAAATATAGGCCATTTAATAAAGCAAAACATGATGTTTCAGCACTCTACATTCAACCGACAATTTATATGACTCAAAATGAAGTGAGTATATTTGTTGTCACAAGTTTGATGTATGCCAATTGATAAGTCTAACGTGTGACGCCCTATATTGTTAGTTGTACTAATATTAGCATACTTGTCTTATATGAGTAAGTACTTAAAGAAAAAAATATGCTAATTTTACATCTATTATTTAGATAATTAGCTCGATGATATGGAGTGGTTGCTGAGCTTATTTTATGGGAGCACACATGTTGCATTCCACACTTGTGCACCTAACAATTATTAGTCCCACGCCAGCGCGGTCATTCTTTCCGTCGGTGCTCCAGACCAGACCGACACTGATCTCTCACTGCTGCGCGGGCCCCGCCTCCGCCAGCTCACCCTTCTTCCACCTCCCGCCCCACTGGCACACTCTCCCCCACCACCAAACGCACGCAATAAACTGAAATCAAAATCGATCCGCCGTTATAATAATCGCCTGTCAATTGTTAATCCCTTGCGTCGAAAGCGACCGCGGAACCAACTCACGTTGCCGCGGCTTCCGTTCCTCCACCGGTGCGGTGCGCCGTCCTTTTCTCCCTCCCCAGACTAGTTAAGCGCTGCACCCCCCGACACCAGTACTACTAGTAGCAGCAGGCACTCCCTCGCAGCGCCGGATGCGGTGCTGATCCGTGCCCTGCTCGGATCTTGGGAGTAGTGGTGCGGTGCCGGCTGCTGCTCACTCCTCGGCGGAGCTGCGTTGCCTGCGCGCGCCATGGACGGCGACGCGGATGCCGTGGTGAGTTGCAAATGCAGCTGCGTTTCTTGGTGGGATCTGTGCCGGCGGTGGTGGATCTTGGGACGGAAAGGCTGAATCTTTTCGGTGTGGTGTGCTGTGTGTGATTGCAGAAGGGGAGGCGCGGTGGCGGGCAGGTTTGCCAGATCTGCGGCGACGGCGTGGGCACCACGGCGGAGGGGGACGTCTTCGCCGCCTGCGACGTCTGCGGCTTCCCGGTGTGCCGCCCCTGCTACGAGTACGAGCGCAAGGACGGCACCCAGGCATGCCCGCAGTGCAAGACCAAGTACAAGCGCCACAAGGGTAATTCTTAAACTATAACCTCTTCTCCATTCCTGTTTGTTTGATCTAGCATTCTATGATCCCAATTCCGGAACGACACGGAAAGTTTGGATCTTTGATCGAGAACAACAATAATGGGGTCCTTTCCACTTCCAGTGGATCTCGTAGAGCTTTGTAAGGATCACATGGTGACTCTTTTGTTCCGCTGAATCTTCTGAATCCGGTGCAAGGCCGAATGTTTATGTGAATTCTGCTCGTTGCAGTTGTAGGGAAAGAGATAGTAACTTGAACTGTTCTATGATGTGACAGTTTGCACCTTAAGCCTTAGATGCAACAGATGATCTATATGTTTTGTTAAGCATTTGCCCTTTCCTGAACCGTGTATGGATCCTTCAGGGAGCCCACCGATCCGTGGGGAGGAAGGCGATGACACTGATGCTGATGATGCCAGTGACTTCAACTACCCTGCATCTGGCAACGAGGACCAGAAGCAGAAGATTGCTGATAGGATGCGCAGCTGGCGCATGAACGCAGGGGGCAGTGGGGATGTCGGCCGCCCCAAATATGACAGCGGAGAGATCGGATTCACCAAGTATGACAGTGGTGAGATCCCTCGAGGATACATCCCGTCGGTTACCAACAGCCAGGTTCGTGCTACGAATTGTGATACATTGTTCAAAAAATTTGTAGCATGGTCACTAATTTGTTGTTCTGGATTTCGCAGATCTCTGGTGAAATTCCCGGAGCTTCCCCTGACCATCATATGATGTCCCCTACCGGGAACATTGGCAAGCGTGCTCCATTTCCCTATGTCAACCATTCACGTATGTTTATTTCTCGACTTGGTCTCTCATGTTTCAGTTTGGAACACTTGTTTGATGCGAAGACCTAACTATTGTGTTGTGCACCTTACCAGCGAATCCGTCCAGGGAGTTCTCTGGTAGTATTGGGAATGTTGCCTGGAAAGAGAGAGTTGATGGCTGGAAAATGAAGCAGGATAAGGGAACAATTCCGATGACTAATGGCACAAGCATTGCTCCGTCCGAAGGTCGGGGTGTTGGTGATATTGATGCATCTACTGATTACAACATGGAAGATGCCTTGCTGTGAGTTGCACCACCACCCTCTAATATTAATGACCTGTTTAGCATCTTTTTAGAGATCACACATCTTTGGTTTGTTGAAGGTTGCATGCCCCATTTGAACAGAGGATGTACATTTCCCTAACATGGCAAATAATATCTTGTCTGAATGAACTTTTTGATTAAAGGTTACAAACCTGTTATGCAAAAATAGCACAATAATGTCTGTCATCTCAGGAAAATGTGTAAAAAAAATTTCAACTATTTCATTCATGTTGTTTTATTGGTCATCTCTTGCAACATTAATATTGTGCAATCTGAATCACAGGAATGATGAAACTCGCCAGCCTCTATCAAGAAAAGTTCCACTTCCTTCCTCCAGGATTAATCCCTACAGAATGGTCATTGTACTGCGTCTGGTTGTTCTAAGCATCTTCTTGCACTACCGTATCACAAATCCTGTGCGGAATGCATACCCACTATGGCTTCTGTCTGTTATATGTGAGATTTGGTTTGCTCTTTCTTGGATATTGGATCAGTTCCCCAAGTGGTTTCCAATCAACCGAGAGACTTACCTTGATAGGCTGTCTTTGAGGTAACTTGTCTCCAGTTTTGTAGTATGCTGGCAAAGCAAACTAATTTGGTTTATTTCATATTATTGATGTTATTATGATTCCCATTTCCACTAACAGGTATGACCGTGAAGGCGAACCATCTCAGTTGGCTGCTGTTGACATTTTCGTCAGTACAGTCGATCCCTTGAAGGAGCCTCCTCTTGTCACTGCCAATACTGTTCTATCCATTCTTGCTGTGGATTACCCTGTTGATAAGGTCTCTTGCTATGTTTCTGATGATGGAGCTGCAATGCTGACCTTTGATGCACTGGCTGAGACTTCCGAGTTTGCTAGAAAATGGGTACCATTTGTTAAGAAGTATAACATTGAACCCAGAGCTCCTGAATGGTACTTCAGCCAGAAAATTGATTACTTGAAAGACAAAGTCCACCCTTCATTTGTTAAAGACCGTCGAGCTATGAAGGTGTGTGCTATTTCAACATAAAGATATTGACTTAGCTACCTTGTCCTCCATTGTTAATGCTTCATACTGAATACTCACTGCAGAGAGAATATGAAGAATTTAAAGTTAGGATTAATGGCCTTGTTGCTAAGGCACAAAAGGTTCCTGAGGAAGGATGGATAATGCAAGATGGCACACCATGGCCAGGAAACAATACTAGGGATCATCCTGGAATGATTCAGGTTTGCATTTCTCCAATGTAAAATGGAACTACCTTTTGCTCCCTAGGAATAATTTTTGTTGACTCCTCTTTGTATTCATTTTCAGGTTTTCCTTGGTCACAGTGGTGGCTTAGATAGTGAGGGCAATGAGCTTCCCCGTTTGGTCTATGTTTCTCGTGAGAAGCGTCCTGGATTCCAGCATCACAAAAAAGCTGGTGCCATGAATGCTCTTGTGAGTAGTTTAATATTACTAGTAGATCAAAATTTCAAGTTCACTTCCAGTTGTTGGTTCTAATAGCAGTTCTTTTTCCACAGGTTCGTGTCTCAGCTGTGCTTACCAATGGACAGTACATGTTGAATCTTGATTGTGATCATTACATCAACAACAGCAAGGCTCTCAGGGAAGCTATGTGCTTCCTTATGGATCCTAACCTTGGAAGGAGGGTCTGTTATGTTCAGTTCCCACAAAGGTTTGATGGTATTGATAGGAATGATCGATATGCAAACAGGAACACTGTCTTTTTCGACGTAAGCCTCAGTTCTAATTTAAAATTTTCTGTTACTTGAATTTACTGGTGTTAAATAATGATAGCTTAACTAATAATATTTTGGGCATTACTGTTTGCTGCAGATTAACTTGAGAGGTCTTGATGGCATTCAGGGGCCAGTTTATGTGGGTACTGGTTGTGTTTTCAACAGAACTGCTCTATATGGTTATGAGCCCCCGGCTAAGCAAAAGAAGCCGGGAGGTTTCTTCTCATCACTATGTGGTGGCAGGAAGAAAACAAGCAAATCAAAGAAGAAGGGCTCAGACAAGAAAAAGTCACAGAAGCATGTGGATAGTTCCGTGCCAGTATTCAATCTTGAAGATATTGAGGAGGGTGTTGAAGGTGCCATTTCTTCCTCTTGCATATCAGTGAATAGTGTTAGGGCTTAATTTGTTGATGTTTTATTTGGGTTGCGACCAGAATGTTTGCATGCTGACATGTCTGTATGTGATAGGTGCTGGATTTGATGATGAAAAGTCACTTCTTATGTCTCAAATGAGCCTGGAGAAGAGGTTTGGTCAATCTGCGGCCTTTGTTGCTTCCACTCTTATGGAATATGGTGGTGTTCCTCAGTCTGCAACTCCGGAATCTCTTTTGAAAGAAGCCATCCATGTCATTAGTTGTGGCTATGAGGACAAGACTGAATGGGGAACTGAGGTAACATTTCAATTCTCATATCAAAGCTGCGTACCTTCTTTTGTTGGGAAACATTGCAAAAGAGGGGGACAAAAGATAGTGGAACAGGGGAATGTACAATCTTGTTAACGAAGTGTCAATCTACAGGCTAGATGACTATAATGCACGATTGATTGGAAATCCTGTTTGGCCTGGTGCATAACCTATGAGTTCTTAAAAAAGAGTTAAAAGGAGTACAATTGTGAATATTGTCTATTTATGAGAACAAACAACTACTGTTATAATTTGTTGAAATTATGTAAAGTATTACACTAGTAAAACCGGTTTGCTAACTATAATGTGGGTTCTCTGGATTTCAGATTGGATGGATCTACGGTTCTGTGACGGAAGATATTCTTACCGGATTCAAGATGCATGCTCGAGGTTGGCGGTCAATTTACTGCATGCCTAAGAGACCGGCTTTCAAGGGATCTGCTCCCATCAATCTTTCAGATCGTCTCAACCAAGTGCTTCGGTGGGCTCTTGGTTCTGTGGAAATTCTTTTCAGCCGTCATTGCCCCATATGGTACGGATATAGTGGACGCCTTAAGTTCTTGGAGAGATTCGCCTACATCAACACAACCATTTACCCACTGACTTCAATCCCGCTTCTCATATATTGTGTTTTGCCTGCCATCTGTCTGCTCACTGGAAAGTTCATCATCCCAGAGGTAAGCATGGGTTGCATTCTGATGTTCCACTTTAGAAAGAGCATCAAACCAAAATGCTGATTGAATTTATTTGGAATGCAGATCAGCAACTTCGCTAGTATTTGGTTCATCTCTCTCTTTATATCAATTTTTGCCACTGGTATCCTTGAGATGAGGTGGAGTGGTGTTGGCATTGATGAATGGTGGAGGAATGAACAGTTCTGGGTTATTGGAGGTATCTCTGCCCATCTTTTCGCCGTCTTCCAGGGTCTTCTCAAGGTGCTTGCTGGTATCGACACCAACTTCACTGTCACCTCAAAGGCGTCTGATGAAGACGGTGACTTTGCGGAGCTCTACATGTTCAAGTGGACAACACTTCTCATCCCACCAACTACCATTTTGATCATTAACCTGGTCGGAGTCGTTGCTGGTATCTCCTATGCGATCAACAGTGGTTACCAATCATGGGGGCCGCTCTTCGGAAAGCTCTTCTTTGCCTTCTGGGTGATTGTTCACTTGTACCCATTCCTCAAGGGTCTGATGGGTAGGCAAAACCGCACCCCAACCATTGTCGTCGTCTGGGCAATCCTCCTGGCTTCGATCTTCTCCTTGCTCTGGGTTCGCATCGACCCATTCACCACCCGTGTCACTGGCCCAGATACCCAAACATGTGGCATCAACTGCTAGGAAAGCGGAAGATTGTAGAGACAGAAATACCATCAATTGTGTTTTTTGACACTACGAAAGTGCCACAGCCACCAATTGTCTGTTAAGTTATGAAAGGGTGGCTTTATTTATAGCTACGTACAGACCAGAGGATATTATTTATCAGAAAGTTACTTGTGTTGATATGCATTCTTTTGTTGATAAGTTATACTACTTTGGAAAGTGCCTGACAGACGAGTTTTGTAAGTTATGGAGGATGGAAATAAGTTAGTTTGCATTCTTTCAAATTTCGTCCGGTTTTCTCGTCTCTTGGCATAAATGGCATTGGAGAATTTTAGACTGATTGTTCTCTATTTACGTAATCAGTTTGGAGCTCCTAAATTATTCTGTTTGATGATTGGTGCTGGATCATTGCTTAATTGATATACAATCGTTCGTTCACGATTTTTTCTCTCCTTTTCATCGGTATATAATCTTAGTGTGTCATGGTGTAACACCAAAATGGTAATAGTATTGTGTGTCATTGAACATTAATCTCAAAACGATTGAACTTGTGAAATGCAAATAAATAGGGAACCAAGGCCGTTAGGGAGATCAAAATGCTGAATTAACTTTAAGATCAGGTAAATGAACATCCTTGAAAAAAAAAAGTTTCTTTCATCTCTGTAGTGTACCAAGGCGTGCACCTTTATCACTAGTCCCCCCCCCCCCCCCCCCCCCCCCCAATCCCACTTCTCAACAGTAGCCTTTCCGACTTAATGGTCTTGTGATATCTGTAGTGTACACAACACCTTTTCTAAAGCTGCTATATTAATCAGTTACTCTGATATTTTGCAATCACAGAAAATGTACATAAGTCAACGGTTCGTAAAATGTGCTGCACATGGAAATGCATCCTCGGTCATGAGCCACACCCCCCCCCCCCCCCCCCCCCCCACACTTCTCAACAGTAGCCTTTTCGACTTAATGGTCTTGTGATATCTGTAGTGTACAAAACAGCCTTTTCTAAAGCTGCTATATTAATCAGTTACTCTGATATTTTGCAATCACAGAAAATGTACATAAGTCAACGGTTCATAAAATGTGCTGCACATGGAAATGCATCCTCGGTCATGAGCTTGTGCCTCACAAATTTGTAGTACCAAGTAACATCCTTTGAAGCACAACAATGTTCTGCGGTGAATTCATGTATGGATTGAAATGCAAGTGTATCACCGCAATTAAAGCATAGTATGCCGTCTTCCCCTGGTTAATATGATGACCCATATGTTTATTTATCCAAACAAAAGAAATATTTGCTAGAATATAGCTTTGGGAGTGTACGTCAGCCTTGCATTTTATTTCTGCATGGCGGCTGAATAAGTGTAAGTGACACCTAGGTTGGCAATTCTTTATTTGCCATTGAAAAAAAAGGTTTAATCCCTTGTTCACCATTGATGTATGAATGACAAGTGAAATCTATTTGTATATACTTGAATGAAAGAGTAGTGCTCCTGCTCATTGTTCGAAAAAAAAATCTATTTGTATCACCACGATAAATATACGCAAAACAGCAATGGCAGCAAAAAAAATTTTCTTAGTTTGTAGATCACTTTCATGGAGGGAAAATGTGAAAGTCTTAGGGCAATCGATGATGTTAAAGCCACATACTCCTCCATTGCATACACTACTACCGAATGTCTAAAAAAGCGAGTTGGTGGTCGTGGTCGTCGGTGGTTCGGCCAGCCGCCGACAGGTGGGCCATTTGTCACGTAATGGCCTCTCCAGCTCGCCTGCGCCCCAAGACCCACGGCATGTGGCGGGACAGTAGTTGCCGTTTCGCCCTCGTGTCAGTCGCTGTGTCATCCGTCGCCGCCGCCGGCCATGTCCTCGTCACGCCGCTGTCCTCTGTGCGGCCATGGCGTGTCTCTTCGGACTTCGGCAACCTGCACGGGTAATTTTCCTCCACGGGTGATGGCGTTTTGATCAGTCCAATTCACAACCTCTTCTCTTGGTATTTTCTGCATGGCCAGAAGGAACCAGTCCGGTCCTGTCATCGATCGGAACATCATGTCGCACGTCCGGCAACCCATTTTCTCCTCATCTCTTCTTCGGGCATGCGGTCCATCTTCGGGCCATGAGCCACACACATCGCAAGTGTCAATTTTCTCTTCTTTTTTTATCCATTGATAATACTATAGAAGATAGTCATGTAGTGCTCCAGTATAGAGACAGGCTATCACAAAAGATGTTTGAGTATACAAGATAGGAAAAAGAAAATACCCCTCCTTGACATAGAATCAATAGAAAATATCATATAAAACATTGGCCACCTTTATGGTCCCGGACAACATATATATTCAGTTCTCCATTAACAAATTAATATATATTCTGTTGAAAAATTCCTGATATTGTTCTTTAACAATTTGTTTATGAATCAAATTGATTGTTGGATCCAAACGCTAACTTTACCCCATCACCATAATCGACCAGATTCACCATATTTGTTGCACAATTTCATTGTGGTGGGAGGAGTTTACATTAAGAAACCGATTTCTAAGAAAATTATCAAAATCTGTGGATTTCGGAGATTAAATGCTTTAATAGATTTTTCAACTATAGTTATTATTATGTTTCTCTACCTTTTTCATTCAAATTTCTTGATTATAGAGGCACATCATTAAAAAGATCCATAACAGTAGGTGCACGGCCTAACAGCAATTTGTTCCATCTTCATAAGTATTTTTCTATGTAGATAACTTAATTTTTTAGATTTCTAAATAAATCTCCACGCAAAATACTTGTTTGTTTCAGGCATATAAATGGGTTATTCCATATGTAAAAATTGTTGTTCCACAAAAACAACTTATTTGTTCAACTACCTGAATGATTTGCTAACAGCGTTCTTGCTAGGCATATAAATAATGTTGAAATGGTATAAGAAAAATGCTAGACTTAATATTACCAATGTTAAATCTTGTCATCCAAAATGTTTGATCCCACATGAACATATATTTATTATATTTTTGAAATTTAAAAACTCAATTTCAAAATTGTGATTTCAACATTTTTCTTGTATTGTTTCAACATTTTCGCAAACTGTTGAAAATAAATGTTGAACCTAGTAATGTGCAATGTGAAAATATATATTTTTAATTTTTAATGTTTTTAATATGAAAAAATAATAGAGTAAATTATTAAAGCAACCAATTGTTGATATAAAAAAAAGGAAAATAAAAAAAATACCGACCGACGTAGTGGACTGTGGCCCAAATGCTTGATGGGCCGCGCTATCTGGGCCCAGGCGACTGCCGTCTCCAACTCGGGCGCGGGAAGGAATAAAACTTCGCGCCGTCACCGATTCGATCCCCGCGGTTTATATATATCTCCAGACTCCCGATCCAAATCCTCTCCTCTGATTTTCGTCCCCAGACACCGATTCCATCCCCGCGGAAGCCGGAAGCCCTCCCCGTCCGATTTCCGATCTCAGCGATGTCGAGCCCTCAGCTCGATTCCATCGACCCCGACAGCTCAAGCTCCAGCCGCGGCGGCGGCGGCGGCAGAGCAGGGGCGGCTGCCCCGAGCGGGCCCTCAGCTCGATTCCATCGTCGCCGAGTCCTCCGCGCCGCCAGCTCAAGCTCCAGCCGCGGCGGCGGCAGAGCAAGGGCTGCTGCCCGGAGGCTGCGGACGATGATCAAGCTGCCGTTTTGGCCCGTTCGCCGCGTGTTCGACGGCGTGGGCCTCGCGGGCGACATCCTCGTCGGCGCCTGCCGACGACCCATCGTCGTCCGCTGGGTCACCAAGTTCTCCTCCCTCATCCCCGACCGCGTGCGGCGCTCCATCTACCGGGTCGCGTTGCTGTTTGATGCTGATCCCCTTCCCCACAACCCCCGAGAACTTCCCATCTCAGATCCACCCCTCGAGCGCCTATACTTTAGGCCGGACATGGTGCGCATCGGCCTGGTTCTTTTTGCCGGGGGAGTCGTACTCTTCGTCATGATGGAGGTCCTCATCATGGCTGGAGCCATTACAAGGTACGAGGAATATTTTGATATTCTTAAGAAATTTCTTTCCTACTTGCAGTTCTTTCTGGACGCGGCGGCCAAGGTCTACGGGTTCTACAGCAACCTTAAGTGGCACCGGGCCGAAGTGGCGCGCAAGCGGAAGGACGCCAAGCAGCAGCTCCCGCCTCAGGCTGCGGAGCTGCTCATCCAAACTCCTCCGCCTCCAGAGATGGATATCTGCTAGTCTGCGCCGCAAGGTAAGTGGCAGTGTGGCACTGCTCAAGGTAAGTTCCAGATCACTGCTCAAGGTATGGCACTGACCATTTTGCTTAATATGGATTCTGCATGTCTGACCTAATTAGGATATCACAATGGACTTGAATACTATGTTTTAAAACAAACTAAATCAGTTTTGGTTCTAGATATAGCCTTTATCCTCATTTCAAACCATAATTAGTAATGGCTTGGCGTAGTGAATCCGTTCTGGTTCAGTTAGTAGTTCGGTTCCCTGGTCACTCTGATACTAGCACCAGAACTGGTATACTGTTTTCCAATTGCAGGTTTTCCGTTTTTGATGTGCCTTAAAGTTACTTTCTTTCCGTCCATGAAATTATTGCCCATGTTCTTCTCAGAATCTTATAAATGCCTGAAAAATGTACTGTGGAAATAAATTTCTTGCTCTCAAAAAGTTAGGTTGATTAACGCTTAGGTATATAATAATACAACAATCTTGTCCTGTCTGTGATTCAGAATAAGTTGCTGCTTACCACATTGTGTTGCTTAATGCTTATAATCACTCTAATAATAGTATAGGTCCTTCATGTACCCAACATATTTTTACCGCAGCTACAGTAGGCAATATGCTGAATTCAGTGATAGCTTGAATAGAATAATCTAGATCAATTATGAACTATTTTCACTCATCAAACCCAAATGAACATTTTCAGTTCAATAGAATAATCTAGTCTAGATCAATTATAGCTAAAATGTTTTGACACAAATATCCTAGACATCAGTAATCGAATTAAGTATTAATTCATCTAGTTTAAAATCCTGGTAATATTTGCAACATTGCATATAAACTTTTTACCAACTTTAGGGGTATATTACTTCATTTGAGCAACCTTTTTCTCATGATTTTGATTGATTTCTGATATCTGGATGGTGTAAAGAATATACATAGTATAGTTCATCAGACCTTGCTTTTCTAACCCATAAATAGAGTTTCTGGATACCACAGATGTTGCTAGGTACGTACACTCCTCTTGCCCTTTATTTTTGATTGAATTCATACTGCATAACTGCTTAGTTACAAGTATTAGCTTTACTGTTTCTTACATTCTATAATTGACTATTACCTGATCGAAGTAATTTGAATACCATTCTGCATGCGATCGAAGTAGTTTGGATATCATTCTGAACTGAAGACTGTAATTAGGTGTGTAGAGTTATCCATATTAAATGGTAATTAGAGTAAGCCGAGTAGTTCCCTGATAAATGTGAAAATGGGTTCTTTGAAGATGCTCAGACTTTTTAATTTTCCAGGTATTGGAGCCTGCAGCTCGAGTAGAACGCTTGCGTCCATGGCATCATCACGTGGGCGTCCAAGCTTTGTATGACGTGGCACCAATAACAACTCCACTGCTTGCCGTGAGGGACTGTTGGGTCTGGCCAATAGGAAGCTATGTCATGCGTGACCGAGTAGCTTATGGTCGCCGGGAGGTATTTGTTCAGTGGACGACGCTGCCTGGTGCTGAGGCTTCATAGATGCCAGTGGAGGACTTCAAGGAGCAGTACCCGGACTCTTCAGCTCGTGGATTTAACAGAAGCAGAGTATGTGTCATGCTGGTCATTACATGCCAGCAGTGCTGCGCCAAAGCGTACAAGGTCCAGGACTCAGTGGTGACGCGGCTAGCTTGTTGGATGCACAACGGTAGTGCTTGTTTGGCCAGCAAGCAAAGGAGATAAGTTAGAGTTCTAGTGCCCAGTGCTGTGCAAGTCACTCAAGCCGAAACCATCGATGGAAACAAGTTCAATACCGGAGAGCTTTCCTTTGAAATGGTGAAAGACAAATGCAGTGGTCGGCAATGCAAAGTGTCATGGGACACTGTCTGACAATCCAAGGACTGTTGTGGCCTCGGTGTCAAAGATCTTCAGCAGCAAAATGACCACCTATTCTTCAGGATCCCTTACAGGTTGCACACGCCGGCCGACACCTCTGGGCAATGATGGTTTTCTGCCACTCATTGCTGGTCTGAAAGACGCGACCTTGTGGAATCTTCACTATCCCGACACTCAACTTGGTCAGCCCTCCTGCAGTTGTTTCCATGTTTCCTGAAGCACACTGTTAAACTTGGTGGTGGAAGAACCATGTCATTCTGTTAGGATATTGGCTTGGCCCATGCTTCTTGTCACAGCTGTTGTCACAGCAAGTTCAACCTTTCTCTTCAGCTGGTATGTACAAGCGCCTCTCGCCATCAACACTTGAAGACTCGTTCGCTTAATTTATCTGGATAAATGTTGCCCCTCCCAAATGCAAACATTTCATTTGGCTGGCGTATCATGGAAGACTCCACACTTGGCTTCTCCTTCATCGACATGGCATACCAACTGTAGCTTGTCCTGTCTATGCTGGGCCTGAAGGTCAAAACCATCTGCTGCTCCATTGCCCAGCTGCACAGAGCTTATGGCCGCCGATTGGTGCTCTTGACATACATGCCCTTCCAGAACTCAAAGAGGCCTGGGGCTCAACCATCTTTGGAGATGAAGCGATGCTGCTGCTGTCCACTCTTGACAGTAATTTTTTGGAACCTGTGGAAGCGTGCAATGCCTTGGTTTTTCAGACAGGATTCACTTCGGACAGCTCAGGTCCTTAAACTGACAGTTGTGGACTTGGGAGCTCTGGTCTCATCGTGCTAATAGCAGTCCAGTCAAAACAGAGATGCAGTTTTGGTCCACTTGATCTTGGCCCGTGTGCTTAAACGATGTAATCGGACCTTCAGTAGTTTTTTCCTCTCCCTGTAATGAATCATGTATGCTCCATTTGCTTATAAATGAAATTTTCAGGCTGGTATCGCTAGTGCCCGCCTTAGTTCCCCTAAAAAAAGGGTTCATTATCCTAAACCCTATCCAGTGTCAGCTTTACTGCATTCTATATGGAAATGGTGTTCTAAGCCTAACTGTACACAGCTGTATTTGTATGGTTATCTGTGTTATTAATCAGTCTATAAATGCTGTTTAAAAATGTGTTTCTGAAGTTGTTTATCCATTTACTAGTCCCCATCTTGGTCTTTCTTTCATTGTTTTTGTTTGATGCTCTTCTGTTTCGAGTAACCTTCCAAAATTTTTGTTTTGCCTGGATAGAGCTGCTACAATGCAATTAGTCTGAATAGTAACAGCTGTTTCATTTTGGTTCACAATTGACATGCTTACCAGCTTTTCTGTGATGTGTCTGGTATGTAAGGCTCCGAGTGTCTGAGTGAATGCATTGCCTCTCTCATACCTGGAATAAAGTTATTGAAGATAATATTTCTGATACCAGTGTGTATGAACTTGAGCATTCATTGTTCAGAATCATGAAGCCTTTTCCCGGGAATTCAGTTTGCCTTAATTGTGCGAATGATGGCAACAGCATGAACCGTGTGATTAGCAATGGTACAAAGAGACGAGAATTTGAAAAAAAAACACTATGAAAAGCCAAGTTCGTAAGCGTGATGGTGCCATATTAAACTTAGCTGCACATGATCCAATTGATTGGCCAAATCATATCATAAGCTTATGGAAAGAATTGGTGGTTCGGAAATATATACAGAACCAACATAATGTTGGAAATAAGGTATAGTACATGGTAACTTTTCAGAGAATCAGAAACCCAGTGAAGTATTGTTTTTCCTGTTGTTAAAAAAGAAAAGAAAAGCAGTGGCAAAAAAGAAGCTTTGGAATGACCCAGACCTGACAACTGAAAAGGGCCCCTGTTCCTTACTGAAGGAGCCAAAGGCAAAGCCGCGACCGTGACCCGCACTGACGCGCCGGCCAGCCTTCTCTCGTCGCAGGCAACCTCGCTGCCTCATCACAACGCATCGTCCTCTCCCACTCAACCCCCATGGCATCAGACGGCTCCTCGCGCCCAGATGACAAGCCGTCTCCTCCCACAACCGCCGCCGGCGAGGAGAAAGAAGAGGAGGCGACGACGGCGGAGAAGGACATCCTCCTCCGCCTCCCCGACGCGCAGGTCCACCTCGTCGACCGTAGCCGCAGCCACCCGCTGGCCGCCGGGGACCTCTCCCTCGTCCGCATCCGCTCCGGCGCCTCCCTCGCCGCCGTCGCGCTCCTGTCCCCGGTCCAGTGGCCGCTCGCGCGCAACGTGGGCGCCGTCAAGCTCGACGCCACCCACTATTCCTTCACGCTTGTCGTGCCCGGCGACCCGGAGCCTCTCAACTACGGCCTCACGCTGTCCTTCTCGACCCGTCCTGTGGTCGGCGGCGGAGAAGGCGAGGGCGAGGGCGAGGCCGAGGCGGCGGCGTACTGGACGGCGGTGGCGCCGAACGTGGAGGACTACGGCGCCGCGGTGGCGAGGGCGATCGCGGCGGGCGCGGGGCACCTGGCCGACGGGATACTCTGGTGCGGAGAGGTGACGGCGGAGAGGCTCCGGTGGGGGCGCCAGGTCCTCCAGAACAGGGTCCAGCCCGGCGACGCCGACGCCGAGGTCAGCCCCGAGATGCTGCGGCGCATCAGAAGGTCAGCAGCATATGGCCTCTCTTCTCCTCTGCTTCCTCTGCATCCTAAAAATATGTCTTTAGCACAATGTTCGATTCGATGTATTAAGCAGTACACTATTTAGCTGTGCATAGATTCAATGTTTATTATGATGCGAAACGAGGTTGTTTAGCACTTTGTAATTGGACTTTCGTAACATTATTCTGATTTCAAGTGATGATTTTACTTGGGCTTGACTGTGAATACATTGTCAACGATAGTGTGGTATTCTGTGTAACTGCTGATCACAAACTGTGTATAGAACATCGCATTATAAACAAGATAGTATACTAGGTTATTAGATTGCCTTTGCATGTTAGGACATGGATTATTGGGTACATTGGCATTATTCGTTATTTGCTTGTTTGCTATATATGCATGATTTCAGGCAATTATTCCAGTTACTTCTTTCTTCAAAGTATATTCACGCAAATAGTTTCTGGCAGGGCTAAGAAGCTGACTGAGATTACTGAGACAGTGGCAAACGGAATGCTGTCTGGTGTTGTTCAGTTCACTGGTTATTTTACAGGTGCACTGACCGACTCAAAAGCTGCCAAGAAGGTTTTTAGCCTGTTGCCCGGGGAGATCGCTCTTGCTTCGCTTGAAGGATATGGTATGTGATGTTTAATTACTCAATCGATGGCTTTCATGAATTTCAAAGAATACTACTTGAATTAGGGAGTAATTGTGCAAGATTATGCCTGCTGTCCTTTATTCTCATATATGGTTCTTCTGCATTACATACATCGATAATGTTTTCATCCCGCTGTGCAAATGGCGATCAGTACTGCTTTAGCTTCTAGTAGTCATGTTCAATTGCACTTTTGATCCCTCGCCAAAAAAATTGCACTTTTGTTTACAAATTTTCTATGTCAATAGGGAAGATTTGCGATGCTGTAGAAGTGGCCGGAAAGAATGTTTTGTCAACGTCCTCGACAGTAACCACCGAGCTTGTATCTTACAAGTATGTGGCATTATCTATCTCAAATCCACTGATTGCATCACACATGTACCCCCAATATCGAATCTACACATTTCTTTCCATCTTGAATATATGAACAGATGTTTGTTACATACGCTGTTTTTTTTTTTTGAGGAACTGTTACATACGCTGTTACGCAGGTACGGAGAGAAAGCTGCAGCCGCAACCAACGAAGGGCTCGGTGCTGCTGGTCACGCTATCAGGGCTGTGTGGGCGGTATTCAATATCCGACAGGCCTGGAATCCAAAGAGCTCTCTGAAGCCCAGGGCTATCGTCAAGTCCACCATTAAGAGCATGTTTAATAGTAGACGACCTAAAAGTCGTTTGTAATTAGATCCTTGCAATCAAAAAAGACTATTGTACTTGCTTTAGTAATAAGCTTTTTTTTGCGAGGATAGTAATAAACTTTATAAACGGCTGACTAAGAAAAAGGAGGACGCTACTGTTGCTTAAGTACACATCTCTGTTCCTTAAGATAATTGATGACTGGATCAGCTTAAGATGAAAAACCAGTATGAGCTCAGTCGGACCATCCATGTAATATCCATTTATTAACATTCCAAGCCACGACATGCCAACCACATTATTGCATTTCCACTACATGTATTGTAGTAAGCCTCTGAATATTTCCAAAGGAAAAAATCAAACAAGCGAAACAGAAGGATCATCCTTTTGGGCACCTCATCAGTCATCACCATCCCAGGAAGGGTATTGTGTTCTTTGCCTTTTAATCCTTATTTCTTTTTTGCGTTGGAAATGGTGTACGTAGTTTTGACCTGCAAAGTGATTTTTAGAGGCATTAATTAAATCCTATTAATCGAGTCGATTAGATCCTGTGAAGCCAGTAGTCTGATTTGCAAATTAAAGTTATTAACCATAGACATGGGATGAGTGAGGAGACACGAGAGGCGACACGGCGGGCCTCGGCCCTGCTGCCCAACTCCGGCGCGAATCCACCCAATTCCGGTGAGCAACCACCACATACTTGCGAGGAGGAACAAGCGGAGACATCAGCGCAGGGCGCGGAAAGGAAGATGGCCCAGCGCTCAGCGTCTCGCCCTTCCCCAACCTCCCGACAAGCGGATGCGCGACACATGTCGCAATCTCAAGCAGAGCGGGGAGAGGGTTCGGATTGAGGGGCCCAGGAGAAAGGGGCGGCGCGGAGTGGGAGGAAGAAGATCAGATCGAGGAGTTCTTCGGCCAGCTATGGTCAGTACCATCTTCTCCTCCTAGGGTTAGGGTTCCACACAAGTCCAAAGCCACCGCCCATGTCTGGATTCGGAAGGATTTAGTGGAGACCAAGGCGTTCTCGGCATCAGATTGTTTCCCCGCGAGAATCACTGACCTGAGACACACGATTGCCAAGAGGATCAGTTTCGCCAAGGAAGTGTGCCAGAACGAGGGACCGAGAGGCACATTTTTGCTGAAGTCGTGCGACGAGCAGCCATGGCGGATCAAGGAGGAAACAGAGGACAGAAGAAGAGGTACCCCCAGCAGCGGTATCAAGGCCAAGCACAGAATCAATTCCACCAGCGACCGCAACAGGGGGGGGGCGCAACACTTCTTCCAGCAAGGAGGCGGTCAGTCATACCACCATCAACAACAATTTGGGCAAGGAGGGAGTAGCCAGCAGCTCCCGCAGCAGCCGTACGGCCAGGGAAGGAATTGGCAAGGCACCTCTCAGATGCAGCAGCAACAGTTCCCACAGCAAGCGAGGCCCCCTCAGCGCCCTGTTCAACAGCAAGTTCAACAAGCACAGCAACAATAGGGGATGCAGGGGGATGAGGTGTTGGTCGATCCACGTTACAAGCATCTGATCTGCTACAACTGTGGAGATCCGGGGCATTTCACAGGGATATGTAAGAAACCAAGGATATGTTTCGTCTGTAATGCTTCAACTCATCCTATTGCAGCCTGTGATAAGAAGAATAGCCACCCTTGTGCAACTTATGTGGGTAGTTCAAGTCAAGGGCTAGGCTTCTACCACATTGAGGTGGAAGAAAGTGAGGAGAGTAAGTGGCTAAACTTCAGGAACTGTGGAGTGGTTACAGTCAAAAAAGGTTCCATTACCATTACAGAATTGGAGCAGAATTTGGCTGAGATTTTCAGTAAGGATTGGCCGTGGCAAATCAGGTTGCTAGACAACAACAAGTTCTTGGTTAGGTTCCCACCACAGAAGAAAGTGTGTGATTTAAAAGACCTGCCAGGAATTGATTTGCTCAAAGAAGCCACCTCCATTGGAGTACAAGAATGGAAAGGAGACATTGACCCCTTTGGGGAATTATAGAGTGTTTGGGTTCAGATTCTAGGTATCCCACCTAAGTGGTGTACCTGGAAAGTAATGGCCCAGGTGGTCTCATGCTTTGATATGTTGAAGGATGTGGATTGGAGTGTGCTGTTCAAAACCTTTTATGAAGAAGCTAGAGTCCAAGTACTGTGCAGGGATGCCTCAAAAATCCCAAGCAGCAGAATGGTTGAGATGAAGCACAAGCTATACAAGCTGTACTTTGTGGTGGAGGAGGACACACAGAAAACAGATAATAGTAAACCTGAAGATGGGGATGATGATCACAAAGATGAGGATGATGAAGCAGATGACCTGGATCAAGATACAACTCCAACAAAAGAAATGGAAACTGAGGAGAAGCAAAAAACTCCAGAGGCAAATACTCAGAAAAGATCTGGACAGACAAATTATGGAAAAACTGTCCAAGATCTGAATACAGCAAGTCAAGGAAAAGGACCAATCAGTGAGACTAGAGAACAGGGAGTGCCAGAGGCAGAGACACTGATGATAGATATGGAAGATGAAGAACAACAGAATAGATGGCTGGCCTTTCTTACACAGGAAAACAAGGAGATGTCTGAAGCTCAATGTATGCAATTGTTGCAGGATATGGAACTGAATGATGAGGAATCAGATGTCGATGAAGAGATTATAATGGAGGGTCCTGATGGATATGCTATGGGCAGAAACCTGTTACAAGAGCTAGACAAGTGCACAGAAATGAATACAGAACCTGAGAGGTCGACAAAGATGAGCTCTGTGACTGATAAGGTTGAGAAGGGGGATAAGTCCAAGACAGAAGAAGTAAAAGAGAACCCAAGAAAGAAAAGTAAATGGGGCCCAGTGGTAGTGGAGAGAAAAAGCAGAAGGAACTTGGGAAATAACATGCCTATCCTGAAAAGAGCCCAAGAGCTGAAAAAGTGTTACATCCTGGAGATGGACAAAAACAGAATTGCTGGTAATTCCTTTGCTGCTCTAGATGTAGACTCTTTACATAATAATGCTAATACTGTTGGTATTTTAATGGGTGAATCTAGCTTAGATGTTACTGATAACATACAATGCATGATTGCTCTTGAAATAGAAAAACAAAATGTGTTTGCAGAACAAAACCCTGAGGTTTTACTGCCTGGTATGAAATATCTTGAAACAAGTAATTTAGGATTTGTTGAAAACACTTCTCCACTGGTTACCCAAGTGGGAAGTAGATCTAATGAAGGAGTATACCCACAGGAGTCTAGCACTTCAGCATGGACTGAAGTTGTAAAGAAGAATAGAAAAAATAAACCTAATCATTTAAATGATAGGAGCCTTTTGGAACATAAGAGGTCTTAACAGACCCGGTAGGATGAATAAACTGATGGATTTTATTGAAGAACATAAGCTAGACTTCGTGGGTATACAGGAAACTAAGAAAAGACACTTTGATCCTAGTTTTTTACATGCTATTTCTGGTAGAAATGACTTTTATTGGAAATGGTTGCCAGCTAAGAAAACTACTGGAGGTATCTTAGTTGGTTTCAAGAATGACTTGTTTGAGTTTATAAGTTGTCAAATAAAGGAATTTACTGTCTCTGTGTTCCTTAAGGACAAGAGAGACAATTTTGTGTGGAGGTTGGTGTCGGTGTATGGTTCTGCTTATAATGAACATAAACAGCAGTTCATTGATGAATTGCATCAGGTCATGGAGGGTTGGGATGGACCCACCCTGTTAGGAGGGGACTTTAACCTCATTAGAACACAGGAAGAAAAGAGTAGTGGCAATGTTAACCCTCATTGGGCTCTTTTATTTAATGAATGGATTAACATTTTTGGGTTGATTGAGTTGAAAATTTTGGGTAGAAAATATACTTGGGCCAATAACCAAGATAACTTGGTGTTAGCAGCCATTGATAAAGTTTTTGCAACCACTAGCTGGGAAAGTAAGTACCCTCTGTCTCTAGTAAAGGCGCTACCTAAGTATGGGAGTGATCACATACCTTTACTAATTGACACTGGGGAAAAAAGGGAACATACCTGCAAAATGTTCAGATTTGAAAAATGGTGGTTGAGTGAACCTGGTTTTGAGGAATTGGTAAGGGAAGTATGGAGTACTCCATGCAACCTGACTGACCCCATGGACATTTGGCAATTTAGACTCAGATTACTGAGGAAAAAAATAAAAGGGTGGAATATAAATGTTTCTGCTAATAAAAAGAAACAGAAAAAGGATCTTATCCTTGAGTATGATATACTAGATAGATTTTCTGAAGAAGGTCAGTTAACTGACCTGGATAGAAAAAGGATGAGAGAGATAGTGAAAGAACTTGATCACATCTGGTTGCTAGAGGAAACGGCAGCCAGACAAAGATCAAGAGATAGGATAGTTAAAGAGGGTGATAGGAATACCTCCTACTTTCATGCTGTGGCAAACCAGAGAAGAAGGAAGAAATTCATAGCTGAATTAGAAGGTCCTGATGGTATTGTCAAGAATACCAAAGACATTCTAAATGTGGCTGTGGATTTTTATAAGGACTTATTTGGGTTTGAACCCAGACTGAACATTAGATTGAAAGAAAACTTCTGGAATGACCAAGAGAAACTATGTCAAGAGGAAATTAATTTCCTGGAGGAACCCATTTCGGAGGAGGAAGTGAAGAAAGCAGTATATGAGTCTTATACCGAGGGAGCTCCTGGTCCAGATGGCTTTTCTTTTCTCTTCTATCAAAAATTCTGGGATCTCATTAAGGGAGACTATATGAAGGTGGTTAAGGATTTTGAGGAAGGCAGGCTTGATGTAAGCAGGCTGAATTATGCCATGCTCACCCTTATCCCTAAGGAGAAGGACGCCAAGAACTTAAAAAAATTTCGGCCAATTAGTCTTTTGAACTGTAGCTTGAAAATAATTACTAGAGTGCTGGCTATGAGGCTTAATAAGATTTGTGAGAGATTAATCTCTCCAAATCAAAGTGCCTTTATAAAAGGCAGGTTTATATTGGAGAGTGTGGTCTGTGCACATGAGATTATTCACTCTGTGCATAGCAACCACAAGGAGGGTTTAGTACTTAAGTTAGACTATGAGAAAGCATATGATAGGGTCAGCTGGGACTTCCTTGAGGAAGTTCTCAGACTGAGAGGTTTTTCTGAAAAATTTATATGTTGGGTGAATAGCATAACAAGATCTGGGAAAGTTTGTGTAAGAGTAAATGATGTTAACAGTGGGTATTTTAATACTGGAAAAGGGCTGAGACAAGGGGATCCTTTGTCTCCCCTACTCTTTAACATTGTTGCTGATGTGTTCACTAAAATGGTTAGCACAGCAGCTGAAGAAGGGCTGATAAAAGGGCTAATGTGTGAGTTTAGACCAGAAGGTGTGGTTAGTCTGCAATATGCAGATGATACAATCCTCTTCCTGGAAAACTCTGTGGAGTGTGCTAGGAATTTAAAATGGATTCTTAGTTGCTTTGAACAAATCTCTGGCATGAGAATCAATTTTCATAAGAGTGATCTTTTGGCTATTAATATGAATGAGGAAGACATTAATGTCTTTGCTCAGATTTTTTGCTGTAAACGTAGTGAGTTCCCAATGAAATATCTGGGAGTGCCTTTACACTTTCAAAAGTTAAAGAAAGAGGACTTGCAGCCAGTAATAGATAAGTTGATGAAGAGGATTGCAGGCTGGAAAGGAAAACTTCTCTCCTATGGTGGGAGATTAGTGCTTTTAAAAGCATGCCTGTCTAGCATTCCTATTTACTTGTTATCCATAATTAAATTCCCCAAATGGGCTGTTGATGCCTTAAACACTCACATGGCACACTTCTTTTGGGACAATAGTGAAGAAAGACATAGGTACCATTTAGCTCGTTGGGGTTTGGTGAGTCAGGAAAGAGAATATGGGGGGCTAGGAATTAGGAATATTAGAGAAATGAATATGTGCCTCCTAGCCTCCTGGATAAAAAGGTATCATCTGGATGGGAATAGAATGTGGAAGCAAATTGTAGACCTTAAGTATAACACTGCTTCTCCAAACATCTTCTGCTGCCCTCAGAACACAGGCTCTCCCTTTTGGAAGGGAGTCATGTGGGCCATGCAGGCAGCGAAAATGGGTTACAGTTGGAGAGTGGGTGATGGGAAGCAAGTGCGCTTTTGGGAAGATCAATGGTTTGGTAATTCTTGTCTGGCTGTACAGTTTTGGGATCTGTATGTGATCACTAATGAACATAACAAATCAATTGCAGAAGTCTGGGATGGCACAGACCTGAGACTAACCTTTAGGAGGACAGTAGATAATAGAATGTATGAAAAATGGCTTGAGCTGGTGGCTATTGCTGAGTCTTTATCCTTGAACAGTGAGCCTGATCTGCCCATTTGGGAGTATAAATCAAATGGTGTTTATGACTCTAGATCTCTCTATGCTGTGATTTCGTATGGAGGGGTACAGCCAGTACACACTCCAGCTATCTGGAGTCTGACTGTTCCCCCCAGAATCCATGTGTAAGAGATATGGAGGAGGACATGGAGTACGCTGAAGACATGGAGAAAATTGGTATAAGGGACTTCACTGCTTCAGCTGGACGACTACATCGACAAGATTATGGTGAAATCGGAGGAGAAGCCGAGATTACTGTATATCGAGGGAAGCCAGGAGAGTGGCAACAGGTTGGCGGTGCCTCAAGCTTCAGGTTGTGTGGAGAGTGTGAGAGTTGCTGAGAGTGCAGCGATGAGTGTGATTTCTGGGGCAGCAGATCAGCTAAGTCCCCCGAGTATTGTAATGGGAGTCGGTAATGGTCACGCTGTGTGCGCCGTGGACGCTGGGAACATGAACTCGGTTTCAAATGAATGAAACTAGGGGGCGACCCTTATTTCTAAAAAAAAAAAAAGTTATTAGCCATATCTAGCAGCAAAATTCATACCTTGGTTGGACAGTACGGGCGGGGCATGGACTGGACTGATCAAACCTTGCCCCGCCAAATTGCGGCGCACGTGCGCTTGGTTCGGCGGCCTCGGTTGGCTCGACCATCCGCGGCAGCGCCAGTTCACTTTGTCGCCTACGCATCGGCGAGATGTTGGCGGCGGAGTTGATCGCCGGTACGCGGGTGCGCTGAAATTGCCTCCGTATGGGACGCCTTTCGGGCTGGACAGCATTATTGGGAGCAACCGTCGTAGCTGGAACTGCTGCTGCACGTTCAACCGAACCATGATGGCGCAGTTCTCGCCCCACCTGTGCCGTCGCACGCTGTTTGTCGCGTGCCGCCGCTGCAGGGTGCTGTCTCCATATTTTCGAGCTCTTCCTTATCGGCCGAGCGATCTGATTGTCGGCCGGCGTCGGGCGGGAATTTGAAGAGGCTCGCCCTTCGGAAGAGGAGGAAGGGTGAGAGGGCACTTTGATGTATGTCGTCGATGATGTTGTCGGTTGTCGGCATCAAATGGACTTTTGTGTACCATGGTGGCCCGAGTGGTCGTCGACGATGTCGGGCGGGACGACTTTGAAGAGGCTTGCCCATCTGAGTGAGAGAGCAATTCACCACCATTTGGCATGGGCGGCTCATTGGTTCTTGTGCCCATCTGAGTCATGGCAGCGGCACTGCGGCGGGGTGGTGGAGTCGAGTCAATTCCCGCGTAAGAAGAATGGGGCGACGGCATGAACAGGCTATTGGAGGGTGAAGGAAGAGTGCTCGGATTGGAGGAGAAGCGACCAAGGTCGCTTAAGGGACCTTTGTGATCCATGGTGCCACCATGAGTGGACATCGACGACGACGGCGATGTTGTCACCGACGGGACAACGGAGGACCAGCGATTGGGGTCATCCGAGAAACTTTTGTATTCCTTGGTGCCATGAGTTGTGGTCGACGACGACGACGTTGCCGCTGCTGGTACACCCCTGACCCCGGGCACCAGTCTGGTGGCACTTTCGTGTAGCGGCTAGGATCAAAGGAGGGAGACTGACCGTCGACCACTGCAACACGAGCATGAGGAGGGGCGGACGGAAGCCTGCAGCTTGCAAGCGTCCGAGTCCCATAGCCTCTAATGCCACGAGAATACAATATTAGAGAAGATTGAAGACCATTAGAACATACTCTCGGTGGTCGAGATTGTCCTGAGATTGTCGATCGCTGCCCCGGCGCGGCAGCTGGTCCGGTAGCTGTTCCTGAGGCGGGAGATTGTCCCGCCTAAACTGCTTCCGCCGTCGATCGTGTATGTGGATGATGATCCCCTGCTGAAACTCTGCTGGCTCATGGTTGCAGATGAGAAAGCTAAGATTTTGGGGGTTCGAAGGCTTCCCCGACAATTTCCTTATAACGAAGTTTTCTTTCCATCGAAGCTGCTTACGCACGGTTGGGTTAGGTACGTAGGCCTGTTCGTTTCTATAGGGCTAAATTTAGATCTGCTAGAATCTTGTCATTTAAAGATATTAAATAAAGTCTAATTAAAAACTAACTGCAGAATCATGTGCTAATTCGCGAGACGAATCTAATGAGGGTCATTAAGCCATGATTAGTTGATGATTACTGTAGCATCACTGTAGCAAACATAGATTAATTAGGCTCGTTAGATTCATTTCGTAAATTAGCACACATCTGTAAAAAGGTTTTGTAATTAGACTTTATTTAATACTCTGAATAGAAAGATTCTTTTGATGTGACATTTAAGCCTAAAGAAACGAACAAGCCCAGTTTCGCGCGCGCATAAGTTTGTTGGTATATTTGGACAACTTAAGTTACTTAACAATATAAACAATATAAATGGTTGTCATCGTGCCGCCGTGCGCTTGTTTTCTAAGCACGACGCATTCATAGGGGTCCCTCTGATTGTAAATTGTCGCTTCACGTTGCATCAACAGTCGATAAAGGTCACATCATTATTATTCTCTCTGCAGCGAATGTGTCAAACAGACATACAACTAGTTTATTTCATAACTAGGGGAATACCCCTAGAGGAGTACCCGCGCGTTGATGCGGTACTTTCTACATAACTGAGCCACGTTTTTAGGTCGGTGGGTCGATTTGAGTCGCCAGAGCACCGACTTATCGACTTACTCGATTAGTCGGACGACTTGGACCGACTTATCACAGTAAGTCGGCCCGACTCAGACATTGAGTCGTCTAGACCTCTCATGAACGACTAGGACGACTTAGACAATTTGATACATGAAAATGCAGCAGATCCGAATGATAGAACAACATTTGGTTCAGTACTAGCACAAGGACCATGAGCACGATCTTCCACTGCTGCTTCTGGTCCAGTAGAAGGGCAAAGACCATGAGTGCGTTCTTCATCAATTGCTTCTATAGAAGGGAACACAGTGAGTGCTTGAGTAGCAGACAGCAGATCCACGAGAGTAGAGCTAGAGGATAGAGGAAGGGAGAAGCAGCAGCAGGCGCTGGAGGACGAAGATTGACTCATCTCCTTGAATCCTTCACTTGGTGGCAACAGGGAGATGAGGAGACGAGCAAGGAGAAGAGCGGTGTTCTCTGGCGGCTGGAGAAGAGAGGAGCAGAGAGGGGGCACTGGAAAAATAGAGACACACATGCAACCCTAATGGGCCAAAGCAGATGGGCTGCCAAATAATCTTTCAGCCTTGCCCAGTAAGTCGTCCTCGACTTAAAATGGCGACTAATCGTCCAAGTCGAACGATAAGTCAGACGACTTAGAAATAAGTCGCCTAAGTCGAGTCGCCAACCCAAGTCGAACTCAGCCAAGCGACTTATCGATTAATCGTCGACTAATCGCGATTAGTCGGACGACTTGAAATGGAGCATGTTGGTCAAGCTACGAAATCCTTTTGGTAATCTTACCAATATGCTATTGTAAAGCAATATATATTTGGGATGAAGACATTATCATATTACATTGCTCTATTCAAATTTTGAAAAGGCAAGCAGTTGCGGCCAAATAGAAAATCCTAAATATAATACTAAATGGCATTTCAATTCTGCTTGTCTTTACTACGTTTTTCTGCAATTCAAATCATCAAACTAACTACAAAGGAACCTAAACTATTAGTCAAGATGATCAAATAAACAAAGGGTAAAGGAACGCGTATGCCCCCACACCCCCTAAACATTAAGCAAAGAAATACATATGCTGTTGCTGTACTCGCCGTGGGACTCAACATATGCCCTTGCTCATGAGTTTTTATCTTCACCTTTTCGGCAGCAAAAAGATTCACCTCCATTCCCTCAAGTTAATCTGCACAATTTAGAAAGCTAAGCTTGACTCAGTTGGGTAGGTGATGGTGGTGGAAGATGTTGATATTGCAGCCGCCACTCATGTTCGAGTCTCTTACTTTCGAATTTGGGTGCCTATTTAGTCGTAGTTTTTTTCTTCTAAATAAAAACCACCTAGCTCCTTCTAGGTTTCCCCTAACAGGGGTCAAGGCCGGGACTTATTTTTTCATTATCTAAAAAAACCTCCTTCTAGGTTGGATCTCTCTCTCTCTCTCTCGCTCTCTCTCTGCTAATATGTAATTTCTTTTTTTTCTTTCCTATTTTTTGAGGGGATTCCTTTTTTCTTTCCTGGAAACCCCCTAGTGTAAATAACTTACGGGCCGTACTTGGCCCCCATTAAATCTTAGGCAAAATTGTCTGTAATACACTGAGAAAACGTGGTTTCGCCTCCAACACATTAACAAAGTCGAATTTATCCGCAACACACTACGATTCTGGTGGCTCTCGTCTGTGACAGACTATGACATTTAACAATTATTTTTAGTGCTAAAAAACAGTTATTTTCAACTTTTTTATCTCAATATTTACAATGCATTAGAACTTGAAACTTGGCACAAATATACATTGTTGCATTATCTATCATTTAAAATGGAGATATTTTTTTATTATTTTCATTGTTTGCTCAACAAATTAATTATTAAAACAATGAGCTAACAACACAAAAAATCAAAAAAATGTAGCTGTATTTTTAATGATAGAGAATGCAAGGAAGTTTATTTGTGCCAAGTTTTATGTCCTAATGTATTGTATGTCTTAAGATAAAAAGGTTGAAAATAATTGTTCAACGGTCATAGTGTGTCAGACGAGAACCCCTAGAATCGTAGTGTGTTGTAGACAAATTCGACTTTGTTGATGTGTTCGAGGAAAAATCACGTTTTCTCAGTGTATTACAGACAATTTTGCCTAAATCTTAATGGAAATCAGGTGGAGATTGCACTTGTTGGCCCTTAAAAAAAAAGAAGCTTGGCTTCCACTTGAGATGACCATCTCTGACTTGGAACAAAACTTCTGCCAGGCGCTGCCTGCACCGAGCCCCTTCTGCCCCTTTCATTTCTTTTCAAACCTCTAGTGTAAAACTATTTCCTTTTCCAAAAAAAATGCATTATACTTTCAAAAAAATGCTCTCTTAAAATACATACAACCTACAAGAAATCTAGGCAATTATTTCTATTGCATTATACTTTCAAAAAAAATTCTATTGCATTATACTTTCAGAAAAAAAAAATTCTATTGCATTATACTTCCAAAAAAAAGCTCTCTTAAAATACATACAACCTACAACAAATTTAGGTGGCAATATGCAATCGATTTTCACAATTTTTCATTATGCTAGTTAGGGTAATTATTAAAAGGAGCAAAGATATTCAAGTCTAGCTTTATCATAAACATGTAGGTAATTCACAAACATGCATAGGTTATTTTGGTCGACTCACTCTGTCCAATAACAAATGACTTTCTAGTTATGTCCTAAGTCAAACTATTTCAGTTTGATCAAATTTAGTAGTGTATTTGGTTCGTAAAGGTGCCAGATTCATATGCCTCAAATTTAGAGAAGCAAACACTATCATTTTTGGGGAAAGGGGGAGGGGGGAATCAAGCCGGCACGTACTATCTTTACATTTGGACAGTTTACTCTGCATGACATGAATTACTGAACCTGTTAGTCCGCGCTGAACAATGGGTGCAAGTCGTGCCTGCAAAGCAAATTAAGTCGCTCCTTCTGCATGTCCAGTATTAGGAAGCAATAAGTTCCTTGGTCGGTCTTCATTGAACAACCGAATTTAGATGCACGATGCACATGAATACACATATGGATTGGTAGAGAAAGTAAAAGGAGAGATGCAATGACAATTCCCATTGCAGATAACGAAATCTGAAACAAACAATTACTCGTGATGCCTTTATAATGACACAAGTGAATTGGGCTGGCTGGTCAAAATTGTTGTCGTTTTGTACATTAACACGATCTTGAAAACTTAACTTTGACTAATACATTTTGTTATAATATATTTATAAGATACATTTAGAGTGTACTTTTATGAAATTATATTTCAGTACGAATCTACTCATATCATTTTCATATTTCTAAACTTACATATGAAAGATTATTTACAGTCAAATTTTAGAAAGTTTGACTTAAAACAACCTTAAAATGACAAACAATTTTGACACAAGAGGGAACCCATCTAGTGTTCGTCTTCACGTTTGACCTGGGAAGTGTGCGGCAGCGCATATGGTGAGCACCAATATTGTCACCAACTTCCTCAGCTTATCAACGTTCCTAGTTTCAGGAGAGTATGTGCCACGCGATTCTTTAGTTCCACTAGCTCATCAATCCGTGCACCTGCACGGGCTAGACATTGTTTTAATTAGGTGTATTTTTTTTAAAACTACGACTTTGAGTTTATGTTTATTTCAAAAAACTATCTGCTTCCATTTTAAGCTATAACATTAAGAGATGGCCTATCTATGAGTCAGATTTTAGCAAAATGGAAAATGTATCACTGTCAAGTGGTGTAATATATATTCAAAGTCTTATTTTGTACTATAAAGGTGCAAATAGCTATAAGTTTTTTTTACTTGAACTAAATAGTCCTATGAAATTTACTCTTTTTAATTATATGAAGGGTCACTTCTATTGAGATCCATTAATTATTTCTTAAAACATGAGTATCAATTTTAAGGAGTAATTCCTTGTATTTCACCAGATAAAACCTAAGCCTCTAATACGACGTTGTCACTCTATGCTATGCTCCATGTGTCATGGACATATCCATCACTTGTCAGGCATTAGAAACATTTTTCGTAGCATAGAATGAAGTTCACCTCTATATAAAAATTTCATTTCATGATTCTCAAGGGAGAATAAAATAGTTAATTTTGCATTTATATTAAAATTAGCTGACAGAATGTATAAAGTATAAGTAAAAATACTACATTGTTGTAGTTTTTGACATTATAATAATTTTAGAACTATACTATCTTACTTTGAGGTATGATATACTATTTTGGTAAGAAACTTTTATATGTTCAGTTCATATTATAGTAAACTATAGTATCAACTCCAAGTAGATAAATTTTAAATCATTATTATTTGTTCACAAAAATCAATGTACTTTCAATACAAATTCCATGGAACTCAACCCCATTTTACGGCGAAATTAAACTTCATCAATTTACAATATGAATTGCTTAAAAAATCATAAAAGAATATCTTGGTTTCGAAATATGTATTTCACATTGTAAATACTACAGGACCAAAAGTACATATTAAATAACATTGATTGTTACTTATTGGTTGCAAAATTATTTTGGTAACAGTTCATTATAGGTACCAAAGAAGAACGATTACTCCACCTTATTAAACAACCAATAAAGATTGTAATTATAGTTGATTTCTGTATAACTATAATTATATTAGGTTGTATATTTATTTATATGTCCTATCAACGTATTTAAGAACGCAAAATGTTTAAGACAAAGTAGGATTGGAGTTAGCCCTTTAATTTATATATTACAATAAAGACATTTTTTAGCAATCTAACTTAGTGGTATACTATGGGTGTGTTTGGTTGCTCGCATGAGCTTTTGTAGAGCTACATCGTATATCATGGATGAGGGCAAGCAGGCTGAGTGGATGCAGTGAGCGTGACAATCTACATACAACGTGAAGAAACATATGGCGATCAAATCTATCCTTTTTTAGATCTATTTAGTTGGCGACTACTATGGTAATATTGAGGTTGCAGGGGATTACCATCACACGCTCAGGCGTTGTTGCCGGTAAGATGCACAAAAACATAACACAAAAAATAATAAATAGACCATGAAAAATTTAATTAATTAATATGCAAAAATAAATATGGTGGAATGTAAATTAGAAATCTATATATAAATATATTGTACCATATTGCAGGATCTAGAATCAATAGCACAAACACAATTATTAATTATATTTTTCTCATTCTTCATTTCATCATGCGCAAGTATTTATTGCATCTTAAAAATTCATACCATGCACATCCTTTTAGTGAATCTCATTACCGGAATATCAAAACAAAGCACCCAAACCCTTGAGAGCACCTGATATTCCCAATTTCCCACCATGTGGCTCCTGTATTATCAACATATTTTGCATTAGTAAATAAATCATAATTATAGTAACTATTGATGCTAAAATATTTTTCTTATGTAATTCATACGTACCAACTGAATAATCCAGAATAAGATTATTGAAACAAATACCCAGCAAACTTTTAAATTAGAAAAAATAAGGATGGTTGAAACACAATTACATGCTAATCTACATCTACTTATTTAATTGCGTGCTATGCCTTTTGCTAGAAAAGCTGGATGCATTTGCATGCAGACCATGGTCTCGGCACACATCAACTCCCTCTCTACTGCGATATGTCGCTAAAGAAAGGAGTTAGCAAAATATATTAGTTGGGATCAAACAACAGATGTATTATCTTATCTTCGCACCGTTTCTTATTTGCGGCATGATCTTGTGGACGAACCCGATATTGCTCGCCATCATTAATAACATACGAAAGCCGCGAGCCGTGGCGACCGCTGCCCTAAACACCAGATCACTGACCATGCTTGATCAATCCAGGAGACGTCAGTGCATCACATAGATTGTGAATAATCTATGGAGTGCAAACGTCTCTTTTCTCTACCCAAAAGATTGATGCAGACTTGAGCATCCCGCGCGGGTGGTCGCCTCCCTCAAATCTTGTAAGATCTTGCATGCAAACTGTAACACCCTGATTTTTCAAATTTTTGAATAATTTAAAATTTGTTAGAATTAAAATAGGGTGTTAACATTTTTCTTGTGCAAAAGAATTATTTTCTAAATTACATAAATGAACATAGGATATATTAAGGTGTTTGTTGCATTCATGCTGCTTAGAAATGCATTTAGGATTTTATTGGGTGCAAAAATGAATTTAAAATCGTGTAGAATTCGATTTAGTTTAGCTTTGCAAAATCTGTAAAAGAAATAGAAAAGAAAAATTCTTTTCAGCCGCGTTGGGCCAAATTTCCCCTTCTCCGGGCCAACTTCTCTTTTTCTTCTTCCTTTTCTTTTCTTTTCTCTCGGCCTGGCCTGCTTTCTTTTCCCCGACCCATCTTAGCTTGCGGCCCAGTGAAGCCCAGCCCGTCGCCCTTCTTCTCCTTTCTCACGCCGTGCCCGAGCCGGACACTACCGCCGCACCGACATCGCCGCGCCGTGCCGCCTCCGGACTCCCGCGTCCCTGCCTTACTTCCCAAGTCGCACCGGCCTTTAAAACCGAGCCGGCCGCCCTCTTTTCCCTCATCCTGAAGCCGCAAAGCCCCGAGAACCCTAACCCTAGCCGCGCGCCGCCTTCCGCCATTGGAGCTCGTCGGAAGCTCGACGTCCCGTCAATTGGAGTCGTTTCCGAAGTCGCCAAGTTGCCGAGAAGAGTTCCCGGAGTTCCCGCGTTCGCATTCGACGAGCCGCAGCCCCGTTCCGCCCCGGTAGCCCCTTCCGACGAAGACCGACGAGCCGCCACCGTTCGACGTCGTCGTGCGCACTCGCCAAGCCATCCCGGAGCACAAGAACACCCTAGGTGAGCTCGCCGTACTCTTCTCTCTCTCCTGCGCCAATCGAAACGAGCTATAGACCACCGTAGCTCGAGATCGACCCAAGTCCGGCGATCCTCCGCCGCGCCAGTTCGCCAATCAATCTCAGCCCTTCATCCTTTGATCAACGGCCCAGATTAAAAAGCCCATACCCTTTCATAGCAGGTCCACCGTGGACTCATAGACCGAGTCTATGCACCCGGTCCACGGATTTTTCTTATTTTCTAAAAAGTGATTTCTGATTTAATTAAATCTATTTAATTTCCAGAGAAAGGTAGTTTTACAGTTAGGCCCTCGGTCTTTTATAAAATTATGTTTAGGTCCTAACTTTTTACAGAAACAACCCTGAGTTTTTCGTAAATTATATTTTAGTCCCTAACTTTTACACTTTAGTCCCTAAACTTTTTCATATTTATAAATGAGTCCTCAAACCTTTCTGTAATTACAAATTAACCCTTAAATGTTTCTGTTTTTTAGGTTTAATCCCTAAAACTTCAAACTAGCATAACTTTTTACTCATAATTCCGTTTTTAGCGATTCTTGCGCTCACGTGATCGTAGGAACGAGTACTATCTTTTGGTACTGTTTTTGATCTAGTTTAGTACTGTTTGGTGTACTGTTTCTTATTTTGTTTGTTTGTGTGTTTCTCCTTTGGACGCGTTAAATAGGAGACGAGTTCGTGAACTTCCAAGATCAAGAGTTCGAGGTCATCACTGAGCAGCAAGAGGAAGGCAAGTGTCCTTGACCATATTGATCCCATGTTTGAAATGTTTTGTTTGCAAACATGCATGCTTGTTTAATACTGATTCCCATGAGTCTATACCATGTTCCATATTATTCCTTGTCGCCCAATGAGTGTTTTGTCTATGTGTTGGTAGTAAATGCTTAGCCATGCTTTTGGAGTCATTCACCTAATCTAATTAATCTTGACTAATGGTTCACTTCAACCCGATAAAATGATGGTAACCTTTTTAGCAACATGGAACTTAGGACTGGTGGTTTGCTATGTGTGCACCAGTGGTTGTTTGTTTTGACAATGATGGAATGCTTAGTGTGCATCATTGACTGGTGGGATGCTTAGTGTGCACCAGTGGTTGTTTGGTTAGGCTGGTGGATTTCTTAGTGTGCACCAGTGTTTGTTCATGCTTTAGGCTGGTGGTATGCTTCGTGTGCACCAGAGTGTCCAGTGGTATGCTTAGTGTGCACTGGAGGGCTGATGGGATGCTTTGTGTGCATCAGTCTGGAATAGTGGTCTTGTGAGAATACTAGTTGATAGTGGTTTGCTTTGTGAGCACTATGTTTGATGATCCTTTATGGTTTATTATTTTTGTTTGCTTGTATCACAACACCTAGAAATATAGGTTGCTTTTAAAAATGTATTTAATTATAATTTGGCATTTGAGCAATTAAACCAATGTATAGCCTTTCTTCATTAATGCCTTGCATGTTATACTTTTCCCACACTTGCGGAGTACGATATGTACTCACACTTGCTATCTCTCTCATAAATATGAAATGCTGCTCAGAAGATGGAGGTGAATTCTTCTATGATGGTGAATATGGTGATTACATCTAGCTTGTGGAGCCCCGGTCGACGTCCCTGTGGGGGATGGAGTTTAGAAGTCTTCCGCTAGCGTTTGTATTCTTATAGTCCTTTGAGACATTTATTATAATGATATTCGATTTAATTATGACATTGGTTATCTGTTTTACTTTACTTTGTCCTATATGTGTGAAACTTGATCCTGGGCACACATATAGATGAGCATTCGGTTTTGTTCTTAAAACCGGGTGTGACACAAACAGGACAAAAGGGGATTGAAATATTATGCTGTCTTTTATATCTCCTTCAATTCCAATGCCCTGGTATTGATGATCACCCGATGGCTTCCAGATGGCTTCCATGCCTTTTCTGACGTGAGAAGATCAGGTGAACGATTTGGAGCATGCCAAGATTTGTTTTTATCTTTCTTGAACCCATAGTGTAAACACCTGAAACCACCACATCTTGAATTTATACGTTAACCAATTGTATCCTGCATTAGCAAGGAATCTAATTACTGCAAGGATGCAGCCGTACAGGAGGATAATCACTGGGAGGAGAGCGGCTAATAGAGCATGCTCATCAGTCATCACAAGAGTGGATCACACGCAAGATCTGGAGGAGAAAAAAAAGGTCAGAACGAAGCTGAAGGTTGGAAACTTGCCTCACAACGTGAGAGACAACATACTACCAGATCAGAACGTCCCTTTGGGATATCTCTAGCTATCCCTAGGGTTGGCGGCGCCGAAAGATGAAATCGCCCTCGCATATTCCGTCTCCTTCCCGATTGATCTCACGCATTCTGTTCCATCGCTAGGGTTTGGGAGAGGAAAAGCTTTTGAGTTTTACCGTGAGGAGGGGAAGGGTGTACGGTGAAGGGGCAGAGGGAGAGAGGATATATTAATCGTGAGGAGTAAAGAAAAAAAAGGAAGAGGTAGAGTGGAGATCCATCGGTTGCAAGTTAGTGGTAATCCATATCGATGGTCGGATGTTTTTCTTTTTTGTGAGAATTTAGAGGATTTTCCACCAATTAACGTGGAGGCCTTAAAAGGAGCCTCCAATTAGTAAATATAAGATAGCATAGTGAGCGGCGAGTTACAGCAAAGACCGTCGGGAACATGGGGAACCAGACACCAATAGCAACAATGATGAAGATGATTGGTTGCCATCAGATCACTTTTGCTTTCCTACTAGTTAGTTTATGAATGCCTTCACAAGATTATACTAGGACAAAAGATGTGTTACATCGTTCATGAACGTGTGTTACTCATTTTCTTGAGTCATGCGCCATGGACATTGAACTTAAGTTGATCGGAACTCTATCGGCCTCTTTGGTGGCGTCGACCCTCAAATGGGTCTAAAATAGCCAGACGCCAAAGACGTACGCTGCCCGGACCAACACATCGGCCGGGGGAAACCCAACCCAAAAGCGAGCAGCACGATGGCGGCGCAGGTGCTGATGGACGATCTCGTCGAGGAGATCCTCCTCCGCTTCCCACCTGAAGATCCGGCAAGCCTAGTCCGTGCTGCCCTCGTCTGTAAGGGCTGGCGCCGCCTTATCCTCAACTCCGGCTTCGGCCGCAGGTTCCGCGAGTTCCGTCGCGCTCCTCCCATGCTCGGCTTCCTATGCAACCTGGAACAGTGCAAGGATGACCGTGATGTCGGTGGCAGCAACTATGCTTTTGTTTCCGATTTCGTCCCCACATCCTCCTCCTGCCCGCTCCGCGGCCGCTTCATCCCCAAATCCCCGCGCCCGCAAGGTGCTCGCTGTAATGGCTGGCGGGCGCTCGACTCCCGCCACGGCCGCGTCCTCCTCCACACTTTAGCCTGGTTGACCGCGCAAAACATGATCGTGTGGAACCCCATCACAGGCGAGCAGGTGGAGCTACCCAAGCTGCCGTCGGAGCCGCCTTCGTACAACGCCGCGAGCTGGAACGCGACAGTGCTCTGCGCCGTGGGTAGCGGCGGCTGCGACCACCTCGACTGCCATGGAGGCCCCTTCCTCGTGCTGCTCATTGGGCGTGCAATACGGAAAGGGAGGTTCACCCGTGTCTTCTCATCCGAGGCTGGTGCGTGGAGTGAACCGGCCTATACGAGACCTCCTCCATATGGCACCTTGCGGGTACTAGAGCCTGCTGTCCTCATAGGGAACGCACTCCACTTCAGGTGCTACAACTCTTCAATCCTCAAGTACGATCTCACCTCACGAAACATGTCTGAAATTGAACTACCTGATACAGTCAACTCGGATGCAATTGTGCTCACCACTACAGAAGACGATGGACTGGGATTCGCCAGCATAGTAGAGCACTCCAAACTCTGCCTTTGGTCAAAAGTGGCTGATCCTGATGAAGATGGCGCCGGTTGGGTACGAAGCAGAGTCATGGAGCTCAAGGCACTACTTCCTGCTAGTGCCCTCTCAACCTCGCCTCAATTGGTTGGCTTCGCTGAAGGTGTTGGCGTCATTGTCTTGTGGACGGATGATGGGTTCTTCACCATTAATCTGAGATCTTGCCGAGTCATGGAGGTGAAAGACGATGGGGAAGAGGGTGGCAGTATCTACAACGTTGTTCCTTACGTAAGCTTCTACACTCCACTTTTGAAGTAGAATGTTCTTAATTGATTACATAATAATATTCAAAGTGAGGGATTTTGTTAGTAATAAGAAGGGATGTTTATATATGTGTTGATAAAGAATACCTTGCTATGGATGTTAGGGAACAGCACAAGCTATGCTAGAACAAAATAATTTCGTGTATCATGTTCAAGCAGTAAACCATACGAGTAGAATTGCATAGATCATGACCACTACTATATGCATATAGGCGCAATGGACCGAGTAACCATGTCCAACGTAGTCTATAGTTGTAGAGGAATAGTCGATCACGTTGCCTCCTCCTCGTCCTGCGAAACAGCTCCACAGCAGAGGCAGCACAAACGATCGCATTTTCACACACAAAACGTGTCTCGATCGCAATTTTCACACACTAAACTTGAGAGATAATATTTTTAGCCTTCAATCCCACGGTTGCAGTCTAAAGATCTGAGACCAAAAAAAGTGAAATCTATGGGACAAAGTCTCTTGTCTCGAGTGGCGGAGCCAGACACAAAACACAGAGGGGGCTGGTTGGGAAAATCCATAAAAATACGTCGAAAAGTACACACAACTGAGTACAGGGGCGCTAGATTAGTATGCTAGACGCTAGTACTACAATTTCTTTGTTTCTCTTGTTCTTGCATATGATTTTCAGGCTTGATTGTCAATTGGCACCAGGCCTCCTTATCCCCGATCAGTTTGAGGAGCGATGGTTCAGTAACTTCAGTTCCTTCTATTATCCATTCGATCGGGTGCATCGATGCTTGCAAGAGAAACTAACGCGTCTGTTGTGTCGTCGATGCCTAAGCGATAGTTTTCCTCTGCATATAAGCCCAATCGGTAGTGCTTGCTGCCTTAAGCTGGCTACTTGGATGCTTCAAGTTAGAGGCTTTCGGCTCCAAATAACAGGCTGAGATGACTAAATCTTCAAAAAAAATTCTAAGCCAAGGGTCTCGTAACAATTAGTATTCCAAATTGTATGAGAATAAGTTTTATGCCACACGGTGTTAGATAGTTCTGTCAGAGACAAGGTCGCATAGATGATGCAATATCGTTTTAACATATATAATCACAATATATGATACAGGTTAGAATTGTGTCTATCAAGGACCCGGGATAGTATGGCAAAAAGAAGACCACTACCTGCACTTATTTGCACTACTGGATCAGACACTCATATGAGGAGTTAGAATCCTGAGAGCTACATTAAAAGAATTAGCATAAGGTATAGCAGAAAAGGGGTAAAAAAAGGAGTATCGGTAGTTCAAAATGCTATTTATAATCGTCGCAAAAAAATGCTATTTATAATCATAATCATACCATGTCAAGAAAACATGTCGCTATTATTAATACAATGTTTTGTTTTCACAAGGATTTGCAATGTATCCATCCACATATCCAATTATTATAGCCCATTGTACAGGGTCCAATTTAAATGCTCGTTGTCGTAACAGGGTTAAGACAACACCCACTTTGGTGAACCTGCGTTCTAGACCATGTCTAACATCTCCGTTGATATGTCGGCCAAGTTGGCGTGGCCTGCCATAAGCCAGATGATGGTGGAGAGTTCGCCACCACTACTGAGCTGGCTGGCATGAGATTCTCGGCTGCAATGGTTAGCAACGTAGCAAAGCATCTCCACCCAGACGGCAAAAATCACTTGAAGCCTCTTGGGTTCGTCCTTGAGCTTTTCGGCAATGGTAAGTCCCTGTAGTGCAGGACCGTAATCTGAGCAATGAGATTTATGTAAGAAACTACCTAGGAAATCCTTTTGGCGTCGACTTAGAGGTACACCGCTCATAATCTTTCTAAGAGTACGGTTAAGCAGATGAAGTTGCCGTGTCGCCGTGATGGTTGTGTTGCATGCTTCTTGAACTGCTCTGTTCCAACCATCGCGAGCCTCAGTGTAGCGGCTCCACCTTACCGGACCAGGCAACATGTAGGGGCGTACCATGAAGAGGAACATCATGTACCTGGATACCTCTTGGCACGCCACCTGGAGCCTTTGAACATCTTCCTGGGAAGAAGGTGCGCTGGTGATGAGATCAGTGGCGACATGCCACGAAATGATGCTTCCCTCAAAATCAGAGTCCTGAACGCTCCAGCCCAAACAATGATCCAAATTGTATTGCTGTAACGCGAGCAGACCTGGCTGGGAGCTTATGTTGCGGCGTCTCGTCCCCATCAGCAGTATCTCCCTCAGTGCCAGCTCCTTGGTAGAAGACGAGATCTGGTCTGACTGCGAGTGGCGCACCTGGTACCACCATCGCTCCAGCCCCATAAGATCTGCCATTCTGCTGAAGGTTGGCTTCGCCTCGTCTAGCGCCCAGGACTGCAATAGGTTGTACTGCCCAACTGTTCCAGACCACGTTCTGCGTCCTGCGGCCCTTGCATAGAGGCGACATTCCATAAACTCGTGAAGCCAGAACCACCTCCCGGTGTAGTAAAGGAAGGCCACTCTCCAGGTCGACCCTGCTAACTTTAGAATGGATGCCATCTCCACGAGCAAGGCCCCAGCCAGCAGCACATATGTGACGATGACATCGTTCTTCTTGTGATGATGACCTTTGTTGCTAATCCCAAACAGCAGGAATGCGGTGGCCGTGGCTACTAATGAGAAGATACGGATCCAGTATCCGTACAAAGTGTGGATCACAGGCGCCTTGGTGTACATGATGTCATACATGAGAGACAGCTCCATCTCCATCAACCTGTCCAGTTGGCCTTCCCCTTGGCAACGCTGCATTATATGTTTTAGGTAACTTGGCGGGGCTCGCCGCAAGCCGATAAACAGTCCCTTGCAAACATCGAGCAGGCCATGTGCTGCCATCAGGATGTCCTCGTCGTCCAGGCCGCCTTCCGAACTTCTCGAAGACACCATGATGAGAATATTGTCCATTTTGCTCCTGTGGCCACTCACTTCAGGCTTGTCAAGAGAGGTCCAGATGCTGTCAATGCTGGCACCCCGGAGTGCCCATATCCTCTCCCCATACTTGAGACCCCCAACGACGAACATCAGGATTGCAGCAACGCGGATCAAGGTCTCACCGCCTGGAATGTACTTGTAGAGGACATAGGCAGCGCCCAAGATCTGTACGACCAGAGTCTGCAAGTGGCGTAACCAGAGCCAGTTGTCCTCGAAGGAGTAGGCGGTGATGGTGTCCTGGCCTCCGAGATGCACTAGTAGAAATGGGGCCCAGAACGCCATGAGTTGCTGCTCATCTGGTGACCGAGCTCTGATGGCCATGTGGCCGAGGGTGAATAATGCCGTGGAGTCGGCAAGTTGGTACGCCAGCCAAAGAAGAAATCTTGTAAATGTGGCGACTTTTCGCCCACTCATTCCGCAGATTCACCACCACTCCAGCAGTTGCTCCCATTAAATAGACCGACAATCCAGCCATTGCTTGCCTGAAATATACATACATAATAATTTCTCATGGTCAGTTAGCGTTGGTGACTTGGTGTAAAAAAAAGGTGGGTTAGGCGTTGGTGACTTGGTGTAAAAAAAAGGTGGGTTAGGCGTGCAGAACATTGAAATACAAAAGCAATGCTTATTGAGCAAGTGGCTTTCTAAATTGATGAAGAGGGCATATGGCAGAACCTTTTAGGCAAATTTTACAATGCTTGGGGAGGTATTGGGAGGTATTTGATGTGTCTAGGATATGTGGGCCCAGGTATTCGGAGGTATCAATAGGGAGGTATTAAGAGGTATCGGGTGTGTCTATGGTCAGTGGGCCATATGTGTCATAACGCCCTATTGATACCTCCCCAAAAAAGAGAATTAAAAATTATTAGGAAATCCTTTTTTGTAGTTATATTTTTTGATCAAGGGTAAAAGGGTACATTCATAATTAAACAAATAATGTTTGGGAGAGTAATGTTAGAGATGTATATGAATATTTGTTGGAGAGAAAAAAAATAAATTTCATCTTCGTATGTTAGGGTTCGTGGGCTCCCGGCGGCGACGGCTCCGGCGATCTCGCTTCGTGGGCGCCCGGCGGCGACTGCTCCGGCGACCTCCGGCCGCGGAGCTCGCCCGGAACCCCTAGGACCTTGGCCGACGCCGCCGAAGAGGCCTCATGTCAATCACCGGGGGAAGCAGCACAGCAGGAAATATAAGCAAAAGAGCCGCGAATCCATAAGAACAGTAGCACTGACGTGCGTGTTGATCGGTTATGCATCGTTAATGGATCGCGATGACACCGATCTTAACACTAGATAATAACACTCGATTGCTTTGCTCTACGTGCGCGGCTAGTTAAAGACGGACAGCGGCAGCATGCACCCCGCCGCGTGCGCCTCCGCCTCCGCCGCCGCCGCCATCGCCAACGCGATCTCGTCGCCGTTGCTGCCGACGGTGATGCCGGTGGTGGCGGCGCCGGTGCTGGCTCCGTTGGCGTAGACAGCTGCGGCGTTGCCCGACGGTGATTACCATACTACCCTTGGTAAATTAAATTAACCTAAAACCATTATTTTGAGTAGGTATTAGGAGGTAATAAGAGGTATTGGGAGGATATTCCAAGCATTGTAAAATGGCGATAAGATTCTTTTTGTATTTATGAAATGCAAGATGCATTATCTTAGTAGATAATAGTTGAAGATTCATTCACACTCAATCCACATGAATTTAATACATAGTGAGTGATTCTTCTCACCGCAGTCTTTGATGCCTCTGGTAGCATCGCGATCATCCATTACTAAACTCAGGGAATAGGAGCACTACTGTTGTCCTATTTGTGGGCTTGGCACCGAACTCTGAAGCTTCGTTGGCTGTCATATCACTAGCATCAGTTCTCACGTTTCTTTTCTTGTGTAACCAAGACCGATGGGGGGAAATGAGAAATCAATGTAGCTGCATACAAGTAAACATCATGAAGTTATTTGTTTCCTCGTAGGAACACGAATCAGCAAAATAACCCCCGTGTTGAGGCTTTCTCCTATCCAAACTTGTTAACCCGACAAGTGCATGCCCACTCTGCATAAGGAGTTGGCTGATTAGACCAAAGGCCGTAGCCCTGCTTTTTATTGAAAGCAAAGGTTTTGTGCTGGGGATTCCAGCTTTTCAAAGAATCCATGAACATCACAAACCTTACCCTCCCTGTCTATCGCGCTCGACAGTACCAAAGTGTTTAGCGAAATATCAAAAGGAGTTGGCTGATTTTCCCGTCCATTATTCCATAACTGCAGAGAAACAACAGAAAGTCCGACTCTGCTTTTAGCTGCCTTGCTAATAGTTCAGTTTCCTGGTTCCAGTAAGCGAACTAGTGGGCTGTCCGTTAAGAGATGAGATGGTATTTTGGCTACATGATCCTTATCTCAATCATCTAGAACCCAAGCGTGAAGTACTTTGGCCCGATCTAATAGATATGATATGATATTTTTCCTGGATACATCCTAATCCCGCGCACACTTTTCTATGAAATTCGTGGTAGCTTCGTCTACCAGTAAACTCTCATGAAGTAAACGAGGGCGCTAATCTTGTAACAAGAGTCTTGTTCTATTTATGGACTTGGGACTGAACTCTGAAGCTTCGTTCACAGTCATGCCACCAGCACCAGTTCACTCATTTCTTTTCTGGAGTACCGATTGAAAGAATCAGCAATCAATGTAGCTGCATATGCAGGTGTTGTATATTTTTTTAATGTGCAGACGTATTTTTTTTTTCCAGGAAGGTGCAATGCAAACGTAATTGTCCTTTGCTACTTTTAATCCAGACGTACTGTATCATATGATCCAAAAAGGTTGCAATGGTAGATAGAAAAATTCACTTTTTTTTTTTCATGTAACCAGTATTATCAAGTCAAAGCTCGTTGCATCGAAAATCAAGAATTTAGATTTAGATAATTTGTACATATATGTTTCACACTCTCTAAGCACACGGATCCAGGTGAGATCCAACGATATGGAAGGATCACATTTCACCAGGCAGCCGTACTCACTACAGTCCTCAACATCATCGGCGGTGGCGTGCATGGTTCCGGAGTCCAGACTACTAGACTAGTGTTGGTAAATGAACACATTACCATCATTTTTCGCCCTCCCAGGCACTTGAGCTCATGGAGGGCGATTGACGCCTGGGCGCCAATCGAACCTAATCGATCGAGTCGTTCTGCCTCTGCTTCTCTCCCCTGTATTTGTGATTCCTTCTCCTAAGCGCACGCTACTCTGTCTCCGAGGGCCGAAGCAGAGACGGACGACACCAAGCAGCCAAGGGATAGTAGGGCTCCACGCTGGCAGCCACGGAACTGGGATCAGCGCAGCTGCTTCCGCTACAGCAACCTTGCATTATTCTCCCTCTGCATAGCTGTGATGTGGTATTTATGTGTCCCTCTGCATAAGGAGTTTGCTCTGGTATTTTCCCGGAACTGCAGAGAAACAGCGATGGTCTTAACCTGCTCGTAAAGGCCTTGCTAACACTTCACTTTCCTGTTTCCAGTAACCTGGAGTGAAATGTTGGGTCCGTTTGGAACAAAGTAAGTTCAAAGGAATTTCAAAGGAACTCATTCCAAAGGAATTTTTCCTAAGCTTGGTGTTTGGAATGGAGAAATGATGAATTCCTTTCCAGAGGAAAGGAATGGGTTCCTTCACAAAACGTAGGAAATAAACCATGAGGTTGGAGCTAAAGGAAATTTTCCTTTGTTTACTTGTTGCGTTGGCTGTGCATGCAAACAAGTTAATTAGCTCAAATACATGTCCACTTTGAATCTAATTGACGTGGGCTGATGTACATGCGTGCTTGGTGCTTCATATGTTAGCAAATGATGTATAGGAATGGGTTGCCTTAAGAAATAAAGTGAACTGTTATAAAGGTGGCAAGAGGTTAGTAATTTGATTAGTGCGTTCAATAATAATTATTGGTTCCATAAATAATTTATTTAGTTGTAATGCAATTAGTTCCTGTGTTTATCATTCCTGCATTCCAAACACCACAAATTCTCTATTCCTCTGTTTTGGATTCTTGCGGTTTTGAGACCTTTTCCTTTCCTGTGTTTTCTCGATTCCTGTGTTTTTTCCTATTCCTGTGTTCTCCATTCCTTTGTTCCAAACAGGGCCTATAAACAAGTTCGTCCTGTTTCCTGGATGCATCCCAATCCCGCACACACTTCTCTTCAAATTTAGCGGTAGCTTCATCCAACAGTGAAAAATCAAGGGGAATACGAGAGCCCTACTCTTGTCCTATTTATGGGCCTGGCTGTAATGCCGGCAATCAAATGTAGCTGCAAATAAGGCGGTTGTACAAACAGTTAAAACTATTAATGTGCAAACGTAACTGTCCTTGAGACAATTCCTTGTATGCCATCGAAAGCTTACTTTTCCCTTCTTGCCATAGAAAAATATGGCTTGCCTTCACGTCACTGCCATTGTTGGTATTTTCCCGTCCCCAACATGCCACAACCGTCACTTGCCGCCGGTTAGATTGCTGTTAAGTAGTGGCGCAAAAGATGCTTTTACCCCTCCATATACAATGTGTACCGATGAACAAGAGAAATTTATTTACATGAATATTTATAGGAGTAGCATTTGAGCTGTGCAAACATAAACATGGGCAACTGACATTACGCTGATATCATTAGTTCACGCAAAGTTTCATCAAAATAAGAACAAGCTGCTATCATTTTTGTCCATGCACTTCTCAACATGCATGTTCACCGTCAGCCATGGTTCACGTTGTTTTATTCCAAGTTCCATGTTCACACCGTCATTGGTTCATACGGATCAAACAAATCACAGTAGTTGCATTTGCTTGACCCCGATGCAGCAAGCCATTACTTCACTTCTAGTGCTTTTCGTCAAACAATCCGTTTGCAATCTCTGCCCGCCCCCTTGTCTACCTGCAGTCCGTGCACACAGAAAAAGAACCCCAACAGTAGTGGCAGGCAAGGGATGGAACATTGGATCCGATGGCAAACAGGGGCAAGCAAAACTTTTGATGGCACAAATGGAATTTTGCGCTATTTGCTATGTTTAATCCAATTGTATTATCATGATAAAAAAATTCTTGCTATGATAGTTGGAAACAACAACTCTTTTGCTACTGAGTATTATCTTGTCAAAGCTTGTTGGGTCGAAAAACAATAATTTTGGACAAGATAAGGTGTTGCATATATTTCAACAAGTAAATCACTCAGACCTTGGGTATGCTAAGCAGCACGGACTCGGCAGAGATCCAACCATACCGAAGAATCATCATTCACATCATGCCATTGCCAATACATGAATGTTGGCAATGGCATGATGTAATTTTCTTTCCAGCGTCCTTGTGCCTCATAGCTTTAGATTGAAGGACAGAGTTTCAAAGAAAAGAATACGCGTGTACACAATTATGACACCAGGATCATATTGCGCCGAAACAAGCCACCACACAAGCGCGTCCACTTAGCTCAAGCGCAGCTAGCAGAGTCTGTGAAAACCGACCTAGCTGGTTTTGTAAACAGGTCAAGCTGTGGTTTTGCATGCCAATTTTGATAGTCAATGGATCTCAAGAAACAAAACCATTCTTATGCCCCCACCAGGATGCAATTTACGAGCTATGTAGCTGAAACTCATCAATTATTATGGGGCAGGAATGTTGCGGCCTGCGGTTGATCAGACTGATCATCCCTATTTACAAAGCATGGTGCCCCTGTTTGATCCACATGCAAGAGGACTTCCCCGAGTTATAATGCAAGCTTCTTGTTTTTTTACTTATGTAATAAACAAGGCTATGTGGTCTTGCAGAGGCCAGAAGGCTATGTGTTGTATCGCAGAGGCCAGAATGTATTCTATTTTCTAACAACAATCCCACCAATGTTCTTCGTGGCATGCAAGAACGTGCGGTCGGCTTCTTGATAGTGGTGTTCTTAGCGTAATTTAGGGCAATTCATGATAGAGGACTTGATTTTCTCTGTCTACAAGAGCTGTCCGGCAAATCTCACATGGTGAGAGGATAAGAAACAAGTGCTAACCTACCTCTTTTCACACGAATTGATGTCCTTAATTGATCTTCCTTGACCAACAGACGTGTGATTTTCAACAGAAAAGCACCGTAACACTCCGTATAGACGATTCTTTTTCTTCATTGATCCAAATCCCTCACGCGCAATTCTACCAAGCAGTTTTGTAAGAAGATTACAGGACAGTACCTACAACCGAAGTTCTTCCATCACAACAACGAATACCTTTTCTTTTTCTAGCATATGGGTACCTAGAAGTGCCCGATATAACACAAATTTGCATAATATTGTTCCTGGATGCATCTCAATTCCGCGTACACAGTTCTACAAAGTCTCTGGTAGCTTCATCGACCACTAAACTTAAGTAGTATGCTCACACTACTCTTGTCCTATTTATGGGCTTGACAAACTCTAAAGCTTCATTCACAGTCATGGTAGCAGCATTAGTTGTGCCACTCATTTCTTTTCTGGAGTGACCAACATCGATGGAAATAAAAAGAATGATAGGGTCAATTGAGATCCTTACCTTTGTAAATGGTAACTTTTATGTATCTTTGAGTCATTGACATGTAGGCCCACAAATCATAAGACTTATGTGTTCCATGTGTCGACTCAAATGCATACAAACTCACCATTTACAAAGGTAGATGATCTTAATCAAACCAAAGACACCCTAAGAATCATTTGGAGTGAAGAGTAACTTTTTTTTTTTGTGAATTAGACTGTTTCTGTATAATTTCTATGTTCCAAAAGAGGCCTTAGGAGAAGTGCTTCATGTTGATTTTGTACTGAGACTGTTCTTTGGTTAAGAAAAAAAGTTAAGGCAGAAGAAGTAGAAGGCCTTAGAGCATGATTGTGCGGACATGGAATGTATATATGGAATGCCTTTCTTCCCCAAACAACTATTGATGGAATGTATGTTCTACTTTCACTTGCGAGCTGCGAGGGGCCACACGTCATAGAGATTGCCGGTCACGATATTCGGGAGTGAAAAATTGGCAAAGGAAACAAAACCGTTGGTCTCCCCCGGCCCATTACCAGCAAACCCATAAACCCCTCCCCTCTCCCCGCTAGGGTTTCTCCACCACCGTGCCGCCGCCGCCACCATGGCCGCCGATACCTCGAAGCCCTTCTTCCCCGCGACACCGAACACCGCGCTCCTCCCCTCCCGCGGCCCGGCCTCCCGCGCCTCCCCTGAGGCCTCCTACTGGCGCTCCTTCCGCTCCTCCGAGCTCGTCTCCGGCAGCGAGTTCCCCGTCACCGACCTCACCTTCGCCCCCGCGTCCGCCAGCGCCACCCCGAAGCTCGCCGCCGCCTGGTCCACGGCCGTCCACCTATTCTCCGGGGACCCCCTCGAGCCGCTCCGCAAGGTCTCCGTCGCCGGCGACCTCGCCTTCTCCCCCTCCTTCCGCTCCGACGGTGCCCTCCTAGCCGCCGGAGACAAGAAGGGGGTCGTCCGCGTCTTCCGCGCCGACAAGCCCGCGGCGGGGCCCCTCCGCACGCTCCGCGCCCACGCCGCCGAGACCCGCGTGGTCCGGTACCCGGTCGCCGGCGGCGACAAGCTCCACCTCCTCACCGCTGGTGACGACGCGCTTCTCGCGTACTGGGATGTGCCCTCGGAAACGCCAGTCTTCACCGTCCCTGCCGCGCACCGAGACTACATCCGTGGCGGTGCGGCATCCCCTGCCGAACACAACCTCTTCGCCACCGGTTCCTATGACCGCACCGTCAGGTTGTGGGATGCTCGTACGGGGAATAGTGGCCCGTCGTTGTCCTTCTCGCATGGGGAATTGGTGGAGAGCGTGCTTTTCCTGCCGTCGGGTGGGCTGCTGGCCACCGCCGGAGGGAATGTGGTCAAGATTTGGGATGTCATTGGTGGCGGCAGGCTTGTGCACTCAGTGGAGAGCCACGTGAAGACAGTGATGGCTCTCGCGCTTGGGAAGATGGCCAACACTGGCGAGACTCGGCTGCTTAGTGCTGGTATTGATGGGTATGTGAAAATCTTTGATTTTGGGAAGCTTAAGATCACACACTCAATCCGGCACCCTCAGCCACTGCTTTCTGTGGCATGCTCACCCTGCGGCACGGTTCTGGTGGCTGGGTCTGCAAAAGGGAAGATTTATATGGGCAAGAAGAAAAAGAAGGCGGCGGATGAGGAAGAAGGAAGCAAGGGTGTTAATGGTGAGATTGATTGGGTTTCGCCTGCGCCAGAGAAACCAGTGTTGAGGCCAAATTACTTTAGGTACTTCCTTCGTGGACAGGGTGAGAAGGCCAAGGAGGGAGACTTTGTAATCGCAAAGCCAAAGAAAGTGAAATTCGCAGAGCATGATAAGTTGTTGAGGAAGTTCAGGCACAAGGATGCTCTAGTTTCAGCATTGGCTAAAAACAACACGAGGAGTGTTGTGGCTGTTATGGAAGAGCTAGTCGCAAGGAGAAAGCTCATGAGATGCATTGGGAATTTGGGAAATGATGAGCTTGGCCTTCTGCTGGAGTTCCTATTCCGCAATGCAACTTTGCCAAGGTATGCAAGGTTCTTGCTGGGGGTGGCAAACAAGGTAGTGGAGATGCGTGCAGAAGATATCCGATCTGATGAGAAACTGAGGGGATATATGAGAAACCATAAAAGAATGATTGCGGAGGAGATCCAGATACAGCACTCATTGCAGGGGATTCAAGGGATGATTTCACCTATGCTTGCTCTTGCCAGTGGATGAACAGGTTGTTTTGTGCAATGGGATTTTTCTTGTCTTAGTTTACAGGGAGGGCAACCATACATTATGTATGTTAGTTTAAAAATCATGCTTGCTAGTGGAATTATCCTGCTAAATGATTAATATCCTCCCTTGTGCGGCTAAAGTTTTGATACAATTATTTGTCATTTCTCTTGTGCTGTTCGATCTGTCAGTATTTTAGTCCCTGTGCTCCTTCTCACAATTTCCACTGATGAATATGCATTTTTTCATCATAATCTGGCATTCCTAGCTGGCAGGCTTGTGATAATTTTGCTCTATAATTTGGTATGTCCTCAATTAGCTTCAAATTTTACGTGTTGCTCAGCATCTTGAGGTAAATCTGCTCCCCTTAATATTGATGGAATTGCATGTTTTTTTTGTGCTTCAGAGATTGGATCTCTATTTGATATTACCAGTTGTGTGTTCCAGCCTTCCAGGCATTATACGTGTCCAGTTTGTTTGATACCATTACAATTAACAGTTCACTTTCATGCAATTAAATATTCGTGTTGACAGTTCAAATTTGTATGTGGTTCGCAATTCAGTTTTTTCTTTAAGGATGATTCAAATTCTTTTACCTGTTGCCGATTTTTTGGTAGTCATATACGAGTCATCAGCATTGTTGGACTCTTCTTTACAACAGAAACCCAACTAATATGATTTCTGTAGGCCCGTTGCTGTATTTCCCATCACTTTATGGCACTGTCTCCGCTACCTAACATCTCTAGGTGCAAATTGTACAAATATTGCGGAAATGTGCATTTTCCCTGTTTCTTTTTTACTAGTATATGAAGCTCACGTGGTGCTTTGCCAGAAGGAATATTCAGTGTTACAAATTTTTAAAATTATTAGTCAAGTGAAAAAGAAATAGGCTTGTACTTCCAGTTCTTGAATCTTTATCTCTTTCTCAATGATTGTAGCTAAGCTAGCAAGTTTTGCTGTAGCTTCATGCGTCACCCGACTACACGGTCCTTTCTCCAGATCTCAGAGCATTCTAGTTTCAATGTTGATGCTACTCCAGGAAATGGAGAACTCCTGTGGGTTTCAATGCTGATGATGCAAGGAGAAATGAAGGATGCCTGTTGTTTATGTACGCATGTGCTTCTTTCGTGATGTTTCCAATTCCCATATACTGTTGCAGCTTCTCGGATAGTATTCTGTTCGTGGGTACACGCTCACTAAAAGGAGCTGTGGTGTCAGTGTGGATGACTGAGGAAATGGTTCTTGAGGCCTATGTATAGTATATATAGACCCAATTGCTGGGCTCTACATTGGCATTGGTTGCTAATTGTTTGTTCCTGTTTAAGGTTTTAATAGCCAGTGTTATGCAATGGGAACGTTACTCTATTTTACGAGTCAATTTTTTGATCTATTAGTTTAAATGCCAAAATTGCAAAGGGGCAATTGCAAATACCCACTTGCATCTTAGGAGGGTTTCTATATTCCCACCAGCAAGTACTTATTACCTGCAAGTTAAGCATAGCTTTCATATACACCTTGACAATTTTGACCAATGCAGCTCTTGTTTAGCTTATAACATTTCTTTGAAGGGAACGTATCTGGTGGAAACTAACCTCTCCATGTAAACTATGGAACCTTCAATCTGAGGGGGAACGTATCTGGTGGAAACCAACCTCTCCATGTAAACTATGGAAACTTTAATCTGAGGGCTCAGATTAAAGTTTCCATAGTTTACATGGAGAGGTTGGTTTCCACCAGATACGTTCCCAGTAGCATCTCCTAATTTCGTCTAATTAGCACCAACAACTGAAACATCTAGCCACGACGTTGTGAGATGCTATGAGCAACGTAGAACGGAAAAAGCTTGATGCTTATGATATATATGTGTGATTTTAACAATATTATGAGTAACCCAGTTATGATGGACCATTCGGAGCTATGTTACATACTTGCAAAGTGCAAAATTGGCCAGCCAAAGTTATCACGGGCATATGAAAACTATGTGTAACTTGTTGGTGTTAGATTGAAACAAAAATGCTTCCAGTTGAAAATATGAAAGCCTCCTAAGATGCAAGTGGGTATTTGCACCTTTTCAAATTGCAAATTATTTGCTGATTTTTCCAAACTTGTTGACCACCAAATCAGTTGTCTCCAAACAATGTCTTAACTCTAAAGACAAAGTGGCAAAAAAGAAACGAGTAAAAGTTGCAATGACATACTAAATAATATAGTACCTGGCTTAGTGGCAAGAGAAATGCTTTTTCCTAACATAATGCATTGAGTTCCCCTAAAAAAACATAATGCATTAAGATGCTTTTGGCTAGCTTGCTTCTATTACTAAGAATACACATCAGTGGCATCCTTGGTTAAATATTCAATATGTGGAGTTGGTACTGTAATATTAGTAGAAACGAGCAACATCCAATGCCCTATTATAATACTCCCTCTGTTCCAAAATAGATGTCATTCTGGAATTAAGAAGAGGAAAAGATGGGTGTATAGGAAACGAGGAGAGAGGCAGAGATATAGGTGTATTGAGAAGAGAGAATGGTGCATTGGAAAGTGAGAATGACATGTAAATTTGAGAAAAGTGGGGAAGTCTAGAATGACATGTAGTTTGGAAAGGAGGGAGTAGTATACTAGTATAAAGCGTTAATTGATGGTACATGCATGGATTATAGTTGTAGTGTAATGCTCAAATGCAACCCAATAAACACATAATAATGTGTTTCCTACATACTTTTTTTCTTGTCGTTAGGACAGGGTGTTTAGTTCAACTACAACTAAGTTTCTCATCCTAACCACAATAATGAAAGATTGGAGGTGGTGCATTTAACTATGCCTATGTATGAAATTATAAGTTCAAACTTGTCCGATGTTAAAAGTAACAAGAATACAAAGAAAATGAAAGGACATGCTACTTTGTGCATCAAATTTGTATTTTTTTTTCTGTTTGGCACACATATTTTAAATATGGTGATAGGACTCCATGGACCACCTCACTTGAAATTTTTTTAGAATGTTTAATGAGAATCTGGTGCCCAGACTAATCAAATTGCACAGATTATACCTGATATATTATTGCCTTTATGTAGTGGTTTAGTTTCATTGACATGAGCAATATTTGGGATATAATTCTGACTTTCTCCCAACAGGTCGAAAATGGACTCAGAAGACCACTGAACTCCTAATGTAACACAGATCAGCAAGCTTGAGTTGAACATGTTTTGCGAGCCAAAGTCATGTGGCAACTGTTCTTTCGAAGCATAGAGATTTGTACAGTGCAAAAGTTCCTTTCGTGAACCAGAGGGTTCCCTGATGAAAGGAGATTTAGCAAAATACTTCAGCAGCGGCCACCTTTGTGGCTGTGCATTCTTGAAGAGTTTTGGTGCCTTTGCGTATGGAGCACCATTTCTGCTCAGCGCAACTTGAGCTGGATGGTCATGAAAAAAGGTAGGTGATCTTCTCAAAAAAAAGAAAAAAAGGTATGGCCCATTTTTTTTTCATATGTCTTGGCTGTTTCTCTTAACTGTTATGGAAATGAGGCTGGCCGTTCCATAGTTCTGTGGTCGGTTCTGCTCAAGCCGTATGCTGGAGCTGCTTCTTCACTAGTGTTTTGTTCGTTGTTCATAGTGTTACTTTTTTTTTTTTGCGAAAAGTTCATAGTGTTACTTTGACAACACAGATCTTTGGATCAGTATAAAGGGAAAAAAAAATGTAAATTTCATTCGGTCCTTTAGTATGTTGAAGGAATATTTAGCAGGATCCACAATTTCTTGCTGCCCAGTTCCTCCACAAAACTACCTCAGCTTCTCAATTACTGGAGCTGAAATTTTGCAAAGAAATTTGAGGACAAGGATCCTTGTGTCATGTTAAAATTACTAGGAGCATGGCATGAACCGCTCCTGTCTTGGGTCACAAGGCGAGTGTGATCATCCGCAACATTGTGGGCTGCAATTTTTGTTTGCTCACCCACTGGTCTTCTGTTAAGATTACAGCAACAATTAATATAAATGGATGGATGACTTGGATTATTATCGGTCCTCGGTCAATAGTTGATACGCACATACAGAGATAACATTACAATCAAACTTAGAATATTATTACATAGCTGTGATGTGTTTATAGACATCAGGTATTACAATACCATGTTGGCTTGCAAGCCACAGCAAAAGAAGACCCGAATTGGGACCATCATCTTCGAGCAACTCGGGTGCACGAAGTATCCTTAAAATTGTCTATTCCTTGTTAACATCGTCATAGTAGTTCTGATGGCACTGGAGGCACTGGAGGAATTACAGCCGGAATGAGTACATAAGGCGGCACTGGAGGAATTAAAAATTTAGAGGGCTGAGTAACAGTCAGACGTTAACAGATCTGACCGCAGTGGCATTGGAGGAATTAAAATAATACTAGTGACATAAATATAAGAAATTACAAGTTAGATAATATGGTCGGCTGCAGTAGCATAAAAGGAATTATCGCAATATAATGGATCCATTGTGCACAACATAGGAAAATCATTTGTTTTTTTTTACGGCGAGGTAAATCATTCATAAAATAGACTAGAAGCAAAAATCTGTTCACGTAATGGCATGCTGATGTTTGTAAAAATGCATCATCTAAGCATAAAAGCTTGAAACAACCTGCTATATAGTTAGCATTGTACGTACAATGGATGCGTACAAAATAAAATAAAAAAAGCTAATGTGGATTCGTATGAGAAATCAGCTAGCTCGTACCTTAGAATCTTCTGAGAAGACGACTTTCCTCACCATAACAATCTTTTTTTTTTTTTTGAGATTACACAGTACAACTCAGACACTCACAACGCACGCACACTCACCCCTATGAACACACGTACGCAAACCCTACCCCTATGAGCATCTTCGAAGACTGAGCCGGCAAATCCAGAGATACGAAGTCACCACGGGCGCCTCGCTGTCGACGGGAGCGTCGCCTACCACTGAAAGCACAAATGCCGTTAAATCCTTAAAAATTCACTCCCACGGGGAGTCGAACCCAGGACCTGAGAGGTGTTACTCCTCACCATAACAATCTGAGCGATGGATTGTTAGGATTATCCTTAAGTGCCTCCCTCACAGCAGCCTTTGCTTCCTCACGGGCTTCAGGCGCCACACTGAATAATGAAATGATGATATCTCGGAGCGAGAGGAGGTTCTCCAAGCCGAAATTAATCAAATAATCCAAATTGTACACCCAAAGACAAAGCCTTTGAAGCTGGGGCATAGCCCCTTGTTGAAACGTGAGGAACATAGAGTGAGAATAAAAGTGAAATTCTCTGAGACACCGGAACGCACAGGGACCGCTGGGAATGCTGAGGTTCTGCTGCAGTATTGAGAAACCAAATACTCGTATCCGAAGAAACCGAAGAGATGGGAGTTCGGCAAGGTTCTGAAGGTGGTGGTGAGGCAGGAGAGCATCTCTGAACAGCTCTATGGATAGGGTGTGGAGGCAGAAGAGCGTAGACGAATTAATCCACCTTGGGAATGTTGTCATATGCATGTCACGGCTCACCAACCTTTGGAGACTGCAAGGAACCTGTTGTATGGAATCTAGGGAGCACGACATGTATGAATCGACATTGATATCCAGGACTTGTAAATTGGTGCACCTCTGTAGACACATCAGAATAGATTCTTCGAAATTGCAAGTACCGCCCTTCATGTTGCGGTCTACAAAAATTCCAAGAACCCTTAGCTCTTTCAAATTACTGATCTCTTTCATCGCCTCCGAAGTGAAGTAAATGCCTACGAGCTCCTGTAGAGATTTCATACCCCCAAGAGCTACATTATCAGGTAGCCTCACTGTGTCTGCGAATAAACGCACCAGTTTCCGTAATTTGACAAAAGACATTGGCAACATCAAGTCACAACTCCATGCATCTCTTATGTCCAATGTCTCCAGAGACTCCAGTTTCCCCACGCTCTCAGGAAGCTCGGTTGCACTATAACACCTTAGCCGCAGAAACTTCAGGTAGCGCAACTCACCAAGATCATTAAGATAACTGTTATCCAGACGAGTGCAGTCCTCTAGCTGCAACATTCGCAGGAGTTGAAAGCTGGAGAGTGGAGGTATCGAGCTGACCATATTGAAGACAGTGAGGGACCTCACTGTCGACAGCTGCTCTCTTGTTTCTGGTGAGGAATAGAACGTGTTGCTGTTATGGAGAGAGAGCCGGCGAATCTTCTTCTTTTGACCTGCCGATGTGCTCGTACCTGCTTGGTGACCATCGGATGATAATGTGGCAATAAAACCTTCTTCAGCTGACAACTGATTTATTAGGTCAAGCACCATGTCATGTACTTGACAGACTTGCACCTGACCATCCTCGTCGTAAACGTCATCGATGTCTACTGGCTGGATCAAGCTTCGATTGATGAGCTGGCTGAAACAGCTCTGCCCGAACTCTTGCAAGCTTGTCCCAGCAGGTAGTGTCCCCTCTGTAATAAAACCCTCTGCTATCCAACTCCATATCAAAACATCCTTCCTAATCATCACATCCTCGGGATATTTGCTTAGATACAACAAACAAGTTTTCAAATGAAAAGGCAGATCATTGTAACTGAGACCTAATATCTTCTTCATCTTGTCCACATGAGGGTTCTTCTCAAGTCCGGAACCGATAGAATCATTCACTTTTTCCCATTCCACTAAATGCACCGGTTTACTTGCTAGTAAGCTTGCTGTAGTAATAATGGCTAATGGTACACCACCACATTTCTTTAAGATTTTTCCAGTGACTTCTCTCAAGTTAGGAGGACTCCCATCTTCTGTGTGAAATATTCTCTTGTTGAGCAACTTTCTGGAGTTATCATCAGAAAGTGGTTTTAGTTCATACACATCACCACCAGCATATTCTGCGATGGCCTTGTTGCGTGTGGTTATGATTATTTTGCTACCTTGTTTAGCATCTTGCAAAGCAGGTTTAATAGCATCCCATGCCAATTCATTCCATACATCGTCGATTACACACAAGCACCTGCGTACTTATGTTAGTAAAGCTTGATATAATCGTGTGAAATGACAAATATACAGAACTAATAAATTAATCTGTTCTGCCAAATCTTGAGACCACTGTTACAAAACTAATAGCAAGATGATGAATCATCACTTCAGAGTTAGAAAGTACATTCGTTATTGCACAACTTTTTACTTTCCATTGCAGATTTCTTTCTTTTCATTTTTTTTAGGCAAACTATCGTAGGCCAAAGGCCATAGCCCGAACTCTAAGATTCTTTTCAACTTAACTTGGCATTGTTATGCACAATGCAATCCATTTCTTTTACAGAAGGTGGTGTGTGGCAAAACTATTCTTCTCGTAGGAAGTATCTTAGAGTTAAGACCTTGAGTCAGGTCGAGCATGAACCAGGGGACTCACACTTCTGGACAAGCTTAATGCATGTTAAAGATGACTTCCTCCGTCTGGGAGTTTTTAATTTAGGAGATGGGTCTCTTCTGAGAGGATGTTTGGATAGGAAAACAAAGATTCAGGTTTCATTATCCAATAAAAACAAAGAACAAAGCTTCAGGGTTTAGGTTCCCTAGCCTCTATAACATACCCCCTCCGGTGTTCAAATTCTTGTCGTTTTGGACATTGACACGGTCATCAAAACATAACTTTGACTAATACTTTTTGCTATATATATTTATTAAATATAGTTGAAGTGTGAAATCATATTTCAATACGAATCTACTCATGACATCTTCACATTTTTAAAATTAATACATAAAAAATATTTGCAGTCAAAGTTCAAAATGTTTGATTTAGGAAAACCTCAAAACGAAAAGAATTTTGATACTGGAGGGAGTAGCTACAAAGAAGCATGCGACTGTTCAATCGGTGCTTTCAAACTCATCCTTAAATGTGGACTTTAGACGTTCTCTCATGGGAGCTGATTTGGAAAGATGGCATCAACTAGTGTCATTAGTCATGCATGTTGATATTTCTATTCAACAGGATACTTTTAGATGGGCTCTACAAATTTTTTTTTTTGAAAATTTCTGTAAAATGTTCAAATTGCCGCGGGGGGGGGGGGGGGGGGGGGGGGGGGGGGGGGGGGGGGGGGGGGGGGGGGGGTTCACTACAATTTTCATTGGGGACTCAGGAGCTCAATCAGGACCGAAGATTTAGCATCGGATGGGTCTAGTGCAGATTTGCAGAATTGCGCTGAGTAGGGGGTTTCCACCCAATATTTTCTCAACTTTTCATCAGACAGTGGTATAGAAACTTAACATTGAATTTTATGTCTACGAGCCTATATAATCGAATCATATTTAGTTCATGTCGAATGATTTAAAATATTATATTAATTTCATAGACTAATCCCAAGAAAAAAAATGTGATATGACAAGAATGAAAAACATTAGCTCATGATCATGAAGAGTAAGTATAATGTCAGAATTTACCTTCTATTGTCGAGTAATTCCCTAATTTTGTTGATGAGCTGGATCACATCCCATGCTTCATTTGTGTAGTCACACTTATTCTGGTCGAATTGGCCCCATAAGTTCTTCAAAACCATCTTTATATCTGGTTTAAGGGAGATTGAGACAAAAGCATGACAATCAAACTTTGCCTTCAGGTCATGAAGCAATGCATTGGCAAGAGTCGTCTTCCCCAAGCCTCCAAATCCAACAATGGAAATTATCTTTTGTTGCTGCCAAGGAAAGCAGTGTTGTTCCAAGAGTCGCTTGGCTAGCTCAGACTTTGGCCCATCAATACCAACTAGCTCTGTTGCCTTTCTATACATAGCTTCTAGGCGAGGATCAACATTCACTGCAATAGGCATGGAAGCAACTTCATCAATCTTGTACCTTTTACGGCGCTGACTAACTTGTTTGACCCGGCTCATAATGTCTTTGATAACATTGTGAATCCGATGGTTCACCATTGCCTCCTAGAACAAGTTGATGGTCCTGTCAATGAGACCCTTGAAGCTGAATGGCTTGGTATCTTCATGTCCTGGCCTGCGTACCATGAAAGTGTCAACAGCATCTTCAATATCATAAGACAGGTCCCTCACATCCCTAGCCCAGATCTTGACCAACCCATCAAGCTGGTCCGTCGGCACCTTGGACACCTTACAGAGGGCGGCGTTCATGCTCACAAGCTCTTCCTGGAGCTCCTCTATCTCTGATTTGATACCCTTCTGAAGGTTGTATTCGCCCAGAAGCAGCTCTCCAAGTTTTGGTAAGAGGGTGTTCATCGCCCCTGTGGCGATGTCCATGTTGGCTGATCTTCTTCTGGTGACAGCAGTCGCCTGTGTGCTTTTCAGCTAGGAAGTGCAGCACTTGCTAACGAGTCCTTGTCATGTGCATCAAGAACGTAAGAAGCAACCCAGAATGGATCCAAGTAACCTAATAACATCGAGAAGATGAGAACACACATCTGAGAACACACATCTGAACAAACAAGCCAAATCCCCATGCAAGATCAAAATAGAGGTGCCAAAACATTGAATTGCTCGTCTAGCATGTCATACTAATACATGATGGAGCCAATCTGAAAGTAACAACTGATATACTATCTAAATTCTCACCTAATCGATCCACGTAAGCGTGCTCTCCAGGCCGATGCCACCATGAGCTGTGCTCTCGGGTGATCCAACTCTTCTGTTGAAGACTGTCGACTCACCACTGGGACTGAGAACAGACGCAAAGAACACGTACTCCCGCACACAGGAAACCAGGAGATAAGATCAATCCTTTTCCCCAGCTTTGCTTAAACTAGAACACAGTGTTAGGCGTGCCTGGGTTAAGAAACTGGATTGCTTTAGGTATGACAGAAGGTGCCCTTGCACTTTATAAAAGAAATGGGTATAAAATAATCTTCAGAAGAAGCTTCCATGAAACCACGTAGTGTTTGAATCGTAGTTTCCTGGTTGGTCCCCCCACAAAGTTTTTTTTGGTAACTTTATTTGACATACGTTAAAAAAAAAAAACTCTGTTTGACATGCGTTCGGGAAGGCGCACTCACTATTGTTCAGGCCAAGCATTGAAATCCCGCGGTAAACCGGACCGGTGTTCGTGAAACCAGAAAAACCCATCCGGTCCGGTTTACCTGAGAGTCCGGTCTTCGTATTTAAAATTCAAAAAAATTTAAAAATTTGAAACTGGATGGTGGAACAAGAACACAAAAATTTGATCGTTTGATAGGTCTGAAAATCATGCAAGTTTTCTGGGTTGAAAAAGAAGGAAAACAAAGAGAAAAAACCCTTTTCTTTTTTCTTATTTTGAACCTGAAAACTTCATCAATTTTTTTGATCGAGCAAACGATTGAAGTTTCGTGTTTATGTTGCACTAAGACTGACTCCAACCGGTGACCCTTTAGGTAACTTATACCAAAAATGGGTTCTAAAACATGCAAAAACTGCCTCCAACCGAATACCCAAATGCATACCCATTTTCCGGAGCCGTGCCCGCCGCGACGCACAAATGCGGCAGCTCGCGGCGCTACCCATCGCTTCCGCCATCGCTCTCCTCCCCCCTCCCCCTCCCCCTCCCCGGTCTAATCTCGCAGGCCGCCGCCACCTCCTCCCACCCATGGGCCGCCGCCACCTTCGGCGTATCCGAAGCGGGGCCTATGGGGGAGGAGTAGATCCGGCCGCTCCTTGCAGGGGAGAGCTGCCTTGCCGAAGACCCCGGAGGAGAGGGTGGATACGGCGCCGGCGAAGCCGAAGAGCAGGGCGAGGCCGGCGACCCAGGGCATGAGGAGGAGGCTGATGGCGAACGTCACCGACCTGCACAGCATCAGCAGCATCGATGCGCCGAGCAGCATCGATGCTGCCGTGGTTGGCGACACTCCCGGTGAACTCCGCGGTCGTCCCCGAGTAGCAACTGCTGGCTTCTGCTGAGGGGGAGACGATCGTGAAGATTAGCTCGTAGAGCTTGCGAGCAGCCGCGAGTAGTGCTCGCCGTCTGCGCCTGCGATACCCGTCATGGCTTCATTCTGGGGATATCAGAATCCAATCCGCGAGTAGTGCTCGCCGGTGGAGGGGGCGCGGAGGAGGAGGAGGAGGGGGAGAAGACTAGAGCGCGCCTTGGTGGGGGGCGCGGCATGCGGCGGCGGCGGCGGCGGCGGCGTGGTCAAGCGAGAGGATGACGAAAGGGCGTCGGTTTTGGAGATGAAAGTTTTTGGGGTCTGATTTCTACGGTCCACTAGCACCTATTTTGGTATTTGGGTCACTCCTTCCGTTGGAGTCAGTCTAATGTACTCCAAATTGCATCTAGTTTTTTTTTAACTTATTTTGTTTCAATTTTTCAAATTTTAGTTTTTTTGCATTTTTTCTCATTTTTCCTCTCCAAACCGGTTTTCCGAATTTCGGTCCGATTTTCCGGGCATTTTGACCGGTTTTCCAGTAAACCGGCCCGGTCAGTTTACCGGTGATTTCGGTGAATTTTGGTTCAAATTTAGTTTTCAAATTTTCTACCAGTTTCTGACCGGAAAACCGCGCGTTTCGGTGGCCTCCGGTTTGGACGAGACAATCGGTATTGTAATCCTTGGTTGAGGCATGCCATGCCCATGGGGCCCAGTTAGTGGAGTGTGTGGACTGATGGTGCTCATGACCCGTCGCTTTCCTTTTCCAATCACATGGACCCTGCATAATTGGCAAGCACAACATCATCCATCCATTCATTTAATTGGCAAGCACAACATCCATCACCCACTTCCCCTCTTTCAATATCAATATCCCTAGTAAGACACAGGCCACCACCATGTGCTGAGCAAACTCCTTTCCACAGTGCTTTATTTTAATCGCTTGTAGATATTCTTCCTTTCTCTTTCATCTTGTTTCTTTCTCAAATAGTTTAGGAAACAAACTTCTGTAAAAAAAACCTTATAAAATAGACCTCCCATAAAGTTAAGCAACTAACTCCTATCCATTTTTTTTGTAAACTTATGAAACAAACTTTTATCGAGACATGTTCAGACATTTATGAAAGAAACTCGTGAAATACAAGTGGGACCAAACGAGGACCACAGCTTGTTTGCTTTGGAGAGCATGTGGAGGACATGATGCCCGTGAGACGCAATCTACTACTTTGTGCTAAACTGGTGGACCCTATGCGCGGGAAGCAAGAGGAGCAACATGTGCCAAAGAAAGCAAGTGGGTGATGGGATCGGTTTATCCCGTAGTTATCTGCACTTACCATCTATATATCCTCTTTCTTAACGTAACCAGTACGTCTCTTACACTTTTGACCTTCTTTCACGTAACAAGGTTAACCTAGATGTGCTATGCTTAGAACAAACAAGGGTTATATGCTGAATTTTGTTAAAAACATTATGAATTTGTGTTCATACTTCATAGTTGTCAATACAATTGGCTAATTTACTTGTTTCCTCCCTATGATAAGTTTGTTCTGTTGTAAACTTGTCTGTGTGTATGCGTGGGTGGGGTTAATTTTTTGGTTCCATTTTTTATTCAATTTTTAAGGGTTGTACATTTAACAAATTGCAATGCTAAATATAAAAATTGCGTCTGCAATGTAAATTCATTTTGTGCTAACTACAATTAACGCATATTAGTTATGCAATTCTAAAGTTACCTTATCCAAATAAACTTTGTCTACTATTAGCACAAACTTTAACGGACTAGAAGCCCCATCTCTTTATCACCTATGAGCTATGACAATTAATAATACTGCATGGAAAGCAAATATTGCTCGTATCATTTTGTGAACTACAATTACTGAATTTCGAATTAGCAATACTAGCTTTAGGGGCCTCTTGTACACGACACTTGTTTTTTGTTTTCAATGTTTGCACCGTAATAGGTGACGGAGCTTCCCCGACAGCCCTTAATGGTCTAACTCTGATGTGCACTGGGCGATCGTGTTCCTCTCTTCTGATTTGGCTCCTTGTGCTCTGAATTGATTTCCCCTCTATTTTGATTCCCCACCAATCCTAGCCTAGAATTTGTTGTTTTTTTTTGACGAAAAACTGTAGGGGAGTTCCCCACAGTGCCTGCCTTTTTCATTAAAAAAAAAAACCAAAAAAAGGTTACAAAGTAGAAAGCAAGAAAAAAACTACATCTAAAGAAACCAGACTAATGCTAGCTGCCCTACTACTACTCTACCTAAGGAGATACATACAAGTATACACGCAGGTATACAAACATACATACATACAAACAGAAGAAAAAACAAAAGAGAAAAGGAAAAAAGAGAAAGAGCTACCAGCATACTACAAAAGATTCAACCAGGTCCTGATGGCTTGGTGATGGCTTTCATTAATTCTGTACAGGTGGAGAACAATTTCTTCCTTGAAGGCTCGCTTCCACGAAGCTACACTGGGTAGCTTGTTTTCAAAGATCTTAGCATTTCTTTGCTTCCAGATAGTCCAGGCAGCAACCGAAAATATTTTCATGAAAAAATGGTATTGGAATTGCTGTCTTTCTAGTATAATCTTCTCATGTACCTGAAGGTCTTCGTCCCAAATTATTCCAAGGCAGAACCAGCAGTTGACACTGAATGGACACTCAAAGAAGAGATGCTCCAACGTTTCCTCAGTTTGCCTAGTACATAAAACACAATTATAACCAGATTGCAATACATGATTCCTTCGTCTCAACATATTTCTGGTGTTTACTCTATCTTTGAGCAGAAGCCATATTGCAATACTTGCTTTTAGAATTTGTTGTTTTTCAGAATCCCCTCTTAGCATATTCCTCGATTTGGTGCCAGATATCTACTAGGCCGGACTATTTGTTAATATTTAGTGTGTTTTGTATTTTGCTTTCATGGAGCTAATGCCAGTTACAAATCTGCATGTTTAAGTATTTGCTTTCTTTTAGCTAATGCTATATGCCATCTATACTTGCTATTGCAATTGTGATGTATCACATTTACACATGTATTTACTTGTAATTTCAATGTTTGAAATGTGCAATTGTATTTCAGGGTTCATGATTAATTGCTATTTTGTCGTGGGTAAGTTTTGGGCCCGTGTAGCAATTAATCACATTTACACATGTATTTACTTGTAATTTCAATGTTTGAAATGTGCAATTGTATGATTAATTGCAATTGTATTTCTGGGTTCATCTAAGCCTGAATTGTATTTCTGGGTTCATGATTAACAGCTAGTGAGTGGTGACTATTCAGGCTTAGGTGAAAATGTCGATCGCCATACTCATGTAGTCTAGCTGAAATAACTTCCCCGAAAAATGTTATATCATTTAGAGCAAGGCCTAGCTTTGATTAATGTAGAACTCATTTGGGGACCAACTTTTTTTCTTACATTTCTCAGTCCTTACAAAACCTGAAGTTTCAATCTTGACAATTTCTAGTTTGTGCTACTAGTTTTGTTTCATTTTAGGAACTGTTCAACGCCCCACTAGGCCACTAGGCGATATCTCGGTCCTTTCACATGGAAATAATTATTTTCGTGAAAATAAACTTTTGATCTTCCAATTCGTTAAAATCCTAATTTTTTTCATTGCTTCCACAAAAACATAGATCTTTTGATTACACATGCTACCTTTTCTCATCTTTTCTAATCATCGATTGCATGTTTAGGGTAGATTGAGAAAACGGAAAAATAATTTTATTGTCTCATCTTAGGTCTATTTTATTGGTCTCGGCTGTCTCATTCTCTAGGTCTACGTCAGCACCATGTACATGATGCGGCTCCACGATCCTATGTCAAAATCGTCCAATTATGGACAAAGAATAGACGATTCAGAGAGTTGAATACCCGGTTTTGTAACACAGAGATTTATAACATCTAAATATGTATGAGTTGACGGAGGTAGAAAGGGCTTTTATCCTCTCTATGGAACCCGAGTCTACCGTAGCATTGGCCCACAAACGATCCAATCGGTCTATGAATGAAGCAGCCTATTTAATCATGTTGTTTATTGTAGCTCACAGTGAAAAAAGAATGGTATGGTCTATTTCTGAAAACCAGTTTAATAATATGTGGAGATGATCCTTTCCATCACTGGCAAAAAAACAGATACATACAAAAAAAAAAGAGTAAAGTGCACCGACGGCTTTAAACTTGTCTTGGTGTGTCATCTAGATCTCTAAACTCTCAAAATAGGTATTCAAGTCCCTAAACTTGTTATAATGTGTCATCTAAGTCTAAAGTTCCAAAAATACCCCTATAGATGCCGATGTGGCTGCTAGTGGAGCATGATTTTTGTCATACTTTTCTTCTGTAATCCGTATAATCATCACAATTCATGCTAGAGAACATTGTTTGACGTCATCATGATTTTATCACATATAAATTTGATGTAAATTTATGTCATACAAAGAGCCACATCATCACCATAAAGGTATTTTTGGTATTATGGAACTAGATGACACGCTTTAGCAAGTTTAAGGACATGTATATCCATTTTAAAAATTCAGAAACCTAGATGACACCTCAAGACAAGTTTAGGGATCGCCGGTGTATTTCATTTCACAAAAAATTCTCATGTTAAACAAAGCTCTTTCCCTTTATCCTGATTTTGTTGACGTTGTCGTTTAAAAAACAGATGGGGTAATTTTCAGAAAAAATCCGTATTCGTGAAAAAATTAAACAAAGTGCAACTTTAGAAATAGATGATTTCAGGTCCCGCGTTAGCAAGAAAAAAGTTACTGGAAGAGCGAGTATAGCTCTGCTGGCTTGGTTTTTTAGGATGAAATCAACCCATCTGAATTCAAACCTTATACTGCGCACGCGATAATATATAAGATATCTTTTTTTTTAGAGGCATGTATATGCTATCTACCGCCCGCGGTTTGGGACATCTCGAGCCAGCCTTTCAGCCCATCTAGTGGCCTTCTTCTTCCTTGTGCTCAGCCACCGTCGTCGCCGCCGCGTGCCATTGCTCTATCTCTCCCGCACATCCGGCTGCCGCGCGTTGCCTTCCCGGGGCGCGTCGCGTGCCCGGCGCCCGCTCGAGCGTCACGCACCCACTCGCTTACGCTGCACCGCCGCCTCGTTGCCTCCCTCGCACGTGTCACATGCTCGGCGCCTGCTAGCGTGCCTTGTGCCTGCTCACGTACGCCACGCCACGATGCTGCCTCAACGGCGCCGCCGCGCCACTTCTCTATCCGTTTCGGTGCCTCCGTCTGCAGTTGTTCCAAAACAATTGTTTTGAGTACGTGAAATAATTGTTCCAGCAACTCAACACAGTTGTTCCAGCATTTAAGAACAATTGTTTTAGTATTTTTGGAACATCTAAAATTTTTGTTCCAATCCAAAGTGTTGCTGAGCCTCGACTTAGTGTGCTGCTAGTGGCCTGCGGCTTGGTTGCCATCTAAGTGCGCCGTGGAACTTTTAATACCACATGCGCGGCACGGCTTGAGTTCAAGTCTCAACTTGACACGGATGTTGTACATTTACATCTTTTTATTCTTCTTTTAATAGGAGACGACATTCACGTCGACAACAAGACATTTGTAGTCAAGGATTGCAATACAGTTTCTCTCAGTAATACCGGGCTGAACCGATATGTCCAGTTACCGAAGAAACCGGTCAGAAACCGGATCAAAATTCAAATGGCGAAATTTGAATAAAGAAGTCAAAATTTTCAGTAAACCAGACAAAATTTTAGAAAACCGGTTGAAAGAGGAAAAATAGAAAAAATAAGTGCAAAAAAATTGAAATTTTGAAAAAAATGAAACAAAAATTATGTGAAAAAAACTAGATGCAATTTGCAGTGCAATGGTGCAACAAACAACATAAAAAATCAATCGTTTGCTCGGTCAAAAAAATCGAGGAAAGTTGCTGGTTCGAATTTTTTTCTCTTCTTTTTCAACCGAGAAAGCTTGCTTGATTTTTTTGACCCATCAAACGATCGAATTTTCATTCCTTGTTTCACCATTATGCTGCAAGTTTTATCTAGTTTTTTAACATATTTTTGTTACAATTTTTTTTTTCAAATTTTCATTTTTTAATTTTGAATTCGAAAACCAGAGAACCGGGTGAACCGGTATTTCCGGTGACCGGTCCGGTTTACCATGGTTTTGTAAACCCTGTTTGTAGTGACTTCATGAATATCAAGATTAGCCGATCCAACCTTTCGAAGATGCTCATAGAGGTAAGAATTGCATACGTGTGTTATAAAGGTGAGTACTCATGCATGTTTTTGTTCAATTTTTTTGAGGGAGTCATACTTTATTACTCAGCAAAATCGTATGAGTTACACGTGCCATCAGGCAGACTCATCAGCCACAAATTTCTGCCTACACTATCATATAAAAAGCCTCTAGCTAATCTATGTGCACCCCCATTTGACAGGCATCCTTCATGATCAAAGCTCGTGAGCGCGAAGGATGTCGCTCGTGCCCTTATCTCCTGGACGATCTGGCCATAATGTCCTGCACCCGATCCAGATATACTCCTCACCACACCAGCATTATCTGATGCAATTCTAAAGCTCCGTAGCGCCAAGTCGGTGGCAAGTGCCAGTCCTTCTCTTACTGCCATAGCTTCCGGTGTTTTCGGATCAGTCATCCCCTTGATTATCACAACCGAGGCCCCAAGGGGCTTTTCCTTGAGTAAAGAAGGCAGAAGTATAGTAACGGGCCGAAACTGCGCAATGACAATAACGAAGTCCATTGAACGAAAGACTGAGGTGGACCAGCCCATAAAATGAGTGGCCCCATCCAACCGTCCACTACGCTTTCCACCCAATCAGACGGCCCTGATCCACCTAACCTAGTAATCCTACGTTTGCGAAAAAAAAGTTTTGGGTATTCTGCATTTATACATTGGCCCTGAGCACATCGAGTGTATGCTGAGAATTACTTCTGTTTTTGCTCTTTTCCAAAGATTTTGCCTATGTTCATCAGAAGATAGAGAAGAAAATGGGCACATGGCAATGCAATTTCCTTTCGTCTGGAGGCAGTTCCATCAAGATAGAGACTGGGCTCGGTGCAATCCCTATATACACCATGGGGATGTACTTGTTGCCTGAGCCCACACATTATAAGATTCAAACATCTAGAGCAAGTTTCTTCTGGCAACCTAAGACAGATAAGAAAAGATACCATTTGGTTAAATGGGAAGACATGGCTCTACCCAAGGAATATGGTGGGTTGGGTTTTACTGAAACTAGGACGATGAATGTGTGTTTATTGGCGAAATGAATTGTCAAACTAGAGAGAGGTGATAATGACCCATGTACAAGAATCTTGAGGAACAAGTATCTTAGAGATGGGGGCTTTTTGGGTAGTAAAAGTGAGAGGGGTTCTCAGTTTTGGAAAGGGCTTCACAAAGTGAAAGATTATGCAGCATTGGTTTGGTTTATATCGTTGGTAATGGAAGGAGAACTAGATTCTGGCTGGATACCTGGATTGATAATGTGCCTCTCAAGACAAGATACAATAAACTTTATAGTATCAACAATCAGCAAAATCACTGTGTGGCCCAGGTTTTGGAAAACAACAACATTAACTTATCTTTCAGAAGAAGCCTAGACCAGAAGAATGGGTGGAGTGGGAGCAGTTGTGCTCACTGATGGACATGATAGAGTTGACTGAAGAGGAAGATTCTGTCAAATGGGTTTTAGAAAGCTCTATGCTTTCACCACATCCTCGCTGTATAAACATATCCTGAACCCTGGGTTGATTGACATCCGAGTGCAAGAGATGTGGGAGGCTAAGATCCCACTGAAGGTGAAAATTTTTCTGTAGCAACTAGATAGAGACAGAATACCATCGGCGGAGGTACTTGTTAGGAAGAAATGAAAGGGTAGTGAACTCTGCAAATTCTATGGAAAAATAGAGTCATCAACCCACATAATGTTTCGATGCCCACTTGCCAACTTTGTGTGGAGTGTTTTTAGAGAAATTTTCAATTGGAGTATAGTTCCTACTATTTTAGAGGAGTTCTTTTCTCTAACTTTGACAGAGAGAATTAATAAGAGAAATATAATAATGCTAGCTCTGCTGGGGGCCATATGTTGGTCATTGTGGCTAACCAGGAATGACTACGTTTTTAGAAACCAGCACTGCCCTTCGCCTCAGTCAATAATCCGTCGAGTGATATCCATGTTGCAGAGATGACGGGTGCTATCGAAGCCTGGTGAATGGGAGGAGGTCGATGCCATCATCAGAGCGATCAGAATGAAGATGGGAGCCAGAAGCGTTTCTTTTTTATTACACTGATCTGTAAATGTAATAGAGCGTGAACTCTGGCGTAGCTTCCTTCGTCCTTTCCTTTGTTTTTGCGCTGGTCTTGGTAGTCTTTTGTTTTCGTGCTAGTTTGTCTTGGCTGTTGCTTTGGAGACTTGGACAGGGGCCTCGAGCCCTGAAACTTGTGTTGGTGTAAGCTGGCTTCGTCCAGCATACTTTGTTGCTTTCAAATAAAGCAGGGAAACCATTTTCTAAACTTCTGTTTTTGCTTCAGAGTTCAGAGATTGAAATACTGCGTCCATCAACCCAATTCTTCCGTTCCAGCACTACCATCGTTCTATGCTACAACTCTGCTGAATTCCTTGCAATGCGCCATTCAATGCCTCGTTGTTGCATATTCCAGTGGCAAAATACAAATTTATTTATGATCTGCATCCAGCATCCTGTTAGGGATTCTGTGCTGTTTGCTTCTTAGAGGAGAATCCATTTCCTTGTGCGCTATTTTTCGATGTAATAATGCAGCAAACTGGCAACTCTCCGTATTGCTTAAATACGTTTCTTGCGAGGAAAGCCCAATTAGTTTGGCCCCGTCTGTTGAAGATGCTTTGCTTTTATATGGGTATGATTTGCAAAAAATACCAGAAAACAAGTTAGGCCCCATGCCGTACTGCCGTGGTAGGATATTTGTTACTTTGAAATTCGAATAATTTGTTACTCTATTCATTTCAAAATGTTGAATGAAGGCTGGCTCTCCTCGCATGTCCCGACAAATGGCAATCGTTGTGGGGTGGAATATTAACAACAACATATTTTTACACAACTTTTATACAACAACAACAACAAAGTATTTTATCCCAAGCAAGTTTGGGTAGGTTAGAGATGAAACCTGCAGGAACCAACAAAAGAACAAGCCTTTTACCCAACTTTTATAACTACACTAAAAATAAACTAAATACAGACTAAGTATTTGACAACTGAATTTTTAGAGCAGTTCATGCATGGTTCAACTTGGATGGAAAATAACTAATTCACTATATGAATTGTTGCAGCAGGGCTTCCGTGGAGCTTGTGAAGTAGCATGGAAAGAGCACACATGGCACCCCAGGATGGACGCCGGGGCAGGGATCGCCAATTCTGTGGGTTTATGCCTGCTTCCCAGTGTCTCCAATTCCCATTACATCGATTTCGATTTCCCCTCATTTTCTTTGATTTTCTTCTCGTATACTGAAGTGGGGCTATAAAACTGTGGCTTGTTCTGGTGGAGAAGGTCGCATCTATGGTCGGCAGGTAGTTAACGTGTGGCTCTTCATGACAAAGTTATTGAAACAAATCATGCCTCTACTATAATACTGGTGCGAGATGCACACATGACTGAGTTTTTGTTGCTCTAGTAAAGGTGATATGAGAGCGCCTAATGTCGGCCGGTAAAATTTTTCACAGTTTTACTAGCATAATGTAAGGCTGATACATTTTCGCGCTATGTACAATTGGAATATTTAAGGTAGTATCAAAGTCCATGTGGCTATATAAAGCATCATGTGAGCAGCCTTAAAGTAGGACCAGCACTGCCGTAAATACATACTATATCTGTTCCAAAATACTTATCATTCTTAATTTCAACAGTTTTTTCTCAATTTGTCATTCTCGATTCGTAATACAACTTTATCTCTCTCTCTTTTGGTTCATTGTGCACTCTTTTTTCTACCTCTTTTTAATTTCGTATCTAGAGCTAAAACGACATATATTCCTAGCTAACTACTTAGAACATTTGTAACGAGCAAATTTGCCGGTCCCTCTGACATCATTGCCTTTTCTGACTCTCCTCGTAAGTAAAAATGTTATTATCTTTTTAAAGTCATCGTATAATCTTTTGCGACATTGCGTTTCGCTCGAGTCACTAAGTTCCCTAGACTCTAGCTACTCTACAAGGAAAAACAGAGGGACACTAATCGTAGGGATACAGGATAGCATATAAGCTGCCACTGTTCAAGCATGGGTTCACTCATAGGCCAGCACACACAGCGCGATCATTCTAACCAAATGTAGAGCATTCATATGACAGTGTTTCTCACATGAGTACTTTATGGTAGGTGGCCCACACATCAGTTACTGCTAATGCCTGTGCATTGGTGCAGAGAATATGCATCCGTGGATGAACCACTTATTTGATCAGAGTACACGTACACCCTCCATCCCAGTTTAATTGTCATTTTAGCTTTCTCCAGTTTTCCTAAAATAATTGTCATTCTCACTTCTCAATACACATTTCTCTCTTCCTAACACAACTCTACCCCTATCTCTCTCCTCCTCATTTTCTGCGCACCTACCTCTATCAATTTTTCTTAATATCGGTAGCAAGAGCTAAAACGTCAATTAAATCGGGATGGAGGGAGTATCTTTTTAGTTGGCGCCACATTGGTGACCAAAAGCTACAATCATTGAGGTGCTGTTTGGATACTTGAAAATGATTGTTCTGATAGAGAAATGATAGATGGGATAACTCTAATTCATTATTTGGATTTTGGGTTAAGGAAATGGAGAGGGTTGAGGAAAGGGAAATGAAGCTCTTATTTTCCAAAGTTTGTAATCCAGTGGGAGGGGTCGGTTTGGATGGGTTGGAGTTTGAAAGATGTGAACAATTACGATTTTGCCCTCGACATTCATAAATACTCCCTCCGTCCCAATATATAAGAGCTCGGAGAGTTTTCGATAAGAACAACAGCAAGGTGCAAACACCAGAATTCCCCTCACTACAGCTCTCTCCAACGCCCACGGCCTCCTCCCGAGGCACTGCCACGAGCTCCTGTATATGCCGGCCCGCCCAAGCTCGCCCCAAGCCGAGCACCTAGCTAGCTCGCCCTGCTGGCCATGGCAGCCCTGCGACTCCTCCCACACCTCGCCGTAGCCGCGCGCGCCTCTTCTTCTCTCCCCGCCCTTCTCCTTCGAATTCGAGGACGGCTTGGGCTCCTCCATGGCAGAGACCATGAGCTCGGCACGGCGAACCGCTCCTCCATGGCGCCCGGGGCCACCTTCTCCTCCGGCGACGGCGAGCTGCGGTGGGGTAGGAAGCTGCGGCGGGGCGGCGAACGGCGAGCTGCACGCGGCGCGGTGAGGCCGAGATGCGGGCGAGTTGGGGCGGCGAGCGGCTCGCACGAGATGCGACGGCGGCGGCGGGCGGCAGCTGTGCGCGACGGCGGCGGCGAGGAGATGAGCTGCAGTGGGGCGGGGAGCTGCGGCGGGGCGGCGAACGGCGAGCGGGGGTGGCGCGGTGGGCCGAGATGCGGGCGAGCCGCAGCGGTGGCGGCGGGTGGCCAGCTGCGCGCGGCGCTGCTCGTGCGAGATGCGACGGCAGGCGGCAGCTGTGTGACAGGGCGGCGGCGGACGGCGGGGACGACACGCGTGATGCCAGATGCGACCTGTGAGATGGGTTCGGTGGACCGAGAGGCGAGGGAAGGGGAGGGGAAAATATTCTACCATGGGCCTCACTTACCTCCCTCAATCCCTTACATTATGGGACAAATACAAACTCCCTCAATCCCTTATATATTGAGACAGAGGGAGTACACAGTTATCCTTTACTTCTAGCCAGGGACATTTTTGTCCAAAAAAAATTCATAACTCAATCCCAGACCCATGGCAGCCAAATATGAGAAAGAGTTTAGACCTCATATCCTTATCCCCAATCCACCTCCTAATTTCCAATTACATTTCCCTTTCCCTAACACAAGCAACAACACCTGATGAAATGAATCAAAGTCTTCTCCTGACTTTTGTTCTTGGACAGATTGAATACCAGGAACATACAAAAAAAGGAAGAAATGCAAGCTTAAAGGGGATACCTATTATTGTGTGCTCTGCCAGGCAAATGTGGAAGAAATTGCGTTTCTTCTTTTCTTTGCATGTCAATTCAACACCAGATGCTGGAATGCACCGGGGATCTAAACCTAGAATTCTTCACGATGTTGGTGGACAAAAGACAACAATTCAATGGGTCTTTCTTGATGGAGGTCACCTCTCTTGCAGGCTGCAGCCAGTGGCAGACTTGGAAGCAAAGAAACGTGACCTCATTTCCCAGAATCTCTCGAACTACCCAGTATTGGAGGAAAGCTTTTGTAAATTAAGTCCACTCACATCACAGTCAAATAGATTTAACTCCATACTACCAAACAACTTCTGACCTTTCCCGCCCTTGTAGTTTAGACTAGTTATAAGTTTGTACAGATTTGTTTTCTTTAACATTTGTACTTCTTTGTAGCTTTTATTCATATTTAGTAAAATCAGGGTAGTGGGAGCTTATCCTACCGTATTTACTATAGGAAACAAGCACAGAGCAGCAGGATTCCGAATTTTGGTTTAAAAATGTTTTAGTAGTTTAGGAACTTCATAGCTCATAGTAAGCATTATAAAATCAATATAGGCATATTTAAAGGTTCACTTAGAAATATGGCAACAGAAAATTGCTCCTCAACTACAGGGCCAAGCAGAAGTGGATGAAACTGAAACTCCTTGCATAGAGAAAAGACAATGCAGGATGAGCTCATACTAGTAACTAGTTCAATTCGATAACAGAATGGTGGCCTCCATATATTGTATATCAGATGTTCACCAAGGGTCACTTTTTTTGTACACCCTATTAACAAGCTTCAAGCAAGCAAAGCATTCCATGAAAAATCGTTCAATTGCAGAATTACAATTTACATGTAGAAGAATGCAATGTCTTCCCATTTTACTTGAACCCTAATCAGCCAGTATACTTGTCAACAATTTAAATGTTGCTAATTGATAAGTTGTAATTTTACCCCACCTTAACTTTGTGCCTTAATCTTACTAATAGCTTTGTATTAGGAATAAAAAAAAAGTAAGGAAGGGTGAAAAAGAAGCTGATTGGTAAAACCATGTAGTCCCTCTAACCTTCGGCTTCCGTCTTGCAGCAAAGCATCCAGCGTCTGTCAAACCTGACGGTGCTCTGTACCAAGCTGATTGGTTAGGCCGCGACAGTCCTATCAGCGATTTTGTATCTATGTAACGTCCCGAAGATTAAAACTGTAGGGCATTTGATGAAAACTTTACTGAAAGAGTGATTATTTTGTAGTGGATATAATCCCATTCAATCCAACAGTAGAGGCGAGCACAGGAACATATATAGTCCACTGGTTTTTATTCTCGTCTGGGCCTTCAGACATCCAGACTAGCATAAGAGTTTTCCTTAATACCGAAATAGATCAATACAAAATAGTAAACTCCATAGATCAATACCGAAATAGTAAAGATAAAATACAAAATCACAAGTCAAATCAACGACATATGTTGTAATATTTGCCAAACGTAACATGACACTTCCATAATTTCTTGAGAGCTGATATTTCGACCCAATTTCCTGAAGATGCCCACCTTAATTTTATTCGAGTGCATGCGTTTGACAACGAAAGTATAGAATCGGGAGCCAAGCCCGGAACAAGCCACAAGGCAGAGACATAAAAGATACTAGTGACACAAGGAGGCAGAGAGGTGCGTCCCTTGCCGTCAGGCCTGCGATTTTGCTGGGGGTCTCTATATCTGTATAGCCTCAGGCATCTTGATCATGAAGGAGACTTTGCAAGCTCGGAGCCGTGCCCTGGCCATCCTGGTGGAACAGTAGCGCGTTTCTGAAGACCATGCGCCAAATAAGACGGAGGAGGACATCAGGCCAGACCACCGCTGGTTGGTCTTCCGGTGCCACAATTGACCACGGGTTATCATCGTGGTTGGTAAAGAAGGCCAATTGCTCCGATCTTTATTTTGAACGATTGGTCATCTAGATGAAACAGAGCCCTTCATCGATTTGTAACAAATGCCAGTACAACAACAATCGCTCACCTTTGCTGTGCAATACAGAACTTCATGGAATCTGGAACCAAGCAGTAAAAGCAGTAAATTAGAAGCCTACAAACCATGGATCCCGCACCATTCTTCATACTATTGAAGTGTGTAATTTTTGAAAACATTATACTTATCAAATTAAACAGCTACCCTGATAATATTGGCTAAATGATTATAAAGAAAAGGTATTTCTATTGACAAGGGTGGCTGTGACTCTGGAGATGCAAAAAAACAAGTCTATGAGCGTTTTATTTTTCCTCAAGGGAAAAAAAGAGAGTCTATGCGCATTTTAGATGCCCTGTAGATCCCATCAGTGAAAAAATGAACGTTCTACACGAGGGCCAGCGTCGTAGCAATGATCCCATCGGTGGGCTGTGACAAACGTGTGACAATGTGCTTCGGCTTAGTCGTCCCGTGTGCATGGATTTCTTGCTTCCAGAAAAACATGAATATCTCACACCATCCATGTGCAGGAGAGACTGAGTTGGCAGACAGTAGATACATTGGGCTTGTTTGGCAGGCTGTTCTGCAGCTGTTCTACTGTAGCAGCTGCTGAAGAAATAACTGCGAACACTGTAGCTGCTGCTGAAGAAATAACTGGAACACTGTAGCTGCTGCATCGCAGCAGGCTGCCATGCAGCCAGCCGAACAAGCTGATTGTTGCTCCGCTCGGTAATTTGTCTGCTGATGCCTTCCATCCATATATGCACGTAGCAACTACTCTATGGCTGTCTTCCGTTTTCAGCTGCAGCTCATGGTTGGCTAGTATTCTGTAACCAAGAGATGAAGGGTTGAAGAGACGTGGGATGGCAAGTATATAAGAAAGTGATTAATTGACGACAGATATTTTACTATTCCACAAGTTATTGATTGGTTGGTGGCTATGCTAGACGTGGAATTCGGTTCTAACCAGTCTCGTGATGTTTATGATGTCTTTTTTGGAGATACCGAAGGGTGTCCTAAAAAAGTTAGATTATTATAGATCACGGTTCTTTTGGCAAGGTGATGAACATAAAAAGAGGTATAGACTTGCTAGATGGAGCATCCTATGCCAACCTAAGGATGTAGGGGGGTTAGGAATTCATAATATAGAGCTACAGAACTAATGCCTTCTTAGCAAGTGGCTTTTTAAACTTATTAATGAGGAGGTAATGTGGCAGGAAATGCTTAGGAGAAAAGATTTGAGGAACCAAAAAATAACACAAGTTGAGAGGAAACCAACTGACTCACATCTGGTCGGGTTTGATGAAAGTAAAAGAAACCTTCCTTAATCTAGGAACTTTTCCTCTTAATGATGGTAATCAGGTTAGATTTTGGGAAGACAAATGGTTGGGTAACTTTACTCTTAAAAATCAATATCCGACTATTTATAACATTGTTCGAAAGAAAAGCGCCACAGTTGCTTCGGTCTTTGAAAGAGTGCCTCTTAATATCTCTTTTCGTAGATCGCTAGTTGGTAATAATTTGACTATGTGGCATAACCTTATTTCTCGCATTTGTCATGTGCATTTGAACAACCAAAGAGATGAGTTTAGATGGAACATTACTCGTACGGGTTTGTTTTCGGTTCAATCAATGTACAAGACTCTAATGAACAATGGAAATGTGATTAACAACTAAGTCCTCGGGAAGTTGAAAATGCCTCTCAAGATAAAAATCTTTATGTGGTACTTGCATAAAGGAGTGGCCCTTACCAAAGATAACCTTGCAAAACGTAATTGGCATGGAAATAAAAAGTGTTGTTTTTGTAATAGAGATGAGACTATTCAACATCTTTTTATTGATTGTCATTATGCAGTTTTTCTTTGGAGGGCTGTAGAGTTTTGTTTTGGATTACGACCACCGCGTAGCATTAATCATATGTTTGGTTCTTGGCTTAATGGTTTAGGAACTAAAGAGGAAATTGCTAGTAGGTGCATCGGCTTTATGCTGGGCTATCTGGTTAAGTCGTAGTGCTATGGTTTTTGATAAAGTTTTGTTGAAAACATATATGCAGGTACTCTATAGAGGAACTTATTGGCTCCGTTTCTAGGCCAGTTGCAGCTGAATGAGACCGACAAAGAGCTCATCAATACTGCATGTCGTAACTTGGAGGTCACGGTCATGGAGATCTTCGCGTATCATGGATGGAGATTTAGTTATAGGATTGGTCCTAGTTAATTCTTGTCATCTAAACTTTCTGATGCGGTCGTTGCTTGGTTTAAACTTTAAGTGTGAGTCTTATGCAGACGGATGTGCTGCAAAGTTTGTAATAATTGGCTATAGCCTCTCATGAGGTCAAGGCCGGAACTGTTTTTCCATTATCTAAAAAAAAATGCTAGACGTGGAATTTTAATACTTCAAAGAAGTTTCCAGTCCTTCTCGAGCATGTTGGATGGACTGCAGGTATATAAGTGGACACATGATGAGAATCAGTGTGTAATGCGGGTGAATGGTCACAAAATTCAATCAGTAGTTCTCCTGCTGAACGGGGAACATGAGGATATTGATCAATGGTAGGTCCTGGTCAATGTTTGCTTGGCCGCAACCACGGATCTAGTTTCACAGATTGAACAGCAATGCAACAACCGTTTTTTCGGTATTAGAAATGAAGTTACTATATTCTGCAGTTCAAGAAATTACAGAACAATTGGTAACATGACTTAGACATCTTTTAGAAAAACAGGATTCAGACCGGTTAAAGAAAAACAATTGATAATTAATCATGCACCAAAGGAAGGTACTTGATGGAAATGTAGGATGCTATACACGGGGAAAACAATTGCATGCGTGTGAAGAAATGAACAGAGGAATTAAGCTCAATACGATGTGCGAGGCTGGCATAATTTCAATTGAAAAGTTATCTTATATTTACTAATTAGAGGCTCCTTTTGAGGCCTTCACGTTAATCGGAGAAAATCACAAAAATTCTCACAAAAAAGAAAAACATCCGGCCGTACAAATTAAAGTAAGATAACAGTAGCCTTTAGATCTAACATGATCGAAATTACCCACCACGCCATTATGAGCCAAAAAATAACGAAATTCGAAATAATAAAAAATAGCCAGAAATACCCTTAAAACCTATTTCTAAATTACCCAACATGCCATTATGAGTCTAAAAATAGCTAAATTTAGAATAATACAAAATAGTAAAAGATACCCCTCAAAACTATTTCGAAATTACCCACCATGCCACTATGAGTCCAAAAAATAGCTTTTAATTAGAAATAATGAAAAAATAGCCTTTCTAAATACCCACCATGCCATTATGAGTCTAAAAATAGCTAAATTCGGAATAATAAAAAATAGCCCAAAAATACCCTTTAATTCTAATTTCTAATTTATCTACATATCATTAAGATTCCGAAATAGCTAAATTCGCAATAATAACGAAATACAAAATACACCTAACCCCTAATTCTTATATTTACTAATTTGAGGCTCCTTTTGAGGCCTCCACCAAAATCTAAAAATTCTCACAAAAAAGAAAACCATCCTGCCGTACAAATTAAAGTAAAATAAACAGTTGTCTTTAGATAAAAACATGATCGAAATTACCCATCATGCCATTATCAGCCAAAAAATAGCTAAATTCGAAATAATAAAAATATCCAGAAATACCCCTAAAACATATTTCTAAATTACCCGCCAAGCCATTATAAGTCTAAAATAGTTAAATTTGAAATAATAAAAAATAGTAAAAAATGCACCTCAAATATATTTCTAAATGATCTACCATGCCATTATGAGTCCAAAAAATAGCTAAATTTTGAATAATAAAAAATAGCCTTTCTAAATTACCCATCATAGCATCATGAGTCTAAAAATTGCTAAATTCGGAATAATAAAAAAATAGCCAAAAATACCCTTAATTGCAATTTCTAATTTACCATTAAGAGTCCTAAATAGCTAAATTTGCAATAATAAAAAAATACAAAATACACCTAATCCCTATTTCTATATTACTCACCTTCCCAGATTTGGATCAATAAAAGAGTCCATTTAATATTCCAAGCAAATTAAAATATGTGAAATTCAAAATAAGAATCGTGTTTCTCTTTAAATTTTTGGGAATACACCTTAAAAAATCACATTGAAAATATAATCAATAATAATAATAATTAAATTTATATCCTTGGCTAAAACTTAAGATGAAATGCCGCTCTCATTAGGGTCCAAAGTCTTGGTTGGCCCGGACATAATTCAGTTGAAACATGAGTAGCAATGAATCATTTCCTAAATACGTTATGACTTAGTGGTTCATCTATAAATAAATAATATGTATGTGCATGTCTATCAGATAAGGAGACAAAGAGAAATAATGGGTCAAAGGTAAAGAGCACTTTTAAAATTACATGTTATGTAACGTTCAGACCATATACTCATAATAATTATATAAACATATATAATGGTTAATTTTGTATAGTTTAATGTTACGTTTAACTAAATATACATGTGTGATAGATATGAGTGCGTAACATAGATACCACATATGCATAATTATTAGTAAAATATATCAATATATAAACATATATGATGGTTAAAGTTTGGATGGTTTAATACTATGTTTAACTAAATATACATGTGTGATGATAAAACTATCAAAAATGTTACTCATTGTGACGGTCTGAAAGATACCCATTTCTTATAGATCGGTCTTGAGTATAAATAAAACAGTAAATAAGAAATCAAATTTATGTAAATACTTGATGTAGTCATTTTTCACAAAAATTTAGTGAAATTAGTTACATATATTCTAAAATATAATAAAATATAAATTAGAACGACAATAGCGTCATCGCAATAAAGCAAGGGTATGAGAGGTTAAACTTTGATTTTTTTATCACGCCAGGCTTAATAGGAGGTCACGAATAATAGCCTAACATACAGAGTGTGGTGTCTTTTAAGTTACATTAAGCCATTAAGGAAACTTTATGTGAGGCAAAATAAGACTAAAAAAACAACTAATATATTAGGTATAGAAAACATGGATCTAAAGGATGTCGTGTCTTTAAAAAGTCATATGGCGTTTAGATTCCATCTAATATGAAATACAGTATAACACAAACTTAATAAAAAATCTAATATTCAAATAACTTGATTATTATGCTATCAAAAGTATTTTTTTAAAAAATTATATTTATTTATATGTTTTTCTGATTTCTAGCCAGTGCGATGGATGGGTTAAAAGGCTAGTGAGACTAATAACTGAAATCACTTTTCATTTAAATATGTAGGTTCAGTCAATGAGAGGACAAAATTAACGTGTCACGAGGATCCTCATGGCCCAGTTGTCATATGTGCATGGTCCAGGAAAGATCATCTGCGACTTTCCTTCCATAAATTACGGCCTTCCACGCTGGGTGTGTTGCGGTGCCCCTTCAGGACCAACCATCTGCTCCTACAATCGCTTGAGCGTTCTGAAATTTCCACACGCACGATCGATGAGAAAGCGCATGAGGCAATCATACGGCCGGCTGTCTTAATTAGGTGTGGAAGGGCATAACTGCCCTATTGGGTTCGTCTGTCCTCTTGCTTGATGGCCAAAATACAAGGACGGGGCAAGGCCCGATGAAAAAAAACATGGGGATCGGAGACATTGGGATAGACTATGTTTCATTTGCCTACCACGCAAAGGTTGTTACAGTCCGTGAACCAGCGGCAATCCTTCTGCTCGAACTTGCTACAATCGGCAAAGCGGCTAGAAGTTCATAGAAAAACTTTACAGACCCACCTAATAAGTAACTAATGGCACACAGAGGTCTGATGTACATCACTAAAGGACGCATTTGAGTCCATAAACATTCTGTGACAAAAAAAAGTTAGAATTAGTGTCTTTCCGGTGGAGATTGAATGTCGAATGGTATCGCCGTTAGAATTGAATTTTGACAGCTTGCACTAGTCCTTCTGTCCTACCGTCAACAAAAAGAGAATAGAGGATGGTCCGGTCTGACTGTGATCTCTGTCTCCATTCTCATTCCAATTTGATGGTCCGGTCTGACAAATTCGACCTTCACTTTGAGCTCTGGTCAGGAATTTCTTGAAACTTTTAATCCAATTTGACGCAGCAGTCTGAAACTGTTCAGCTCCGGTAACTTCTTCCATCGTCTCCTTTTTTTTGTGTGTTGATATGTTGGAATGGTCGTATTTTGAATTCGAGTTCACGAGAGGTAGGCGATGAGCGGCAAGGTCGCGTCAGGGCAAGCTCACAACTACTTCAAGCTCACTGCCGATGGACGCAGTTTGCACCCGGGCTACCCTTTGTACGCTCTGCAACCGTCGAGAACCAATACTGCCTCCAGCGCGAGAACATTCGAGAACCAAAAACATTGCTGTTGTCTGCACATGGCCAGTTGGTTTGCCCCATGCTTGAAGTCCCATGAACTCCACACAAGGCAGACCAAAAACATTGCTGCGACTGAGAACAGCAAGCCCGTGCCGTTCCTCGATCTACCTGTTACATAGGAGTTTCTTCCCTCGATGCCTCCCGTTCCCACACCACTTGAATTTATTTGATTCTACTCTCGTCTAGCTAGTATCTATTTTGGTCGATCCAGTAGTTTCTTTTTTTCAAAGAAAAGTGTGTACTGCTCAAGCTAAGCTACCTGGGGCCAGTGGAGTTGTATATATGCACGAACCGACAGATTCATGTAGCTGGGGCCAGTTACCTAACAGCCCAATAATTTGCTTCTTTTGACGCTGAACAGTCAAAGATATATATACCTGGAGAAGCACAAGCCGAGCGAGGCTGTTCGTTCTACGCAAATAACTATTGACTCTTCTGATGTTTCCTATGTGTTGTTCATTCTTTCATTATAATCCACCAAGTCCTGATAAACGTCCTATTATATCGTTAGGTTAACTTCATAACGAGTAGCTAAGAACACGTCGATTTGGTGTCAAAAAAAGAACACGTTGTTTTGGTGTCAAAAAGATATACTCTGCAAAAAGAGCTCACCTAGTGATGAGTTTAACGTGACGATGCTTCATCAAATTTCCGAAGATGAATGACACTAGTAACGTCAATGAAGTTATTATATTAAGCATCCTAAAAACTTGATAAGCTGTTCATTAACTGGAAACAAGCCATGTATCAGTTGTCAAGTTGGTTAACTGCAACGGTAGAAGAGTATCAGTTACATAGAATGGTTAGAGGCAACACTGCATAGGCCATAATGGAAACACTCCTCTCTTTTTTTAATCACTGGTTTCATTGCAGGCATTGAGGCCGGGGTTTGACCAGGGATCGAACCAGGGTGGCAGCTTTTTCCGTCTGGAGCAACTGATCAACCGAGTCTTTTTCTCAGCCTCAGAATTAGAACCTTCTTGGTACACAAAGGAAGAAAGACCTTTCTTACCTACATGCCGGGTCTTCAGTCGAGGGTACAAGTTACAACTTCAGGTCTTGCAAGAACCGTAAGCCCAATTAAGGTTATTTCGTTTCATTTTGTTAGTAGTATAATCGGTCTCCCAACGTATTTATCTGCCACACGGTAAGTCAACTTGAGCCAATCCACGCTCCAGCAGCACTACTGAAGCTCACTGCTGACGGGCACAGTTAGCCCCCGGCCAACGGATGGTATTCTCCACAGCCCTCATTTGACGGACAGCACAGCAACCCAACGTGTTTCGTGCGCGGTTGTCAAGGACGAATGCAGCGCCGTGAGGTGTTGCCATCTACATGGACCCCACGCGCGTAAGAACATTCGCAGATAATCTTGTCATTGATGTCCCATTAAGTCCTTACCGGGCAGATGAAAAACATTGCTGCCACTGAGAACGGCAAGCCTGTGCCGTTGCTCACCCATCGGCCACGGATTTTCTTTCCTCGATGCCACCCATTCCCACACTACTTTTCCCTTCTCTTTGTTTCATTCTTCCCTCATTCATCTATCTAGGCCGCTCCAGTATCTTTCTTTCTTTGCAGGCAGAGAAGTGTGTAGTGCTCCAGCGGAGCTAAGCTACTTGGGACAGTGGAGCTGTATATATGCATGCGACCATGCCGTTTGAACAAGAGATGACGTGATAGACTTTCGTCTGATACCCTCCGTTCTATATAGCTTAACTGATGTATTCGTTTTTAGTGCAGACCATGTCGCTCTCTTTCTTCTCAATTGAGCAGCCCCATCATGTAAGGGCTTAATTCTCTGATCACTCTTGGAGCATATATAGATACTATGGAAACATCGTAATGACTGAGTATTCAATGGGAACCACCCGAGCTTGCCGATAACCTTTGTCCTTGCTACACAAGAAACTCGTCTATGGAGTATGGCCGGGGCAAAAGGATTAGAGAACTTTTACGGTGCATTTTACCACTACTAGGAAGAGAAGAGTGGTAATCAAATCTGGCCGTCAATTGATGGGTTTAGTTTCGTTATTAGCCAAGCTGTTGATGATATTCTCTGCAACCTTAAAGCATAACATTGTAGTTTCGTTATTAGTTCAATTGTGGCGGTGCATTATACCACTAGAAAATAATGACCTCTCTGTCTCTCTCTCTCTCTGTACATGACATAAAATTCTACTAGGTATTGTAGGAGACGACCTTTGAGACAGCTTGTGTACATCATGGTACTTGATCAAAAGCCACTAAGCCAGGTAAGGGTGAAAACGGAGCGGGTACGGATGGATAGTGTTCATCTCATATCCTATCCTATATTGTTTACTCGGATTCGGAGTCAGAGCGGATACTTCCGGATAATCCTATCCTATATTGACCACGGGTTGCTCATCGCGGCCGGTAAGAAGGCCAATTGCTCCGATCTTTATTTTGAACAATTGGTCATCTAGATGAAACAGAGCCCTTCATTGATCTGTAACAAATGCCAGTACAACAACAATCGCTCACCTTTGTTGTGCAATACAGAACTTTCATGGAATCTGGAACCAAGCAGCCAAATCAGTAAATTAGAAGAGTATTACCTACAAACCATGGCCATTGACCCCGCACCATTCCTTCATACTATTGAAGTGTGTAATTTTTGAAAACATTATACTTATCAAATTAAGCAGTCACCCTGATAATATTGGTTAAATGATTTAGAAAAGAAAAGGTGTTTCTATTGACAAGGGCGACTGTGAGTCTGGAATGGTATGCAAAAAAAGGAGTCTATGAGCATTTTATTTTTTCTCTAAGGAAAAAAAGAGAGTCTATGCGCATTTTAGATGCCCTGTAGATCCTAACATGACAGAGAGGAGCAACTGTGAAATGACAGAGAGGACCAACTGTGAAAATATGGACGTTCGGCACGAGGGCCAGCATCGCAGCAATGAGCCTTTCTGCAGGCTGTGACAAACGTGTGACAACGTGCTTCGGCTTAGTCGTCCGGTGTGCATGGATTTCTCGCTTCCAGAAAAAACATGAATACCTCACGCCATCCATGTGCAGGAGAGACTGAGTTGGCAGACAGTAGATACATTGTTGCTCCGCTCGGTAATTTTTCTCCTGATGCCTTCCATCTGTCGTAAAACTCTTATTGGCCAGGCCCACCTTCTAGAAGAAGGAGTCTTAGCCCATATGGGCGACTTTGTCGAATCCGGGCACAACACGAAGTTAGGGTTTCCCCCTATAAATAGTTGAGGAGGCCCCCCTGTGTAACCTGACACCAGAATTTCGCAATAAAGAATTTCGTCTCCTCTATTCCAGTTTTACTTTTTGTTATTCATCGTGTTCTACGTGCCGTCGTTCCGCCGATAACCTAACACGTTATCAGCACGCTCTAATCGAAGATTTCGCCCAGAAGATCGGTGATTTACGGTACGTTTTGTATTAGCGTTTGATTTTGCTATCTTGACTCGTTGCAGCCAAGATCTGTCCAGAAATCGAATCACCGCCACGACCTTGACTCGTTGCAGTCAAGATCCAAGAAAAGACCAGATCTGAGGGCCACCTACGACCGCCCGAAGACGATCTAGATCAATCGTCGAAAATAATGAAAGAAGAACCAGATCTGAGGGCCAGCTTCGGCCGCCCGACGAAGATCAGAGATCCAAAAAAAATAGAAAGTAACAAGAAAAAAAAAGCCTGATCCGACGTGTGCCTCGGGCCAACGCGCCCAGGCCACTACGGCCGTATCGCTCGAGATCCACAAGAAAAAGGGTCCTAACCATAGATCTACTATGCCGCGCAAATCTAGATCTACGAAAAAATGGTGTGGGTTCCTAACGCTAACCCTAGATCTAGACGAAAGTCGCACAAATCGAGATCAAGAATTACAAGCAAAAGAAAAATTGTGCTGGGCCGCCACCTCTGCGCGCCGCACCGGGCCCGGACCAGGCCGCCACCTCTGCGCGCCGCAGCTTCGGGCCACCACCACTGCCGAAGCCGCGCCGGGCCGCCGACGTGCGCCGTGGGCTGCGCCATCGCGGGCCGCCGCCGCACCAAGCCCGGCCCGGGCCGCCGCCGCGACGAACCACGCCTGGGACGACGCGCGCCACCGCGCCGGGCCCTCGCGCGTGCCACCGCGCCGCACCACGGGCTGCTGCCGATGTGCGCGCCAGGCCACCGCCGAGCCCGGACGCGTCGGATACCGAGCACCCTGCCGAGGCCGACAACGGCCTTCTCGCTCAACCCAGCGCAGCCTCGAGGTCCGCCACTGGGAACGCCGCGGGGGCCGTCGTGTCTCGCCGCGGGGACGCTGCGGGGGCCGCCGCGCCGGGCTCCTCACCAGGCTCCTCCTTTTCCCCACCCTGATCTAGATCTGACGGAAAGAGAGAAGTGAAGAAAAGGAGAAAAGAAGAGGAGTGGCGGCCGGTTGCAGGAAGAAATGAGGAGAGTGTGTGGAGATTAGGGTTTCGGCCCTATTATATACTCCAACTCGATTTTTTACGTAAAAGTCCTCCAAAAAATCAGAAATTATGAAGAAGTCCTCGCGCAACTTAGAATATTACGAAAAGTCCTCTGGAAGTTATGAAAATTACAAACAAGTACTCGGGCTGTTCTGAAAATTACTCGGGAAGTTCTGAAAATTACGTAGAAGTCCTCGGAGCACTAGAGAAGCTGAACTTGAAGTTCAGAGCATACTCCACTTGCAGAGAGTTGCTAATGAATTGCCTGAAGCTTTCACCAATACAAGAGACATTATGAAGTCTCTATTTATAGTGTGGAGCTTCTTTGGGAGAGTGGAGAAGGTCCCTTGATGTGTGGAGGATTTGGTGGATATTCCTTACTTGCCGACGTCTCCTTACTTTGCCGTTGCGTCAAGTTAGCTTGTAACCGCCTCTGGAACCGACTGGAAAAAGATGGGCCGATTTGGAGAAAAAAGTTGGCCGGCCGGCCTAGGACCTAGGCTGGCCCGCGGGCTTTTCTCTCCGAATGCCTCGAATTTTGTGGGCTGGCCCCTCATAATGTGCCCATTAAGATCCACAGTCTTGCTCGCTGATTTGACGCCTTTTTGATTGGTTGATGGGCTTGTTTGTTGGGCCTTGCACAGTGGTCGATACTCCAGGCTGGAAAATATTTGGTGGCCATTTGATCCTTGATTTTTGGGCCCATTGGGAGGTGCCTGGGGTTCGCGGACCATGTTGAGATCCAACATAGGCCGGCCGGCCGGCCTATGATAGGGCCGGCCGGTAGGCTTTTGCTCCCATTTGCGGTGAATTTCATCTTGCAGTCAAAATATCACCAAAACTCGTGGTGAGCCATTAGTTATAAATAATATTCTATTTATGTTCTTATGTGAGCCTCATTTTATGGAATGTTGGCGGTAAAAATGGTCGTTAAGGACCGCCAACAGCCCCCTCGTCTCTGGCGGCTTTGCCATTGGCGGAGGAGGGAGGCCCGGCATTCCAACATCCATTTTGTTCTTTCATAGGTTTACATAGGTAGGACTTCCTGTAGTGGTCGCTTTTGGCGGCGACCGCCGTGTTCGTCAGGGTTAGGGTTTCTCTAGTGATTTGGTCGAAGAGGGGTGGCGGGGGTGGCGTGGCTTCGTCAAGTTCTTCGGCATGAAGCACTGGAAAAGGATGCATCTCGGCGGTGGTGGTGAGTCGAATGCGCCATCATCGATGAAGAATAAAGTACTCCAGCTCATCCTTTGTCTCGTCGTGGTTCTTCATGGTCATGTCTGTGAGCTAGTGAGAGTTTGGTTTCCGGCGACATTCTTCTGGATGTTGCTCGGATTTGTGTTCTCCCATAGCGATTATGGTGAAGGAGGTGACGATGGACTCGGCTATGGGCTCGACGGCGGCGAGTTTTTCGTACTTGCATGTGGAATATCAGTCTACCCCTCTTTTGCGTTGGGTTTCGGTTTTCCCCTGTCAGAGATGAGAATGGCGGTGGTGGATGGTGAGATGGTCGTGTTCTTTTAGATCGGAGTTTTCATCCATGGCATATCCGTCTGGGATGGTGATCCTAGATGGTGGAATTTACGGCTCTTTCAAGGTTTCTTGTCTTACATCGATTAAGTTACCGTTGATTGGGATGCTTTTATGCTTCAATATTAATGAAATTCTCTTTTCGCAAAGAAGAAGAAAAAGAATGTGTATCAGTTACATAGAATGGTTACAGGCAACACCGCAGAGGCAATATCCATTGAGCGTAAAGAAGATGGAAGTTGACAGTCCAATCTAGAAGAGTTTCACTCCCTCCCATGAGCCATGCTGCTAGTTTGTGGATCCAAAAAAGGTGAATGGTCCAATAGAGTGAAAGAGCACGTAACTTATTGGTTACAACAGACTCAGTTGCATCTTAAGTCCTGGGTCCGATTCTCTGTGGAAGCGAATTTTCTAGTATTTAGCGGCACTGTGTTTTCAGCGATAGGCGACATGACCATCGACAGCGAAACGTTAGTAGTGACTTCGTCAATCTCAAGGATTTGCCGGCTCAGCATACGAAGATGCTCATAGCGGGGTAGGGTTTGGACTTTTTTTTAAAATAATAGTATTTTAATGATTAATTGCAGATCTGGGGTCCGATTAGCAAAAATTGCAGAAATGGGTGCCTGTCGGTAACTGGATGACCGACAGGCATGGTATCGGTAACTGGATGACCGATAGGACCCTAATCGGTCATCCAGAGCCCGATTAGTGTTCGGCAGGTTGCCACGTAGGCTATCGGGTAGTCCAAGCAGGCCTGTCGGTCGTCCAGAAAGTGCCTGTCGGTCGCCCAGCGCCCGATAGGTGCCTGTCGGTCTCCCGGTGACCGACAGGCCGCGGAATCTTATCCGCTGCCGCGCCGTCCCCTCTCTCTCTCCTCCATTCGAATCGTCCCGAGCGACGGCGAGAGAGAGAGAGAGGGCGACGGGCGAGGCGGGAGGAGGAGGAGGACCGGGAGGGGCGGGGAGGGAGAGGAGCTGGCTGTCGGTCGTCCGGTGACCGACAGCCCGCTCGCCCGCGCCGCGAGGTGAGTTTGTCTTTTTTTTTTTTCTGATTTGTTTAGTTAGATTAACTATGTGGATTAGTAAATTAGTATTGATTAGTGGCTGCGTAGTATAGGGATTAGTAAATTATCTTTAGATTAGTTAAATAATATTAGTGTATGGATTAGTTAACGGTAGGGAAGTTAGTGTAAGTAGTAGAGTAGTATTTTTAGTGAAGTGTAATGGTAGGTAGTTAATAAATTATGAAATGCATAATTAAATTTGTAAAAAAAAGGATGCATTGTTATCTGTTAATGAGTGTTAAAATATTTATGTATATGGATAAATTAATTATGTAAAACATATAATGCCGATAGTAATTAATATATTTTTAGCAGGATGTCTGGTGTAGTGAGTTTCCGAGTTTTTTACGGAGAAGGTCAAATTGAGCATCGTGATTATGGGGTAGATTTGAGTAATTTCCAGTATGTGGATAGTTCTTTGAATGATCCGATAGAGATGCAACGGGGCGAAGTGTATGGCTGGTTACATAGTCTGTTGAATGTTGATCCTTCAGAATATCGGTTTGTAGTGAGAGCTATGATTCCTAGAAAGCATGGAGGCGCATGGAGATGGGAACTTGTAGAAGTGAGAAGCACTAAACATTGGAAGCAATTTGTGAGTATGGGATTGCAACGGCATTTTGCTCACTTGTTGCTGGTGCAATGTAATCGGGTAACCACCCACCATGAAGAGGTTGATGAGAATGTCGTCAATGTGGAGCAGGATGGTGTTGTTGGCCAAATTGTTGATGCGGAGCAGTATGTTAGTGGAGAGCCTATGGTTCACGCAACCAGTGAGGATGAGCCGCAAATAAATGTTAACACACTAGAAGCAGATTCAGGGGAGGTCAATGAGGCAATTGTTGATGAAATGGATAGGGATGATGACGAGTATCGTACCTTCGTTGATGGAAAGGCCGGTCAGGGATGGGGCCTAGGATATGAAGAGCCGCAGGACTGGATCAATATGGAGAACTTAACAGTTAATGATGGACACAATTCATGTTGGCAGTATGATGCTGTAGAGGTTCGTCAAGGGCAAATGTTTCCTGATAAGATATCTTTTCAGCATGCCGTGAAGAGGTGGGCGTTCTCAGAGAAGAAGGAGTTCACGGTGGTCATTTCGAACCCGAGGACGTATGACGTCAAGTGCACGGCTCCTGATTGCACATGGAGGGTTCACGGATTCCTGCCTAAAGCTGAGACGTCATTTGTGGCGTCTATTGTGGTAGGCCATTCCTGTTCATTGGATAGGACTCTTCTTAAACACAAGAACATGACTACACAGTTTGTAGCTGAGTACATGTATCCGGAGATTGTGCAGAAGACCGGTATGTCCCCTTTTGCTATAATGCATGCAATTGAGAATCGACTTGGCTATGAGATAAGCTATGATATGGCATGGAGAGCGAAACAAAAGGCCCTGGAAAGAAGGTTCGGGACATACGAGGACTCGTACCACAACCTACCTGGTCTTCTTGAGCTTATGCAAGCTAGGAATATAGGAACCGTGGTTGGAGTGGACGAGTTTCAAAATACAAATGGGGATAGGGTCCTACGCCGAGCTTTTTGGTCATTTGGTTGTATGATACAAGCATTCATGCATTGCCGACCTGTTATTGCTGTGGACGGCACTTTCTTAACTGGTAAGTACAAGGGGCAGATCCTCACATCTATTGGAGTGGATGGGGAGAATCAGATTGTGCCAATTGCTTTTGCAATTGTGGAGAGTGAGAATACAGATAGTTGGTTGTGGTTTTTGAGGTGGTTGAAGCGAGCGGTTGTTATGCAGAGACCCAATGTCTGCATCTTACATGATCGCCATGCGGGATTATTGTCAGCAATTGAAACGCTGCAGACAGACTATAATGATCAAGAATTTTGGCCCGACCTGCATAGTCGATGGTGCATGAGGCATCTGGGGGCAAACTTCTACAGGCAGTTTAAGAGCAAGCGACTTATGGATATGTTTAAGAAGTTGTGCAAACAGAACCGAAGGAACAAATTTGACACATTATGGGGCGAGCTGGACAAGCTCACTGGCAACTACATGGATGATGTTAAAAAAAAACCTCCTATGCCACGTGATGAGGAGCCGAAGGGGTTAGATCCTTTGCCTAATGAATCGCAGGACAAAATTAGGCGCAGGAGGGGTGGACGAAGGGTGAACTGCTTCTCGGATTGGATAAAGGATGAGCCGATGGAGAAATGGGCATTGATTGCAGATACGGATGGATCACGCTATCACATTATGACCACAAATGGGGCAGAAGTTTATAATTGGGTATTGAAAGGGAGTCGGTGCTTGCCTTTAGTGGGGATTTTAGAGTGTATAACTCGTGGAATTCAAACATACCTGCAAGATCGCTATGCAAAAGCAGTTTTGCGTGTTGCCAACCCACAAGTGGTGTTTAGTGCTAAGATCACTGAGTACATCGAAGAAAAGAGTGCGAAGGGGCAGATGCACATGGTTACGAGAACAGGTAATAGGGAATTCGTCTTTGAAGTGTTGTTGCGGGGTAAGAGCGGACTTGGGATTGGTCGATCCGAAGTTACGATGGAGTGCAAATTGTGGCCACAATTGAACAAATGCGAGTGCAGTTGCAATAAGCCAAAGCTAATGCATTTGCCCTGCTCACATGTATTCACTGGATGTGCCAAGGCAAAGATTAATCCTCATCACTTTGTCTCACCGTACTACCTGAAGGAAGCTGTGATGGCTACATGGCAGGGCGAGCTACTGGGATGGCGGGCTGTGGCTGATTTCACAAAGCCACCAGAGGGTGAACGTATTTGGGTTCCAGATCCTGAAAAAAAAGTGATAGACAAGGGTCGCAGAAAGGTTAGGCGTATAAAGAATGATATGGATGAAGCGAATGTCAAGCGTCGTACAAAGGAGTGCTTGGTATGTGGTGGAGATCATTTAAGGAAAGATTGTAGCCGATACCCGGTGGAGAAGGGGCCCGACAACGTGGAGTTCAGGCGTGTTCCTATGCGGAAGCCAAGGAAGCAGAACCAAGAAGCTGGTCCATCGACTTAATTTCATCAAGTCTAATATATTTATGTTTGTTTCTTTGTACCTGTAGTCATCATGTGTGAAGAACTATGTATTCCAATTCCGTATGACTACGTTACCAAACGCTGTGTGTAATAATTATTTGGAACACTAAGTATTGTAATGCTTTGATAACTGTTTGTTTATTTATTTTCCTATTTATATGTTAATGCTTCTGTGCACAATTACATGTTTCATAGGTAGATGGCTAACCTGGAGTTGATCGATCCAGTGATCGATGCTAAGCATCGATCACGCTTGCCTTCTGGGGACCTTCACGAGACACTGAGACTTAGGACTTTTGACGACTTCTGGAGTGTGGACCCACGTTGGACGCCGAGGTACGCATATGTGAATTGTAGGTTTTAATAATTGTCTATTTCTTCATATTGTGTTTTTTCGGAAATTTAATGCTCTAACACTCGAATGACAGGTTACGTGCGGCAGGGTTGCTACCTCTTGCCCAGTTGTTGGACCCGAGGGGCCGCAGGACCCCTCGTTTTCCAGTGGACCGTGCACTCTTGACAGCGTGGGTGGATCGGTGGAGGCCTGAGACACACACGTTCCACCTCACCGTTGGTGAGATGGCGCCGACACTACAGGACGTCTCCATGCTACTTGGGCTTCCTATAGCCGGAGCTGCAGTGGTTCCTCCTGTTGTGCAGCCGGGGTGGATGGCGGATATCTTGGAGAGGTTTGAGGGTGTCCTCCCCCCGGATGAGGAGCACCCGCAGTTTAGTTTTAGCGACAGGCACGGTCCGACGAAGGTGTGGCTTGAGCAGTTTCGTGCTGATAGGTTGACCGTTGACTCAGAGGACTGGAGGGTTCGTAGGCACCTCGAGGCGTACCTTCTCTGGTTGTTTGGGTGGGTCATGTTCACTAGTACCCACCAGGACTCTGTAGATAAGCGCTTGATCCAGATTGCACGGCAGATAGCAGACACAGATCCTTCAGAGATGCCACAGTACAGTTGGGGCTCAGCTGTGTTAGCCGCGACGTACAGGGCGTTGTGCGAGGCGTGCAGGCGGACGAGCAGTGCGGGTTCGTTGACAGGGTGCCCTTTGTTTCTGATGTTGTGGTCGTTCGAGCGTGTGGACATCGGGCGACCGAAGCTGAGCTCGTACGACGCGTACGAGGATGACATGTACGAGGTCGACGATTTTGGAGACTACGATCCTCTCGGTGGACCTACTATGGGTTCCATTTGGTGCAAGCGCGATGTAAGTAATACATTTTTTGTTATGTACTAAAGTTTTCATTTTATTTTCGCTACTAACTTGAACATTGTTTCGATTCTTGCAGCCGAGTTGGGCTACAGGGACTGTACGTAGGGCGTACCCACAGTTCGTTGCTGATTTCGACCAGCTTATGGCGGACCGGGTCAGGTGGACGCCGTACACCGACGAGGAGGTCGCGAGGCGTGCACCACGTGGACTCTCTGCCTTGTGCACGCGTGACGCAGCTTTCTGGCTTACGAGGAGTCGCTTGGTCTTTGACATCTTTGTCGAGCCATACGCTGTGCATCGAGTCTTCCGTCAGTTTGGATACTTTCAGGACTTCCCTGTTCCTAGACTGCAGCTAGATCACAGCCACACGTAAGTGCAACATTGCCTAATTAATCTATTCATCAAGTTATCTAAATATTGACGTTCTGACAATATCTTCATTGCAGGTACAACAGGAAAGGTCAGGGTGTTGCTTACGACACTACGTGGGCTACAAAGATGGAGTCGTGGATACAGCAGTGGGTTGGTGCAGCGACAGATGTGCACATTCCACAGGGCCCGTACGACCCGTTGACTTACGCGGCGTACCTTCGGTGGTACCACAGCGCGACGCGTGTGCGGTTGTTCGCTGCGGCTGGCCCACCTGTAGACCACGAGCCAGAAATTACAGACACCTTCGCCACTCAGCCGACTCAGGCCTTTCACTTGATGGTAAGATATTAATGTTACATTTTTTTGTCTTTATTCTTTCAGTTTAATTATTAATGTTATATTATTGTTTTTGCAGACTGACACGTTCCAGGATGTCGCTGCGGAGCTAGAGGGTTTGGGGTCCCAATGCTACAACAACCCTCCACGACTCGACCCACGTGACTTGGGGACAGCACTACTCCGTCTTGCGCGGCGATGTAGGGATGCTCTCCGGTGCGCTTCCTGTACCAGCACCACAGATGTGCAGCCGAGGCCACGACAGAGGTCCCCACCTCTCTCTACACCTGCTAGTGCACCCAGTTCGTCTCGTTTTCACGCCGGGGACTCGTCGTCGGGGCTACCTGCAGCCCCCCCTTCATGCCTACTCCTGGATGGCCCACTGGTATAATAAAATGTCATTTTTGTATTTCTAACCTTATGTTATTATAATCTTACATTGTTGTTTTACAGGCCCAGCAGTACAGTTCGCCGCGCCTGAGTACTCCTTGCACTCTGCTTCTGGGAGCCTTGGGCATGGGTCTTCTTATGGACACCCAGATGTCCATGGTTTCTCTCAGATGCCAGATGCTCCTCCACCGACACAGCCCACCCAGCAGTTTCCCTCGACACCACTAGAGCCCAGGGTGAGTCGCCCACCGGACCACCTCACGTACCCCACCGATCAGATTCGACGAGGGAGAAAGGGCCAGGGCAAGAGGGCTGAAGGCGAGCCCAGCAAGCGTAGGCGTGGAGGATGACTTAGAGATCATGGATATGTTTATGTGTATTAGTTACAGTTATTTGTATGACTTAGAGATCATGGACTTGTTATATTTGTTTCGTTATTGTAATATTCGTAAGTTATGCATGACCTTTCTTCTATTATGGCCTATCTTCACTCTTTAATTATTTGTTCAACAAACATGCCTCACGCTTGCTGAGGAAGAACGCCAGGAGGAGGAAGAGCGTCGACGCAACTACGAAGCGGAACGCAAGCAAAGAGAGGAGGCGGAACGAAGGCGCAAACAAGAGGAAGAACGCCTTGCTCATGAGGCCCGTGAGGCCGAAAGGGAGAGGATGCGCGAGAGAGCTCGCCGCGCTAGGGCAGCAGGTCCTGATGCCTTCAGAAAGGGGAAATATCCCCGTTGCACTCAGTAGCTCGCCGCGCTAGGGCAGCAGGTTATGTATGTTAGTCGTTATGTGTATGGAACACGCCATTGTTCCCTCCAGTTTATGTATGTTGCATGTTACTATGAACTTTAAATCCGGGTTCTTTTGTTTTCATCATTTTGATGTGCACCCTTTCTGTGTCGCTATGAATGGCGGAGTGCAATGGCCCTACCAACAATTACCTCTCACTGTCCATGACATTAAAACAATAAAGCAGCCACATGCATGCAGGTCTCACTTTTCCTTTAATCATTTCGATGTGCACTGAATCACTGAATCACTGCCTCCACTGCATCACTGCCTCCACTGCATCACTGCCAAACGACCAGACGGGCAGAGCATCCAATGAATTTTTCATCATTCTACACGACCATCTTTTCCAAGCCACCAGAGCATCCAATGCCTCACCAAACAGTCAACACAATGAAACGAAATAAAAATTTGGTACATATGATAAATACATGCAACTCATTATTTGCCACCTAATCTTACGATCTTCGATCCCACCGCCGAGACATATTACTGAAGTTAATGTCCATACTGTAGGGGTTGGATGATGGCTGTGGGCGAGGTGGCGCTGAGAAGTCGCTATTGGAGGGTCGTTCTCGCAAAATAGATTCACTAAATGCCTTGTCGTCAGGGTCTTCGGGTGGAGGCGGAGGTCTTGAGGGTGGCATGGGCATGAAATCGTCGTCTTCATCGTCGTTGGCGTTTGGTTGCACACGCGTTGGCGGAGCGCGTCTGCTTGCAGTGTTTCTTCGACGGGATGTTCCTGTGTTGGATGCCTCCGAAACACTACTGTTGGCTGAGGTATGTCGCCTTCTACGTGAACCTGGCATGCAACCTCCACCGAAGAACATAAATAGATAGAAAAAGTTTGGGATAGGGTTGTCGATCAATTCTTTGTCTTCCGGAAATGCCTAACATAAGAAAAGCAGTCGAATTAGCATCGAAATATAAACCGATAACATAAAAAAAAATATTGTGTACCTGAATGTGGGAGGCATATTTATCGGGGAGCATCATTATCTTGAATCTAGTGCTAGAGAAACCTAACACTGACGGGTGGTTTGCCAGCTCGCAAACCCTATGATACAAATGCCTTTGATCTTCTAAGAGGGCCCTAAGGTCATTTGTGGTGAGATGTTGCGGCGCCATTGCTGCATTTAACATCAAGACAGCTTGTGCGAGATTGTTCTCCCTAAAAGGATCATCCCGGTGTTCACGCACTACACGCCAGATTGCTTCCAGTGCTCTTTCGATGTATTGTGGTGTCCATGGAAAACCTTCACTAGATGGTCCTGCCATGGACGGTGTTGTTGAAGAGTGGAAGAAGAGTGGAAGAAGAGTGGATCGCTGTGATGCAAGAGAGGGTGCTGTGAAAGAAACAGAAGGTAGAGGATAAGGTTTTGTAGGAGGGAGCAGGGGGAAAAAAACCATAGGGGCCTATCGGGTGGCCAATGGCCGACAGGTGCCTGTCGGTCGGCCAATGACCGACTGGTCCTATCGGTCGGCCCGTGACCGATAGGCTCCTATCGGTCGGCCCGTGACCGATAGGCTCCTATCGGTCGGCCCATGACCGATAGGCCCCTATCGGGGCTGGGTGTCGGTCCGATAGGACCTATCGGTATTTGGGTGACCGACAGGTTCCCGTCCCGCCGCCACGTCGGCTGCCACGCCGCCTATCGGTCATCCGGTGACCAATTGGTCATCCAGTTACCGATACCATGCCTGTCGGTCATCCAGTTACCGACAGGCACCCATTTCTACAATTTTTGCTAATCGGACCCCAGATCTGCAATTAATCATTAAAATACTATTATTTTAAAAAAAAAGTCGCGTTGTGTAGGGTTTGCGTATGCGTTTATAGGGAGAGTAAAGCGTGGGTTGAGTATCTAAATTGTACTATATAATGGCAAAAAAATTGGTCTAATCGAATGGGGAATGATAAACATCGTGGTGGTACATCCAATCGTCCCCAGAAACGCTATTCGTAAAAAGACAACTTTTAATAGCATCACTATATTGAAGAAAAAATATTGCGTTTGTATCTTCCTCGTGCTGTAGTGATGCATCTATGTTCCAGAATATTTTCTCAAGGTTCTTATGGCTGGTAGGTTGGTGAACTTCTCCTACATACCGCGAAGAAGGATTCTGAAGTGTTCGGACTGTTCATTTCTTAAGAGTTTAATATTTTTTTATATTTTCTGAATACCTTTCACATATTCGATTCCAGTGGTGTCAATATAAACAATATTCGCGTAAAAAAATATAAATAACATTCCGATGCAACCGCTTTCTCAAAATCATATTAAGTTGTTAGAGTCATCTAGATTGTGCTGGTTGTAGTGAATTACTCGCCAATGAAATTATTTCAGATAGAAACCGCTATAGGACGTGCAATGGTATGTGACTGGTCTCAGTCTTAAATTTTAGCATATGTGACAATTGCTTCAGAAAATAATGACCTCCCGTTCCCAACACCCTCCTCCACCTCAATGAAACAACAGCTTGTGTGCATCTTTTTTTTTTTCTTGAAACATCTTGTGTATATCATGGTACTTACCCCTGCCTTAATTGGAGGCATGAACCCGCCACCCGGGTGGCAGTTGGCACTTGGCAGTTCTCCCATCTGGTGCAACTGACCAATCGAGACCCTTGCTCGGCCCTCAGAATTAGAGCCTTCATGGCATGCAATGCAAAGAAAGCACTCGGCGCGGAGTGTGAATCAAAAAAGCACTCTGCAGTGTGTCACCTTACACTCGGCAAACAGAAACACTCGGCAGAGTGTGAATAAAAAAATACCCAAAAAAATAGCAAAAAATATTTTTTCAATGAGGGACCCCACCGGCCAGCCCAACCGTCACCGTCAACAAATCACAAGTCACGGCATTTTTTGAGCTACGCGGCCGGCGGGATTCAAACTCACGACATCTCCCTCCCGCGAAACCTCCCTACCACTACACCACAACATCACATGTGTCCATAGCTCGTTTTGATTCCACACATATTAGACTATACCAAGTGTCAATTGCTTATTTGAGGCTCTAAACGAATTCAAACTAAAAAAAATGTGAACTACAAAGTTTCATAACTTTTCGAGATCTACAACTTTTATTTTGATCGTTTCTTCTGAGGTCATTTATAAAATTTGAATTTCAAATTTGAACTCTTTCAAACTTAGTTTTTGTTGGCAAGATGATTTCAAATAAAAAAAATTTCAACTACAAAGTTTTATAACTTTTTGAGATATACAACTGCTATTTTACTATTTCTCCAACCGATTTAAAAATTCAAAATTTCAAATTTGAGAAATTCTGACAAAATTAATTCAAATCAGAAAGTGTTCAACATCAACGTTGTGTAACTTATGAAAATATACAAATTTTATTTTGGTCTATTTTTATCCGACATAATGGTAGTAACATTATTCATACATTTTAAATATCTCTCTTCGTGTTTCTGGAAACTATACGGGAGCTCTGAAGTTTGTGAACAAGTTTACCGGCGCTTTGTCGAATGAAGAAATGACCAAAATAAAAAGTGCAGATGTTAAGAAGTTATACAACTTTGTAGTTCAAATTTTTTTGACTCGAACTAATTTAATGCTTAAAAAATCAATTGAAGCTTTATTTTCTGAGTGTAATGGAAAAAAACACTCAGCAAAGGGTGTTCTTTGCCGAGTGTACAACAAAACACTCGCCAAAGGGGCCTCTTTGACGAATGTTAGGGTGGGACACTCGGCAAAGTTTTTAATCTTTGCAGAGTGTTAAAAATACACTCGGTAAAGAGCTCTTTGCCGAGTGTATTTATTTTGCTGAGTGTTTTTTTTGGCACTCGACAAAGACTTTGTTTGCCGAGTGCCCGAAGAAATACACTCGGAAAATTCTCATGCACTCGGCAAATATGGGTTTTCCGTTAGTGAAGGAAGACCTTCCGTATCATGTCGGGCATTCAATTAGGGTAAATTTTCAAGAACCGTAAGCCTTTGTTTCGTTTCATTTTGATATTCCCAACGTATTTGTTGGCCACACGGGAAGTAGGGATGCAGGTGGGTACCCATTAGGTATTTATAGGTCAACACCTTAGTTCATTTGCTTGGTTGATTTGTGAAGAGGGGAAAGATTTCATTTGTTTGAGTCGATCCACGAATTGGAAAATCTGCATCCCTAACGGGAAGTCAACATACACAAGATAGAGCCAACGCTGGATCAACCTACGCTCTGGCAGCGCTACTGAAGCTTGCTGCTGACGGACACAGTTTGCACCCGGGCCAACGGATGGTATTCTCCACAGTTCTCACATGATAGACAGCAGCATCAGGTGTTTCATGCGCGGTCATCGAGGAAAAATGAAGCGGCGTAAGGTTTTGCACGCTACATCGTGTCATCGTCCCTACGCGCGTGAGAACATTCGGAGTTAACCTTCCCCTTGATGTCCCATTAAGTCCTCACAGGGCACATGAAAAACATTGCTGTCACTGAGAACGGCAAGCCTGTGCCGTATCTCCGCCACCGGCCGAGGATTTTCTTCCCTGGATGCCACCCATTCCCACACTGATTTTCCCGTCTCTTCGTTTCATTCTTCCCTCATTCATCTATCTATGCAGCTCCAGTATATAAGCATGCGACACTGTTTACACACGTTCCTGTAGCTGAGGTCAGTTACCTAACCTCCTAATTATTTGCACGTTTTAACTTTTAACCTCAGTCAAAGATTATTTATATGGACAGTACACAAGTATTACAAGCTAAGTAACCTGGAGAATCACAAGCTGAGCGAGGCTATTGGCTCCACGAGAATAACTATTGAATGTTCTAATGTTTCCGACTCCTATGTGTTTTTCACTCTTCATTATAATCCTAAGTTCTGCAAAGTGTCCTACTATATTGTTATGTTGTTTGGTGTTAAAAATGGAGAAATAAGTTAGAAATTCTCAAAAAGACCCAAAACATTCTCTATTAGTTTTAATAAACTAAATCACAATTAATATACCCCGATCATTTATCTCCAATCTAAATACACAATGCTAGCAACCAATATACCCTCCCTTCCCTGTAGGATTCTTTTTGCAATAATCTCCAAAATCGATATCAGTACGTACCTTTGAAGACCACCTGTAACGAATAAATCATTGATTGTTAGGTAACAATACCGTTGCCTACTTCTCGATTGTGTAGCGGAGAGATAAAATTAAATAGTGATTCTTCTATGCAAAAGGCTTCCTAATCTTCATCTTAATATATGGATCACATAAAAATGCAATTCTAATACTTGTGTTACAGTTGGAGTGCTGTTAAACCATGCATTACCTGCATTAGTGCCCAAGTTGTTGCTTTTTCTGAAGATAGTAGTCGGTTAAATTCAGTTGGCAGTTTCCATTTGCCACTCCTGATGAATTCAGAGAACCTACACTGTGGTAAGGATAAAAAGAACGCAACAAATTCAATATGACATATAAGTTGGACGAGTATACTTATATTTTTATTTTGTCTAAAATTAATGTATAATAGTTCCACAACACTCTTGACTCCAGTTATAGTGATCACCCGCGAGCCTAATGTCATTGCATTCTACGTCTGGTCCTCAGTCACCAGCCTTTTCTTTGACAGCCAGCTTCAGAGTGCATTCTAAATGGAGGCTGAATTCCACAATCTACAATAAGATGGCATGACTGCATCTTTTTCAGACATCTCCTGAGCACTTTCCAATTAGGGTTACCAAGGAAGGAACATGCTGTTCGAACAAGACATGATTCTATCTGGTGGTGACCGGTGAGAGGCCACTTATCGGTATCTTCCATTCGTATAGAGAAAAGTTGACTGCAGCCCCTGTTGCTATCTTCCTTCCCCAATGTGCTTTAGCTTGATCCTCCAAGTGGTGAACTACTCTCTTCTCTGTTATGTGGTAGCTCTTGTTCGGATATATAGTGGCAAAACAGTGAAACCAGTAATGTACTCCAATAGCAATTGGTGCAACGAAAGCCACTCCCAATGCAACAATAGTGCCGGGTCTAGGACGTTGTACCTGGGTAGGTTGGTTCACTAGGAACCTAACCAGCTAAGAGCGTCCCCAATGGTTGCTTCTTAACTAACTCTTAGAAATTATTGGAGACAAAGAAGAGAGAGAAGGTTGCTAGCTCTTCTTCAAGTGGCAGTCTCTAACATTTATTGAGACACTGACATGCGGGGCAGTCATTACATTAGAGTTGATATGAACTCTTATGTTGCATCTTAGATGACGTGGAGAGTCAATGCCGCCTAGCCTATATATGGTCGCAAAACCAGGTGGCAAATTGGTTATCAAGATGAATAATGGAAAAAATAGGACCAATTATAAATTGAAGAAAAAATATATCGAGGGACGTGTATATATGTGAGTGTATGCATTTGTACTGTGTTCGACAAAAAAAAAACCCCGAAGGTTAATGTTGATATGTTTTCTTTTGGGAAGTATAATCGATTTTACTCCCTGAAGCATTCTAGTAAAAGTTGAGGGCTGTTGAGCACGCCCTCCTCCGCGGGCTCCAAGCTACGATTAACACTATCTATTGGCAACTACGTAAGAATTATTTAAAGATGCGGAAGCAAACAAGAACAGGCTATGAGTAGCACTGTTTCATTGATTTTTGCTGCGCGAAAACAATTCGTTGGGTTACCGTCTGGCCTGGAGTATGATAGCCTGCCACAGATTCAATCGCATTTTGAGCAGCAGTACCTATGTGCAGAGATCGTATTCATTGAATGAAATTTGACAGCATTGTTGAATGAAAATGAGATGCATATGTTCTTGTAACAAATCAAGCAATACAAGGACCACCTTAAATCTGATACAAAGAGTCCGGGGAAAATGATACGTGAGCATCAGTTAGGGTGGCAATTTTGCGGTGTCAAATCGAATAGTTGATAGTTCTATAATTGATTAATCCATAGTTAAGAAAGAAAAATACATCATCCGTCAATCTTCTGTCCAGCAGCGAGAAGAGTTTGTGAATTCGTCATCCCTGACCCGGAGCAGTTTCCACTCAGTTGAGAGTTATACAAGAAGAAACACGATGTTCGGTCAAGCGATAGGGGGTATGCCCTTCCTTCTGACAGGCTATTTCCTGGTACCTACTGTTTTGATAGAGGATTACTGATGTATTATTTTTTACTAATAATGACTATCTCTTTCGTTGCGGCAAAAAAAACTATTTCCACTGATAATTGATGAAGAAACCATTTTTCTCTAGACAAGCCTTGTGTCCAGAGCGTGAGGAAGCTGGGATCAATAATTCCGAGCGGCTAGCTCTCGCTCTGCTCTTTTTGCTGTGTTTCTAACTCTTTAGTGACCTTGGGCCTATTCGTAATCAGAAACTGCTCTTCTTCTTCATCAGTATATGACAGGCAAACTATTTCCAGTGCTAAATCAAAAAACAAATTTGTCTAGACATGTAGGGGGAATTGATCAATAAATATTTCACAGATTCTAAAAGACATTAAGGCACATTGTTCCTATGTACAGTGATGGAAAGAACTGCATGGCTCAATGTAGAGCTTTGGGCACTTCATTGCAATACATCTGACTGGCCCATGGGTACGGTAACAACTTCATATCCCGATGTTTCCTATTCCCGTGCTTTCACCTTTTTCCTTGATGGTAGGTTCTCTTGTGATCTCGTGTTATGGACAATTCAAAGGTTGCTTTTTCAGTTAAAACAATAGCAGAGCTGCTGGAGTAGTTGGACCTATATATGTGCAGCAACATGGTTTTGAATATGGGTGGCGGCATTTAACTAGGTGCAACTTATGACACTCATAAGTTGTATAACACTAGCCCCTCAACCCGTGCGCCTGCACGAGCTAGTTAAGTTTGTTTAAAATTGATTGCATCTTCAAGATTTTGGACCTTGGAGTGCATATGTTTATTTCTTACAACATTATATTTTATAATGGTAACTAAGAATCTACTTTTTTCTATAATATGAGGAATGCATCATCAGAACCAAAACTCGCTGCCTTGGTAGGGTCCTGAAAGTGCTGTACGCATCATACTACATAGCGACTCTGTTTGCCTTATAATTTGTCATATATTGCTTAGCCATATTCGAATTCTCTTTTCTCATAGTACTTAGCCTTCAAACTCTCAAATATGGAACATACAAAATAAGGGAAATGTTTCGTTTATGTATTGTTCTCACTAGCGTGCAAATGTCTAGCTGTACACATTTTTGCTGATCCGGCACTATGACAAGCTCTTCTATTATATTGTTTCTACCGACAGCCTCAGTCTTATTACATGTCTTCACTATGTTGATTATTAGTTGAGATCCTAATTTGGACTTCACTAACCACTAATGTGGTTCTCCTTACCTTCGGTAGCTACTGTGATGCAAGGTTACTCTCCTTACCTTCGGTAGCTACTGTGATGCGAGGTTAAAACACCCATGTGAAGTGTTCCTTTGTTCTTTGGTTTGTCAATAACAATTGTGACATGCATATCTCCTATTACTAACTGTGTGTTACTATCTCGTGATCTTATCAGACTTATAATAAATAAGTACTTTGTGGTTGGAACTTTTCACAGTTTTGAAAATAGACCAAATCCTTTTCTTGGGCAATCTACCTTCTCTAGCGAAAACCGTGATTTTTTAGTACAAAGATAGCATGCGTACAGGGGCGGAGCCAGGATTTAGGCATAGGGGGGGCCAAGCCGCATATTGTCGGAGCCTTAGACTACCAAAATTTTTATTCCGAGATTTTCACTCGGATTTTAGCACAACCGAAATTTTTCACAAGGATTTTCAGCACTACCACCGGAGCGGGAATCAACAATTGGTTAATATATAAAAACTATCAATTGTTCTTATTCTCCTCATGGTGAAACTGAAAAAAGTAGAAGAGGGACTAAGATTAGGCATGGCGTCACCAACATTTAATCCTTCCCCAGTTCCCTACTTGATTAACCTAAATTCTATCTCAACAGAATTGGAGATTAGCATGTCCAATTAGCTAGGAGGAAGCAAGATGCATACCAATTTCAGGAGCTTGAACGGAGCTTGCTGCCTTGGGAGTCAACGCTAGGGGATGATGCTGAACTTGGGCGTTTGCGGCAGCCGGGCGGCGGCGACGTGAATAACTGGAGAGGAGCAGAAACTGAAAACGATAGAATGATGCTGAACGTGGAAGGGTGGCTTGGAGCAGGATTTCCATGATGGGCCGATTGTGCTTGAAATGAAGAACGTCTTGGCCTCACGGCAATGAGGGGGGCCATCTCATGCTTAAGCCTGTCATTAGCAGGGAAATTAAGGGTGGATCCCTAGAAAAACTCAGAGGATAGGGGGGCCAGGCCCCTGCTCCCCCCTCCCCCTGTCTCCGCCACTGCACGCGTATGTAAGTATCATATAAGCTCTAGAACATACTTACGCAATTCATTTGTTCAACCTCAAAATAATGGCTTAGGTCACTTGATAATGGTTCACTTATTAATCAAATGCATATTAGTTCATTTCCCCATTAAAAGCAATTAGAATTTCGAGAATAACTAAGTCATCAACCTTGTTTAGTTGCAAGAGATAATCACATAAGAATTTTATTTAGCTGGCTCTAACTGAACACTTTCATCTATTTTTGTTCCATTGGTTCACTCCAATTTTTAAACATTGTACCTGCATTGTACAATACCACATGTTTATCCCTTGCCATTGCGCTTCTAGGATCTGCAGAGGGGTAAAGTGAGGCATCTTATAGATGCAGATCACTGGAAATCCCAACAGTTGCAAATGTTTCAACTATGAATTTCACTTCACCACAAATGCTTACATGAAAATGCTTGGGAAGTTGATGGCAACACAACCTTAACGATCAGTCATTATCACCTCTTGATCAGTGGCGGAGCTTGTATATGGCCGCCACCAGGGGGCATGCATGGCCCCACTAGCTAGCTTCTGATATTTCCTCATACCAACCGTGTTTGCACATTGATTTTTCTCTTATTTTGTTCTTGTTTAGTACTACGTACCGGCCGCCCTGACTTTGCCATGAAACTCCGCCAGTGTCTCTGATTGTTGGTGGCGATGGGAGACATCGTCTATCTGGGATGGAGGGGGAGGTTAATTTGAGAAGCCTGCACGGGCTATGATCTCGTCCACCGGAGCCGAAGAAGGCACCGATGCGTTCAAGTTTGTGCACCGTCGTGAAGCTACAAGACGCGTCTCTTGCACCAAATCGAAGGGGTCCAGGCTCGGCAGTCGGCAGGCAGACAGACCGCATGTGACAAGCTGCGCCGCCCCGCCCCGCCCTCAGTCCCGCGCCTTCGATGGCGAGTTCGGTGCGGCACTCGGGGTGGGGACCTCCGAGAGGTGTCGTGACAGAGGAGCAGGGGCACGGGGCTCTGGGTGTCGCGCACCGCGAGGAGCGGGAGCGCTTAGAGCACGAGCTCGGCGGCGTACGGAGGCTGGCGCTGAGGAAAAGCGGCGGCGCTAGAAGCTTCTCGTCGGCGGCGCTAGGAGCAGACGTGGTGGCGGGTCGGTGGATTGACGGCGGAGCGTGGCGTACCGGCGGCGGAGCTGGAGAGGCGCGCAATGGGATAGTGAGGAAGAAGAGAGGCCAGCAGCCGTCGGATGGTATTCACGCATGCATCTTAAAGCTGAGTGCTCCAAGTGCTTCTAACAATCGAGTGTTGTATAGGAAATCCTCAATTTACAACTGCAAGTCTTGCAAGAACCGTAAGCCCCCTAAGGATTTGTTTCGTTTCATTTATTTGTCGGCCACACGGCAAGTGAACACGCACCAGATAAAGCCTACGCTAGACCAATCCACGCTCCGGCAGTGCAACTGAAGGAGACAGTTTGCACCCGGGCCAACGGATGGTATTCTCCACAGTCCTCACATGACAGACAGCAGCATCAGGTGTTTCATGCGCGGCCATCGAGGAAGAACGCAGCGGCGTAAGGTTTTGCCCGCTACATCGTCCCCACGAGCGTGAGAACATTCGCATTATGTCCTTACCGGGCAGATTAAAACATTGCTGTCACTGAGAACGGCAAGCCTGTGCCGTCGCTCAGCCATCGGCCGAGAATTTTCTTCCTCTCGATGCCACCCATTTCCACACTACTTTTCCCTTCTCTTTGTTTCATTCTTCCCTCATTCATCTATCTAGGCCGCTCCAGCATCTTTCTTTTTTTAACAGAAAAGTGTGTAGTGCTCCTCCAGCGGAGCTAAGCTACTTGGGACAGTGGAGCTGCATATATGCATGCGAGTGCGACACGGTTTACACACGTTCTTGTAGCTGAGGCCAGTTACCTGACCTCCTAATTATTTGCACGTTTTAACGCTCATCACTCAAAGATATGGACAGTACACACGTACTAACATATTGTTGTGGGAGGCTATTGGGCTCCACGCGAATAACTATTGATTGTTCTAATATTTGCGACTCCTATATGTTGTTCACACTTCGTTATATATAATCCGTAAAGCTCTCCTAAATGTCCTATTATATTGTTGTGTTGTTTGGTGTTATAGATGGAGGAATAAGTATACCCAACCAGTGATCTCTAATCTAACTTTTTTTTTTTGGCGAGACTAATCTAACTAAACAACGCTAGCAACCAGTATACCCACGCCAAATTATCATGTAGGTAGAACCCACACCGCTCTTTCTCCTGGGGATGGCTGGTTTGGCCAGCCGTGTTGACGGGAAAGAGGTGACGTTAGATGGATAAAAATGAGTATCGACTCCATACAGGAATTTTTTTTTTTTGAGACGTGTATATCGTAAGGGGTGACATTAGATCCCGATCCATTTTCCCACAAATGTGGCCAATAACAATTTTCTTTCATTTAATCTCAACAGCTACAGCTGTTTCAATTAGCAGTTTGAGCAACAGTACAACGCAGAAGATCAAGCTAATTCTTAATGGAAATTATACAATCTCATGTGCACTTTTCATTCCGAGTTACACAGGAAGAAACGTGCCGTTCGAACAAGAGATGACGTGATAGACTTTCGTCTGATACCCTCCGTTCTATATAGCATAATTGATGTATTCGTTTTTAGTGCAGACCCTGTCGCTCAATTCTCTCATCACTCTTGGAGCATATATGGATACTAGGGAAACATGCTAATGACTGAGTATTCAGTGAGAACCACCCGAGCTTGCCGATAACCTTTGTCCTTGCTAGACAAGAAACTTGTCTATGCAGTATGGCCGGGGCAAAAGGATTAGAGAACCTTGACGGTGCATTATACCACTACTAGGAAGAGAAGAGTGGTAATCAAATCTGGCCGTCAATTGATGGGGTTAGTTTCGTTATTAGCCAAGCTGTTGAAGATATTCTCTGCAACCTTAAAGCATGATATTGTAGTTTCGTTATTAGTTCAATTGTGAATGTGCATTATACCACTAGAAAATAATGACCTCTCTCTCTCTCTCTCTCTCACCCCATGATATAAAATTCTACTTGGTATTGTAGGAGACGACCTATATGAGACAGCTTGTGTATATCATGGTACTTGATCAAAAGTCACATAGCCACACTTTACAATTTCCGTAGTCGTTATAGAGAATTAGAGCCTTCCTTCTATGAAAAGGAAAGGCCTTCCATGTCTACATGTGGGGCCTTCAGTGGGGGTTGCAACTTCAGGTCTTGCAAGCACTCTACGCCACATTAAAGCATTTGTTTCCTTTGATTTTTGATACCATACCCGCTTTACCAATGTAGTACAGAGCAAACCAGAGCCAACGCTGGACCAATTATCCATGCGCTGGCAGCACTACTGAAGCTCACGACAGACATAGTTTGCACCCAGGCCAGCCTCGTTGATATTCTTCAAGCCCTCATAAGATGGACATGCAGCAAGCAGAGTGCAGCTACCGTGAGACTGCAGGAATAGGGGCTCTATGCTCCTCGAGGACGAACGCAGCGGTGTCAGCTTTTGCCGGTTAGTCGTCCCATCGCGAGTCAACCTGCTGCTTGATGCACAATTAAGTCCTCGCTGGGCAGATAAAAAAACTTTGCTGTGACTGAACGGCAAGCCTGTGTCCTTACACCTACAACAGTGGAGGATTTTCTTCCCTCGATGCCACCCATTCCCACACTACTTTGCCCTTCTCTTTCTTTGATTCTTGAGATAATTCCTTCCTTGGCCCTGAAACAAATCATGCTTCCCTCTATGGCCCTTTAAGAATCGAACTTCCCTATACGACCCAAACTTCATTTTTCATTCCCTATTTGGCCTTCTCATCACTTCTGTTAAGTTTACCGCTTACACACCATGCAAAATGACTTCAGTACCCTCATCCTTCTCATCATTTGCACGGTTCGTGTAAAAAAATGAAATAAAACTCGGTGGCGAGAGAGGCAGAGGCAGAGCTCCAGCAGACAAGCACGCTCGCCTGCGGACGCTTGTGCGAAGGCGAGGACACCTAGAGCGCGGACTCGGGTGCCGCCTGTGCGCTTGCTGTGGGCTCCGGCGTCACCACGAGCGAGGAAGGCCGCAACGCCAGACGCAGGTCAAGGCGGCGCGGTCCAGGCCGCCGTCATCCGCTCCAGGCCATCACCATCCGCGCCTCGCCGTGCTACACCGGGCCGCCGCCATCTGCTTCAAGCCATCGCCAACGCCGCCACCGCCGTCTGCTCCAGGCAATCCCCATCCGCGCCACGCCGCGCCGGGCCGTCGCCGTCCGCTTAGCCGCCACCCATCTCCAAAGTTCTCCCGCTAATGCAAGAGAGACTGCCTTTGTCCGCGCCGTGCTGGGTCGTCGCGCCATCCGCCGACCTGCTTCCGCTGCAGGGTCGCGGCCGCGGCGTCTTGGTGTCGAGCGCGGCCTGGAGCGCGGGCCTTGAGGGAGACGAGGAGGTAGCCCCGCTCCGCTGGCCTCTATCGCCTCGCCGCTGGTGGCGCGGGCGAGCCTGCCTCCGCGCCTGCAGGCCCGATGGCGGCGGCGCCGCCCTCCATTCGCCACGGCGTTCTTCTCTCCCCCCCCCCCCCCCCCCCCCCCCCCCCCCCCCCTCCTCCTATTTTCCTTTCCAATCGTGGCTCCGTCCTCCGTGCATTACAGAGACAGAGAGAGGGACGAGGTTAATTTGGTCGTTTTGCATTGCTCAGTGTGATTTTTCACGGTAGAAGTGACGGAAGGCCACAAAAGGAACAGAAATTTTCTTTTGGTCCTCACAGGGAACTTCAGATTCAGGAGGGCCATAGAAGGAAGCTTCATTTCTTTTGAGGCCATACGGGGAATTTCCTCTTGATTCTTACCTCATCCATCTATCTAGGCCGCCCCAATATATATCTTTCCTTTTTTACAGAAAAGTGTGTAGTGCTCCAGTCAGCTGATCGAGCTAAGCTACTCGGGGTCAGTGGAGCTGTATATATGCATGCGACAATGCTTACACTGGTTCTTGTAGACGAGGCCAGTTACCTAACCTAATAATTATTTGCACATTTTAATGCTCATCAATCACAGATATGGACAGTACACAAGTACTAGCTAAGTAACATGGACAATCACTACTTAAGCGAGGCTGTTAGTTCCACGCAAATAACTATTGACTCCTATGTGTTTCAAACTCCAATGTGTTTTTCACTCTTCATTAATATATTATAATCCGCAAAGGTCTCTATTATGCTGGTAGGTTTTTTGGTGTCATAAAAGAGAAACAAGCTAGAACTCAAAAAGGTCTGTTACAGGTGAACATATGGTCATGTGCCCATACCAACGCCGTGCCCATACCAACGCCGTTACAGGTGACGTCAAAGAGGTCTGACGCCCCACCGATCTTACTCCTGCCTGCAACTGACATTCGCATTTTCCCTTTGCTCCAACCTGCCTGCACCGTTACCAGCGGCATGGGAACGAAGGACGCCATCCCTCGCTGGCCTCAGATCACCTCGCCACGCCTTCCCAGCACGCTGCCGCTGCTCACCGGCACCGACATCTCTATGTCTGCCAACAAGTATCCGTGCATATACACCATGCATTTGGGCCGCCGCGGCTTGAACCTTGCTGTTGTTGCTACCCTGCCCCGCAAGAGCATCGAGGAAGACGAGTAATGAGAGGTGGTGGGTCAGCGCACTAACTCAGCGCGCACACACAACACCAGCAAGCAGGGGTGCTGCTATAATTTCGCCTCTGAACTCACAATGGCTCGTGGCTGCAGTCCTACAGCCTGGTCACGGTGTTGCCAACTTGCCATTTGAGTGCTGCCACTGCTAGCTAACGGCGCCACTAAAACCGCTCCATCTTGCTGCACGAATCAATACACAAGGAGTCTATCGGACGGCAAGCAACCGTGTGGGCAAGTGGCCCTATGTTCACGTTATCAACTCTCTTAGTTTAATAACCAAATCATAATTAGTTAACCCCAATCATTGTCTCAAATCTATCTAAATAGTGATAGCAACCAATACCCACGCCGAATTCCCATGTAGGTATAACCCACTCAGCCCTTTCCACCCTCGGCCCCCAGCACAACCAGGCATAATTGGTTTAGGCACGCGACCGTGTCCACTGGAAGGGGTGGCATTAGATGGATGCAAAAGAGTCTCAACTCCATCCAGGAGAAATTTTTGAGTCGTTTATATCGTGTAAGGGGTGACATTAGATTCGGGTCCTTTTGCTTACAAATGTGGCCAATAACATTTTTTTTCATTTTATCATATGATCAGGAGCTACTGCTGATTCAGTCAGCAGCTTGAGAAGTATCATAGCAGAAGATCAAGCCAACTCTCACTGCCTGGATTCATTTATGGTTGAAATCGCTCATACATTGAATTGTTTCAATGTGTATTGCCATGTGTTCTCTCTCGCGTCCCAATGATAGAGTTATAGCGAAGAGCTAGAAGCCAACTTTTTAATAGATCCTAACATGACAGAGAGGACCAACAGTGAAAAAAAGAACGTTCGGCACGAGGGCCAGCATCGCAGCAATGATCCTATCGGCGGGCTGTGACAAACGTGTGACAACGTGCTTCGGCTTAGTCGTCCCGCTGCATGGATTTCACGCTTCCAGAAAAACATGAATATCTCACACCATCCATGTGCAGGAGAGACTGAGTTGGCAGACAGTAGATACATTGTTGCTCCGCTCGGTAATTTGTCTCCTGATGCCTTCTGTCGTAACCCATATTTTCAGATATTCCCGAAGACTTAATTTGGTATTTTCCGAAGATTTGTATCGCACGAAAGGAAACTTGTACATAGACTCCGAATCTATTACTATGGATCGGAAGTCTTGTAGAACAAGGCAATGACTCCTAGAGGCGGTAACAGGACTATAAATATACATGTAACCCTCCGATGAGAGGACATCAGATCATATATCATACACACCACCATATTCAACACGACATACACTGGACGTAGGGTTATTATCCTTCGGGAGGCCCGAACCAGTATAAAAACTCTCTGTGTGCCCTAGATTGATTCCTCGATTGATCGTTGTTCCCCGAACCAAATATTTGCCGTTCTCTCGATTATTCGAGCGACGGCAGAGGCGCGCCAGGTAGGGGAGCAGCGCTGAGGATCCGTCTAAAGCATCAGATGGTATTGGCAAACAAGATGAAGTTCTCGGCGGGCGCCGAATTCAAGTTCGGATCTTTTACGTTCGTCGCGGACAATGTTCGGACTACGGAATTCCGCGGCCGAGTTTCAAATCGCCTCGCGGGTATCGGGCTCTCCGTTTGGAACCCGCCTAGAAATGGATCCACCTCGGATCCACCACTTAGCTCTGCCCTAGAAGCGAGGATGCAAAAGATCGCTCTCGACATCATCGAGGGGCGGCATTTTCCTGGGTTCGGGCTCGGCTATCCCGATTACGAGTCCGACTTCAGCGACGATGACTGCCCCGAGATCGGAGAAGATCCAAACCAAGGTCATAACCCGACCAGGGAAATTTTTATGGTGGGGCGTGACGATGAGGCATCCAGTGATTTGCGCACCATCGATTCGATCAAATCTCGTTCGGTTGCGCCATCCAATGTGACGCCGAGAAACCTCAACACCGATTTTGATGCCGTCCGGTTCCAGACCGCGCTGGATTCCCTTACGCGTATGGCTCCCGACAGAACACCACTAGCTCCGATGGTACAACAGGTCGTGGAACTCGCTGGTCGTGTGATCCCACAGCAAGAACAAGAGGTGGCAGCACCGGTCAGGACTCCGGTACATAGACGCCTGGGAGCCACCAATGATCAGAGAGCCGACTCATCTTCGCATGGATCGTCTTCCGATCACCCCAGGCGACGTCGGCGCGACCTAGAACCTTCGGACGCAAGACATCAGCTGAATCAGCGGAGGAATCAAACTGGCAATCCCGGAGGAGTTCCTGTCGATCTACTCCACAACGATAGATGCCGCGGGAGGAGATGAAAGAATCAAGTGCGCCTACTTACCTACCGCCCTGACCGGAGCAGCGCGGTCGTGGTTGCTAAACCTCCCGGTGTATCACTTCGACTCCTGGGCGGAATTGTGCGAGGTCTTCAAGGGGAATTTCTTTGGATCGTACAATCGCAACGCAACGCCAGAACAGCTCCGAGGTGTTAAACAGAAAGCTGATGAAAGCCTCCGAGATTACATCAAGCGCTTCTGCTTAATGAAGAACACGATTCCAGACATCTCCGATCTAGAGGTGATCGTTGCCTTCTAAGAAGGGTGTTTGGATGTAAAGATGGTGGAAACCATAGCAGAGAATGAGCCCAAGACTACCGCAGAGCTGTTCCGATTGGAAGAAATCTGCGCCAAGGCTGCCGACGCCCGTGCTCGCCTCTCCGATGGCCGGGGCAAGGCACCGAAGAAGAAGTCTAAAGACAGGGAGGTGAACGCGGTGGATCGACAAGGGCCAGATCGTAACCACTTCCGCAAGAAGCGAGGTCGTCCCGAAGGCGTGGCTAAATGGTGTCCGATACACCGTTCCCCCAACCATGAACTAGAAGAGTGCTTTGATTACCTCAAGCTCGAAAAGAAGCGTCTGGAAGAAGGCAAGATCTTGCGGACAGCTAGAGAAGAGGTTCGGACCGGGGAATCAAGATCGGGAGCACCGGGATCGGGAACACTGAGATCGGGAGCACCAGGATCGTGTGCGTCGAGATCGGGAGTACCGAGATCGGGAGTCCAGGGAACGCGATGGCCGAGATGAGCGCCCACGCTACAGAAGCCGCAGAGATCATGACGATGACGAGGAGGAGAGGTACCCGGAGATCAACATGATCTTCGGAGGGAGCTCCGCTCTGTCGTTGAAGAGCCAGTACAAGAAGCTGCAGAGAGAGGTGGCTATGGCGGAACCCTGTTCTAGAAGATTAGAGTGGTCGGACACCCCGATCGCGTTCGATGCCAATGACCACCCGAAGACTCTACTGAGCAACCCAGAGTTGCCCTTCGTCGCCAAGATCATCATCCACAAGAACAAGATCGCGAAGACGTTGATCGACAACGGAAGCGGTCTCAACTTGCTGATGAAAAAGACATACGACCAGATGGGTCTGCCGATCACCGCTCTCCGACCAGTGGAGGAGTCATTCCACGGCATCTTGCCTGGGGTGTCTTCATGTCCTCTCGGGAAGATAGAGCTAGCAGTGACGGTGGGCCCGAAAGGGAATAGAAGAACTGAAGTCCTGACGTTCGAGGAGGCTGACTTCGAATCTGCCTACAATTGCATCCTGGGAAGACCGTTCCTATTCAAGTTCATGGCTGCTGCACACTTCGCCTACGCCATGCTCAAGATCCCAGGACCTGCGGGTGTTATTACGCTGTATGCCGATCAGGATCAGGCCGTGAGATGCGACGTCAACGCGCTAATCATAGCGGGGCACTTTAAGGCCCTGACTCGCAGCGCCAGACAAAAACCCCCGGGAAGATAAGAGGCAGGAAGCAGCAGTCGCCAACACGAAGGCTTCAGATGCGGCATCCCCGTCGACAGCGGCCGCTCAAGCGCCAGCAAAGACTGTCAACGAGCCAAGCACGAAGGAAGATGAAACTGCTAAAAAGGGCAGCAAGCAGATCAGCCTCAGCTTCGTCGACCCCGGCAAGAAGAACAACGTCGGGGATGATCTCAACCCTAAATAGGAAGACGCGCTCGTAGCCTTCCTCCGGGAGAATATCGATGTGTTTGCATGGCAACCATCTGATATGCCCGGGATCCCCAGGGAGGTGATCGAGCACAAATTGGGGATCGACCCGGCCATCAAGCCGATCAAACAAAAGCAGCGAAGGTACACGCGGGACAAACGCGACGCCATACATAAGGAGGTCACTAGGCTTCTCAAAGCCGGGTTCATCAGAACGGTAGACTATCCTGAATGGCTAGCAAATCCTGTACTAGTTCCTAAGCCAGATAAATCCTGGCGCATGTGCGTCGATTACACTAGTTTGAATAAAGCTTGTCCTAAAGACGAGTACCCTCTTCCGAGGATAGATCAGATTGTAGACTCTACATCTACTAGTGAGTTATTAAGTTTTCTTGATGCTTATTCTGGATATCACCAAATTAGCCTCAATGTCGATGATCAAGAAAGGACGGCTTTCATCACGCCGTTCGGAATATTCTGCTACGTCACAATGCCCTTCGGGTTGAAGAACGCTGGGTGTACTTATCAGAAGTGCGTGAACATAGTCTTCGAAGATCAGATCGGGAAGAACGTCGAAGCTTACATTGACGACATCGTTGTCAAGACCAAGAAGTCCGACGATCTCCTGGAAGATCTGAAGCAAACCTTCGACAATCTGAGAAAGTACAAGATGAAGCTTAACCCTGCCAAGTGTGTTTTCGGGGTGAAGTCCGGAAAGCTACTGGGATATATGATCTCTGAGAGAGGTATTGATGCAAACCCAGTAAAAGTCGCGGCTCTTGAAAAGTTGAAGCCTCCGAGAACCAGGCGAGAAGTCCAGAAGCTGGCAAGCATGATGGCAGCCCTGAACCGGTTCATCTCTAGATCGGGAGAACGAGGTATGCCATTCTACAAGTTATTACGAAATCAAGATGGCTCTCAGTGGGATGACCAGGCAGAAGAGGCATTCAAAGAGCTCAAAGCTTATCTTAAAAATATGCCCACCCTGAAACCCCCACAGCCAAATGAAGAACTGCTACTATATGTTGCTGCAACAGATTCAATTGTCAGCGCCGCACTGACAGTTGAACGAGAAACAGAAGCTGGGCCCAAATAGTTCGCCGTTTACTTCGTCAGCGAGATATTGAAAGATGCCCAGACGCGTTACCCGATGGTACAGAAACTCTTGTACGCCGTATTGATGACATCCAGAAAGCTGAAGCATTACTTCTTAGCTCATCCAATCAAGGTGGTCTCGGATAGACCGCTCCAGACTGTTTTGCAATACAAGGATGCCATCGGCAGAATTGCTCAATGGTCTGTAGAGCTTGGTCAATACCAGATTGAATATGTCCCTCGAACAGCCATCAAAGGACAAGCTCTGGCGGATTTCATAGTGGACCGATGATGGTGATGACGACAAGAAAGATCCAGATCACTGGGTCATGTATTTCGATGGCTCCTTCACATTGAAAGGTGCCGGTTCTGGAGTTGTTCTCATATCTCCAGCAGGAAAAGTATTGAAGTACGCCATCCAGCTGCTCTTCCAAGCTACGAACAATGTTGCAGAATATGAGGGCCTCGTGACAGGTCTCCACATTGCCAAATCTCTCGGTATCAGCCGACTGCTCGTGAAAGGGGATTCACAGTTAGTCGCCCGACAGGTACAGAAAGAGTATCAATGCTCTGATTTGAAGATGGCTGATTATCTTGAAGAAGTTCGGAAGCTAGAGAAAGGGTTCGATGGTCTCGAAGTGCGGTACGTACCACGGCTGGACAATCGTGATGCTGATCATCTAGCTTGCATTGCTTCGTCGCGATCTCCAGTCCCAGACGATGTGTTCTTAGAAAAGCTCCACAAGCCATCGGCGGCAAGTACACGTGCTGAAGTAGAGATGATGGTTATTGATGCGGGGGAAGGCTTTGTCGAAGACTGGCGCACACCAATCCGCCTGTTTCTCGAAAACAATCCTATCCCAGATGACGATGCGGCCACGGAACGGCTGGCACGCAAGTCCAAGCAGTATGTGTTGATCGATGATATACTCTACAGAAGAGGTCTCAATGGCATTCTGCTGAGGTGTGTCTCGACAGAGGATGGTATTCGACTAATGCATGATATACACGGTGGGATCTGTGGTGCACATGCAGCTTATCGCACTCTCATCAGCAAGGCATTCAGGCACGGATTCTACTGGCCCACAGCGAAGCAGGACGCCATCCACCTCGTGCAGACATGTAAGTCCTGTCAATTCTTCAGTAGGCAAAGTACAAGGCATGCCCAAGAGTTGCATACAATTCCAATCACTTGGCCTTTTGCTGTCTGGGGGATCGATATTCTGGGACCGTTTCCCAAAGCCAAAGGAGGTTACAAGTTTCTATACGTCGCCATCGACACTTTCACCAAGTGGATCGAGGCAGAGGCAGTTGTGAATATCACTCAGATCGCTTCTGTCAAGTTCATGAGGAGTATAGTCACAAGGTTTGGCGTCCCTAAAAAGCTGATATCAGACAATGGTCGACAATTCGTTGGTAGCCAGTTCGAGAGATTCTGCGCCGACCATGGTATCATTCATCCAACATCTTCGGTGGCTCATGCTCAGACTAATGGTGCTGTTGAGCGTGCCAACGGGATCCTTATGAAAGGGATGCGTGCGCGAGTATACGAGAAGTTAGCAGCTAAAGGCAGGAATTGGATCGAAGAGTTACCAACCGTTCTGTGGTCAGCACGGACGTCTACCAGTCGAGCTACAAAGGAAACTCCATTCTTCCTAGTCTACGGCACTGATGCCGTGCTACCACCCGAGATTCACTTGGGGGCTCATCGGATCACCAACTTCTATGAAGACGACCAACCGATCTCTAGAGAGGTTGATCTACTGCTCCTCGAAGAAGAACGCAACACAGCACTGAATAATGTGGAATATTATCAGGAGGTTCTGAAGAAGCAGTACAGTCGCAAAGTGGTTGGCCGACATTTAGATGTCGGAGATCTGGTGATCAAGAAAGATATCACTACCAAGGATAAGCATTTGTCTTCTCTATGGGAAGGACCCTACATAGTAGTTGAAGATGCTGGCATGGGGGCTTATATCTTAGCCCATATCGATGGCGATATATTGCCTAGGACATGGAACACTGATCAGCTTAGAAAGTTTTATGTGTAATCCATTGTTGATGAATAAAGATGTGTTCAGTTTCTTCATCTACTGTGCAAGATCACAAAGGCTGGCCTAGGTCGGTCTACTAGTTCGGCTGATGTCTTAACCACATGAGGGTTATAAGGCACCGGTACGAATAGCCTTTTCAGGTAAAATTTCGTCATAAGGCTTAGCCACACTGTGGTTCATAAGTTAATTGACCCTATGATGTTCTAGCGAGGGACCCTTAGCCCATGAGGTTAATAAGCGGCTCTCCCTAGGCCGGTTGCACGATCAACCAACCAACAGACTGCAAGTCTTATGTCATACGGTGCTACACGATAGCTACCGATGGTTCATAAGTTTCGCAAGTCTCCCCGAGTGTCTGAAGTAAGAGCTTTAGCCATCGAGTTATAAGTGCCAACTTCAGACCACGTTGCAAGATCAACACCCAACAATACTTAGCTTGAAACATAACTTGCTATGGCAAAGTCAAATGTTATACAGCTATCATCAGCTCCAAATATGGAGACAAGATATCAGCAACAGCAAAATTAGTTCAAACGAAGCTTGTCACAGACACAGCAAAGCGTCAATGAATTAATGCATTTAGATATTGCATAATAGACATAATGCTTTCCTGCATACAGTTACAACTGTATCTAAAAAAGCAGGGGGCTGGGCTACTATGTATATCTAAAATAAATTAACAGGAGCTTGAGCTCCAGTATTACATCAAAATATTGTTTGATTGCAGGGCTGCACAAACAGTTCAAGGCCTCTCTTCATCAGAAGGAGGTGCTTCAAAGTTCAAATCCATGATGAACTTGTCGGCTGACTCCATCAGTCCATCAACAAGTGCATCACGCACAACTACATCACAAGTAAAGCCTTGCTCTACAATCTTCACATCCAATTCAGGATGACGGTTCTTCAAAGCAGCCAAAGCAAAGGCACAGCCGTTGACTAAACTATCAGCTACCTTGTCAGCAAGTTTGGCCTTCTCTGCAGTCAGGATCTTGTTTGCATCCTTCAGTTTCTTCACCTCCCCCTGCAGAGTTTGGATCACTTGAGTCTTGGCTGTGTTCTCCGTGCTCAAGGCTTCATTTTTAGAGCTCAAGTCTACAACAGAAAATGTCAGATTACTTCAGGGATATGCAAAAGGCAAAAAGTAAACAGTATATGACAGGAAGAATTACCCTGCACTGTTTTCGATAAAGCCTCTCTTTTCACACACAGATTCTTGAGGTACTCCTTATGTTCAGCTTTCATATTGGTAATCTCCCTGGCATGAGCTGTCTTTGCTTCATCGTGGGTCTTGTTCAAAGCAATAAGAGCGGCTTCTAGCTCTCGAATTTTGTCATCCTTCCCAGATGAGGCATAGGCAGCTTCAGTGTTAGAAAGTTTTTCCTAAAGAGCAGCAAGTTTCCCGTCCTTCTGCTTTATCCTGTCAGTGAGGCGCTTGCAAGTCTGCAGATGCCACTTTTTGGCAGCCACCACTTCCTGGCTCAGCCTGTCGAACACCAAGTTCTCCCCAACGGTTCTGGACGCCGAGGCAGAAACAGCTAAAGCTTGTTCAGCCACTGGTTGCACATTTGAGGCCGGAGGGTTGGTGGCAGGAGCAGGTTCAGCAGAAGAGGATGGAACACTATAGCATGTTTACACATCAGAAGATAGTATGAAAATATTTCAAACAACAATGGAACTTAGCAAGAATACTTACGAAGTATCTCTCTTGGTGCGGAAGCGTCTTCTCTTGGAGGCAGGGCTAGAAGCAGATGTCGCCTGGGAAGACAAGACTTGAGAGATTTTGGAAAACCCTTTAAAGAGACTGCCGAAAACTATTTCGATGGGTACCTGATCACCGGTACGAGGATTAGCGACGCGAGTTGGAGGCAGTTCAGGGACATCGGAGGCAACAATTGTTGGAATCGCTGGAGTTGCTGGAGCTGCTGGAGCTGCTGGAGTTGCAGGAGTAGCTGTTCGGAAACGCTTGCGGGTCGTCGTCTTTGTTTTTGGCCCAGCTGGGGGCTTCGAAGACTCGACAGCAGGTGGAGGAAGATTGGAGGTTTCGATACCCATCGGGATATCACCGAGCGTGGGATCAGCCGCCGGTTCAGCCCTCTCAGTTTCTCCGGGCGCCTCAGATTGTTCGCCAGCAGCAACAGCAGCCACCTTTCGCTCAAGGGAGCTGGTAGCGTCATCAGCAACGGTCATGTCCATCTCCTGATTGCCGTTGTCTTCTTCGTCACTATCCCTGATGACTATATCAACATCAGGTTGGACATCGTCGGGGCCAGGTTCGTAAAGGTTCTGCAGAATACAGGATTAGTATGGTGGAAAATATATCTCCAAGTAAAGCGAGGAGACTAACATACCTCGGGAGGTGGATTTTCTGCACTATAAGGAAGGGGTACTGTCGAAGGTTTATCTTTTGGTCCAGTACCCATGATATCGTATACTCTCTTGAAGACATCGTCTTCGGAGAGCTCAACAGCTGCAAAGGAGAGAAAAAGATGACAGGCTTATTAAACAGAAATCAGATATCAAGTATATACTGATATATTGATGAGTAATGGATATCTACCTCCTACTGGTAACCAATTAGGTTCACCAGGACCTGTGTAATGCATAGCCAGTGGATCACGCTTCTGAAGAGGGAAGATGCGTCTACGGACAAACTCTTCTACAACATGTTCTCCTCTCAAGCCCAACTTGATCGACTCATTGACCCTGGCTATCATCTTATTTAATCGAGGAACATAGGTCGGAAGACCCTTGTCCCACTTTTCATGGTTCGGCATCAAGCCGCAAGCTTGATCACAGTATTTTTCTTCCCCATGTCCAAGATCAAATATTTGGTGTCATATGAACTCCAAGAAGACTTGTACTTGTACGGGATAAATTCATTTTTATTCCTAATTACAAAGCCTACTGAGAAGACCATCATCTGACCCTTGTAGTACCGGGGCTGGTGGTAATGGCGCCACAGATTCAAGCAGGGGGCTACGCCCAACCAACATTCGCACAAGATAGCAAACATGCTAAGCATCATCACAGCATTGGGTTTAAGTTGAACAAGCTCTATATGGTAGAATCTACAGATCTGCTCAAGAAATTTGGAAGGTGGAAGATTGAAACCACACATGAGATGAGCTTCAAATACCGGGAGCTCCGTGGTGTTGCAATGATGGTACTCGTAGTCGCCGTTGTTCCGCCGGGTCAGGAAAGCAGAGAGCATTCCCCTTCTCTCCAATTCATCCAAGTATTCCAAGGTGAGGGTGGATTTCTTCCAGTACTCCTGCAGATTCGGGATTTCTCCCTTCTTCATCTTCTGCTGCGCCTGAGTAAGGGAAATGTTGGAGTCTTGGGAGTCGGAGGATTGATTTTCGTTGGGATTGCCGGAGATTGTGGCGGACGAGGATGTAGTGGCCATGAGAAATGTTTAGGGTTTGAAGAAATGAAAAGAAGTGCGGACTAGAGGATGGAGGAAAAAGGATACGGCGTGAAGGGCTTAAGTAAAACCCGGCGTGACGGTTCGCTTCCCCGTAAATGCGGGATTTCTCTTCCTTGGGTTACGCGCGGAATATACCAAGGTGATGCTATTTCCTGTTATTAAAATAAAAAGTTTGGATCTGAGCTCAGTTTTTGGAAGGATAACTACCTGGATATGAGGTAAGAAGTTGGTATATTTTTTTGGGATCAGTTGCCCAAATAACTAATAATGTTTGACTAATGATCCGGATCGAAAAGAGCCTTCGGTGCGTTAAAAACGTGTTGAGTAATACTCCCGAAGTGTTCTCGGCCGAGTGATCTGTTAGTTGCTACGAAGACTAGTTTCACCAAGGCACATCGGAGAAGCTGAATTTAGTTATCTCGAAGACTCATACAAGGCATATTGTCAAGACAAAGGAGAAGCCAACATCACAGATGCGATATCATTCAGAAATTGTAATCTTGGATTGAAGGCAGCCCTTGATGTGCCCAAGGATACGTCCCAGGACGACCTCAAGAAGGCCTACCGTAAGGTAGCCAAAACATATTACAGCAAGACATGCAGAAAACTATCTAAGCTCTACATTCCGTCCTGCTTGACAGAAGAATAAAACAGGAGAAGAAGAAAAAAAAAGAAAACCTAGGCTACTGCAAAGAGAATGGCATGATAGCCATCCCCTTATCCCTAGTTCCGCTGATCATTAGCGTCCTCAGGGGCTGCAGCAGCAGCATCAGCATCAACCTCGTCCTCCTCATATGTGATGAGGGGAGAGGAGGCTTCGGCAGCAGCAGCAGCAGAGCCTGCACCTATGCCGCCCTCACTTAGAGTGATGAGCGGAAGGGGCGCCTCGGTGGTGGAGAGGGAAGAACCCTCGTTCAATGCCATGACCGGGTTGATGACCCCGGTAGAAAGAAGAGGATCTTCTGCGGCGATGGGAATGGAGCCACCCGCTGGACTGGACCCGGCTTGGGTGCTCGTCCAGGGAGCCCAGCCAGGGTTGTACAGGACCATGGCCTTCTTCTTGGCCGGCTCGTCGTCGTCGCTGCTGTTGTCGTCGTCGTCGTCGTCGTCGTCGGAGTCGTCGAGGAGGATGGGTTTGGCGTCCGTCGGAATCCTGCGTGGCCCCTTGTTCAGGGCAACGTGGAGGCGGCGCGCGAACTGAGATGGATCTGGAGGGGACTCGGAGGAGGAAGCCCGTAATCCTCCGCGGAGAGCGGAGGAGGAGCGACAGCTATCGGCGGTGGAGCATCAGCGGGATGCGCGGAGGAGGACCCCGACCCGCCGGCGAGCTCGTCGTCGAACCACTTCATGAACTGTGGAGTGGTGGGCCTTTTCTTGCCCATGGTGGATGGTGGATGCGAAAGTGATACTTGGGGGCTCCGCCTTCTCCATCATTTATAGCCAAAGGGTGGCCTTTTGGAAACCGAATGGTCAAGTGCAAAATGAATTTTTTATGTTTCTTTCTGGGGAACCGTGCGGCGACGCGGTGAATCCAGAGGAAGCTTTGATGGGCCTGGTTTGGAGAATAAAGACAAGAGCCGAAGGGTCGCGTCAAAGTCTTTTCAACACTGAAGCGGATTCAATGCCATGGCTGGACCAAAGAAAAGGGATAAGGTTGAGAATTATTTATTGTTTTCTCCAAACTCCCTGGATTGACGGTTCTCTTAAAGACCTGGTGTTCCGATCACTTGACATAGTTGTCCCGATGACTTGGTTCGTTCAGTTGTTCCGAAGATCTGGCTCAGATAGTTATTCCGAAGGCTCGGTTCAGATAGTTGTTACGATGACTCACAAGATGAAGATGAGGATATCTGAAGTATGTGTGCTCAGTACAGAACATATCCCTTGTCAGAAGTTCGCATGAAGATGAAGACCTCTTCGTATCAAAGACGAATCAGCCAAGTGACATGTTCGGGGGCTTATGTCGTAACCCATATTTTCAGATATTCCCGAAGACTTAATTTGGTATTTTCCGAAGACTTGTATCGCACGAAATGAGACTTGTATCGCACGAAAGGAAACTTGTACATAGACTCCGAATCTGTTACTATGGATCGGAAGTCTTGTAGAACAAGGCAAGGACTCCTAGAGGCGGTAACAGGACTATAAATATACATGTAACCCTCCGATGAGAGGACATCAGATCATACATCATACACACCACCATATTCAACACGACATACACTGGACGTAGGGTTATTATCCTTCGGGGCCCGAACCAGTATAAAAACTCTCTGTGTGCCCTAGACTGATTCCTCGATTGATCGTTGTTCCCCGAACCAAATATTTACCGTTCTCTCGATTATTCGAGCGACGACACCTTCCATCCATATATGCACGTAGCAAAACTACTATATGGTTGTCTTCCGTTTTCAGCTGCAGCTCATGGATGGCTAGTATTCTGTAGCCAAGAGATGAAGGGTTGAAGAGACGTGGGATGGCAAGTATATAAGACAGTGATTAATTTGACGACAGATATCTTACTATTCCACAAGTTATTGATTAATTGGTTGGTGGCTATGCTAGACGTGGAATTTTAATACTTCACAGAAGTTTCCAGTCCTTCTCGATCATGTCGGGATGGACTGCAGGTACATAAGTGGATACATGAGATGATGGGAATCAGTTTGTAATGCGGGTGAATGGTCACAAAATTCAATCAGTAGTTCTCCTCCTGAACGGGGAACATGAGGATATAGATCAATGGGAGGTAAGAGGCTTCGTTGGTCCTGGTCGATGTTTGCTTGGCCGCGACCACAGATCTAGTTTCACAGATTCAACAGCAATTAATGCAACACCCGGTTTTTCGGTATTAGAATGAAGTTACTATATATCGGCAGTTCATGAAATTACAGAACAATTGGTAACATAACATAGACGGATCTTAAAAAAAAAGGATTCAAACCGGTTAAAGAAAACAAATGATAATTAATCATGCACCAGAGGAAAATACTTGATGGAAATGTAGGATGCTATACACGAGGAAAACAATTGCATGCTTGTGAAGAAATGAACAGAGGAATTAAGCTCAATACGATGTGCGAGGCTGGCATAATTTTGATTGAGAACTTATGAGACTAATAACTGAAATTACTTTTCATTGAAATATGTAGGTTCAGTCAATGAGAGGACAAAATTAACGTGTCACGAGGATCCTCATGGCCCAGTTGTCATATATGCATGGCCCAGGAAAGATCATCTGCAACTTTCCTTCCATAAATTCTACATGATGTATATTACGGCCTTCCACGCTGGGTGTGTTGCGGTGCCCCTTCAGGACCAACCATCTGCTCCTAATATCGCTTGAGCGTTCTGAAATTTCCACACGCACGATGAGAAATTGCATGAGACAATCATACGGCGCCGGCTGTCTTAATTAGGTGTGGAAGGGCATAACTGGCCTATTGGGTTCGTCTGTCCTCTTGCTTGATGGCCAAAATACAAGGATGCATGGGACAAGGGCCCGATGAAAAAAAAAAAGGGGATCGGAGACATTGGAGTAGACTATGTTTCATTTGCCTACCACGCAAAGGTTGTTGCAGTCCGTGAACCAGCGGCAATCCTTCTGCTCGAACTTGCTACAATCGGCAAAGCGGCTAGAAGTTCATAAAAAACCTTTACAGACCCACCTAATAAGTAACTAATGGCACACAGAGGTCTGATGTACATCACTAAAGGACGCATTTGAGTCTATAAACATTCTGTGACAAAAAAAAAGTTAGAATTAGTGTCTTTCCGGTCGAGATTGAATGTTGAATGGTATCACCGTTATAATTTAATTTTGACAGCTTGCACTAGTCCTGCTGTCCTACCGTCAACAAAAAGAGAATAGAGGATGGTCCGGTCTGACAGTGATCTCTGTCTCCATTCTCATTCCAATTTGATGGTCCGGTCGACGTCTGACAAATTTGACCTCCACTTTGAGCTCTGGTCAGGAATTTCTTGAAACTTTTAATCCAATTTGACCCAGCAGTCTGAAACTGTTCAGCTCCGGTAGCTTCTTCCATCGTCTCCTCCTTTTTTTTTGTGTGTTGATATGTTGGAATGGTCGTATTTTGAGTTCGAGTTCACGAGAGGTAGGCGATGAGCGGCAAGCTCGCGTCAGGACAAACTCACAACTACTTCAAGCTCACTGCCGATGGACGCAGTTTGCACCCGGGCTACCCTTTGTACGCTCTGCAACCGTCGAGAACCAATACTGCCTCCAGCGCGAGAACATTCGAGAACCAAAAACATTGCTGTTGTCTGCACATGGCCAGTTGGTTTGCCCCATGCTTGAAGTCCCATGAACTCCACACGAGGCAGACCAAAAACATTGCTGCGACTGAGAACAGCAAGCCCGTGCCGTTCCTCGATCTACCTGTTACATAGGAGTTTCTTCCCTTGATGCCTCCCGTTCCCACACCACTTGAATTTATTTGATTCTACTCTCATCTAGCTAGTATCTATTTTGGTCGATCCAGTAGTTTCTTTTTTTCAAAGAAAAGTTTGTACTGCTCAAGCAGAGCTAAGCTACCTGGGGCCAGTGGAGTTGTATATATGCACGAACCGACAGGTTCATGTAGCTGGGGCCAGTTACCTAACAGCCCAATAATTTGCTTCTTTTGACGCTGAACAGTCAAACATATATATGCAGACGACTAGCCAAATCGCCTGGAGAAGCACAAGCCGAGCGAGGCTGTTCGTTCTACGCAAATAATTATTGACTGTTCTGATGTTTCCTATGTGTTGTTCATTCTTTCATTATAATCCACCAAGTCCTGATAAACGTCCTATTATATCGTTAGGTTAACTTCATAACGAGTAGCTAAGAACACGTTGTTTTGGTGTCAAAAAAAGAACACGTTGTTTTGGTGTCAAAAAGATATACTCTGCAAAAAGAGCTCACCCTAGTGATGAGTTTAACGTGACGATGCTTCATCAAATTTCCGAAGATGAATGACACTAGTAACGTCAATGAAAGAAAGTGGAGCAGCCTTGATAAGCTATTCATTAACTGGAAACAAGCCATGTATCAGTTGTCAAGTTGGTTAACTGCAACGGTAGAAGAGTATCAGTTACATAGAATGGTTACATGGCAACACTTCATAGGCCATAATGGAAACACTCCTCTCATTTTTCAATCACTGGTTTCATTGCAGGCATTGAGGCCGGGGTTTGACCAGGGATCGAACCAGGGTGGCAGTTTTCCCGTCTGGTGCAACTGATCAACTTAGTCTTTTGCTCAGCCTCAGAATTAGAACCTTCTTGGTACACAAAGGAAGAAAGACCTTTCTTACCTACATGCCGGGTCTTCAGTCGAGGGTACAAGTTACAACTTCAGGTCTTGCAAGAACCGTAAGCCCAATTAAGGTTTATTTCGTTTCATTTTGTTAGTAGTATAATCGGTTTCCGAACGTATTTATTTGCCACACGGTAAGTCAACTTTAAGCCAATCCACGCTCCAGCAGCACTACTGAAGCTCACTGCCCTCTACATGGTCCCCACGCGCTTAAGAACATTCGCAGATAATCTTGTTATTGATGTCCCATTAAGTCCTTACCGGGCACATGAAAAACATTGCTGCCACTGAGAATGGCAAGCCTGTGCCGTTGCTCACCCATCGGCCGCGGATTTTCTTCCCTCGATGCCAGCCATTCCCACACTACTTTTCCCTTCTCTTTCTTTCATTCTTCCCTCATTCATCTATCTAGGCCGCTCCAGTAGCTTTCTTTCTTTGCAGAGAAGTGTGTAGTGCTCCAGCGGAGCTAAGCTACTTGACAGTGGACTATATATATGCATGCGACACGGTTTACACACGTTCTTGTAGCTGGGGCCAGTTACCTAACCTCCTAATTATTTGCACGTTTTAACGCTCATCACTCAAAGATATGGACAGTACACAAGTACTAACATATTGTTTTTTTAGACGAGTTCTAACATATTGTTGTGTGAGGCTATTGGGCTCCACGCGAATAACTATTGATTGTTCTAATATTCGCGACTCCTATATGTTGTTCACACTTCGTTATAATCCGTAAAGCTCTGCTAAATGTCCAATTATATTGTTGTGATGTTTGGTGTTAGAGATGGAGGAATAAGTATACCCAACCAGTGATCTCTAATCTAACTTTTTTTTTTTTGCGAGACCTAATCTAACTAAACAACGCTAGCAACCAGTATACCCACGCCAAATTATCACGTAGGTAGAACCCACACAGCTCTTTCTCCTGGGGATGGCTGGTTTGGCCGGACGTGTTGACGGGAAAGAGGTGACGTTAGATGGAATAAAAAGAGTATCGACTCCATAAAGGATTTTTTTTTTGAGACGTGTATATCGTAAGGGGTGACATTAGATCCGGATCCATTTTCCGACAAATGTGGCCAATAACAATTTTCTTTCAATTTATTCTCAACAGCTACAGCTGATTCAATTAGCAGTTTTAGCAACAGTACAACGCAGAAGCTCAAGCTAATTCTTAATGGAAATTATACAGTCTCATGTGCACTTTTCATTCCGAGTTACACAGGAAGAAACGTTCCGTTCAAACAAGAGATAACGTCATAGACTTTCGTCTGACACCCTCCGTTCTATATAGCATAACTGATATATTCGTTTTTAGTGCAGACCCTGTCGCTCTCTTTCTTCTCCATTGAGCAGCCCCATCATGTAAGGGCTCAATTCTCCCATCACTCTTGGAGCTAGCATATATGGATAGCATATATGGATACTATGGAAACATCCTAATGACTGAGTATTCAATAGGAACCACCCGAGCTTGCGGATAACCTTTGTCCTTGCTAGACAAGAAACTCGTCTATGGAGTATGTCCGGGGCAAAAGGATTAGAGAACCTTTACGGTGCATTTTACCACTACTAGGAAGAGAAGAGTGGTAATCAAATCTGGCCGTCAATTGATGGGGTTAGTTTCGTTATTAGCCAAGCTGTTGAAGATATTCTTTGTTAAAGGGCTTTTTTATTCCCCGATCTCATTGCAACTGCAACGGACCACAAACCATTCAGTTTACATGAATGTTCAGCTCGCCATTCTGGGCAGACATCCAGGCCGGTTCAACATGAGTAAAGCTATCCTATTACACGGTTCTTGAGCGAAGATACTGCATATCCAGGTCCTGCATCACAACACCTCCTGTCACTGAGCATGTAGGCATCCTTAACACACATGCATCAGGCGCACTCCATCGTGTGTTTCAGCTTCGTTGTTGTCCACTACCATGGTGCATGTTACCATATTCATTACAGTTACAATATCGGTAGACAGATGATCTTCCTTTTGTGGCTCTTCAGCGAACAACTGAAAGTTGCCAATTCTTCCCTTCTTACGGCGGGGTACAGGATCTTCCACCTTTCCAGCATGCCTAGTACGAGGTCCCGTCCCACACCTGGCTCAAACCTACCCACTGTAAATTGTGAAAACAAAGGGAATTCTCAGTTTCCACAAGCTCCAGAGTACAGCAGATGTAATAATGTTTACAGCTAAGTGTTTCTTACTACTAAGCCAGAATTTTGCATTATCTTCATAAGAAACACCTACTCTACAGTTCAACAAACCAGAAATTTCTACCCAAACTTGTTTAGCGATGGCACAGTCAAAGAATAAGTGACTGACCGACTCTAGTTCAGAGCAAAACAGACAGCTTAAATCAGCAACCTGCTGCCTTTTGCTGAGGTTATCTCTAGTCAGACTTTTGTTTTTGGACATCAACCAGAGAAAAATATGGAGTCTAGGAGGCACATATGTATGTTCCACAAGCTAGGTAAATAAACAGGTGTTACTCCTCTACAATTCACCACTTTATACAAGGACTGTGAGCTATAAATGCCACTGGAAGCAAGTTTTCCAGATCAACATATCCTCTTCACCAGAAAAGGGTATCTCTCTAGCTATCTGACACACTTCTAATCACATATCCATTCACCTCCTATCTACACACCTTCTGAAAGTGAACTTCAGGTCATTTCCATCCCAAACCTCTGAAATGACAGCTGTTTTCTCATTCACAATCATATAGAGATCCCAGTACATTATAGCTAAACTAGTGTTGCCAACCCAGTTGTCCTCCCAGAACTTGATTTTTTTTTCCATTCCCTACCTTCCAAATGTAACCAAACTTAGCAGCTTTACTTGCCCACAGGATTCCTCTCCAAAATTGAGAGGTGTTTGAAACTGGGCAAGATAAACATTAGGAGCACAGTTATTATATTTATGATCTATGACATGCTTCCAAAGCTTATTCTGGTCTAAACTGTACCTTCTAATCCAGGCAGCTTGAAGATAGATATTCATGTCCCTAATGTTAGGTATATCCATAGACCACCAAACTCTTTTCTCATGCATATGCTCTCCCAGCTAAGTGGTAAGCATGATGCCCCTCATAATTATCCCAAAAAGCAGTGAGACATCTGAGAGTTGATCAAGTCTATTGCCCATTTTGGGAACTTTATGAAGGACATCAAATAAGTTGGGATACTAGCAATGCATGTTTTAATCAAGATATTCTCTGCAACCTTAAAGCATGATATTGTAGTTTCATTATTAGTTCAACTAGCCTTTCAACCCGTGCATCGCACGGGCTAGAAATTGGAAAGACACATAAATAGATATAGTTTTTTAAAAAATACTTTTGATAGCATCATAATCGAGTTAATTGAATGTTAAATTTTTATTAAGTTTGTGTTAGACCATATTTCATATGGATGGAATCTCAACGCCATATAACTTTTCAAAGACACGAAATCATTTAGATCCACGTTTTCTATACCCAATATATTAGTTATTTTTCTTGGTTTTATTTTGCCCCACATAAAGTTTTGTTAATGACTTAATGTAACTTCAAAGACACCACATTTTGTATGTTAGCCCATTATTCGTGACCTCCTATTAAGCCTGGCGTGGTAAAAAATATCAAAGTTTAACCTCCCATACCCTTACTTTATTGCAATGACGCTGACCATCGAAGAGTATTATCATTTTAATTTACATTTTACTATATTTTCGAATATATAACTAATTTCACTAAATATTTGTGAAAAATGACTACATCAAACAATCTACCTCCTTATTTGTTGATATATGTATATACGTAAATTTGATTTCTTATTTACTTTTTTATTTATAGTATACTCAAGACCGATCTATAAGAAATTAGTATCTTTCAGACCGTCACATGGGTAACATTTTCGATAGTTTTATCATCACATATGTATATTTAGTTAAACACAGTATTAAAACTATCAAAACTTTAACCATCATATATGTTTATATATTGATATACTTTACTAATTATGCATATGTGGTATCTATGTTACGCACTCATATCTATCACAAATGTATATTTAGTTAAACGCAATATTAAACTATACAAAATTTAACCATTATTATGTTTATATAATGAGATTATTTTTTAAAATATTATGAGTATATGGTCTGAGAGTTACATAATATGTATTTTTAAAAGTGCTCTTTACCTTTCTCCATTATTTCTCTTTGTCTCCTTATCTGATAGACATGCACATACATATTTATTATTTATTTATAGATGAACCACTAAGTCATAACGTATTTAGGAAATGATTCATTGCTACTCATGTTTCAACTGAATTATGTCTGGCCAACCAAGACTTTGGACCCTAATGAGAGCGGCATTGCATCTCAAGTTTTAGCCAAGGATATAAATTTAATTAGTATTATTATTATTATTGATTATATTTTCAATGGGATTTTTAAGGTGTATTTCCCAAAAATTTAAAGAGAAACATGATTCTTATTTTGAATTTCACATATTTTCACTTGTGCTTGGGATATTAAAATGGACTCTTTTATTCATCCCAATCTGGGAAAGTGAGTAATTTAGAAATAGGGATAGGTGTATTTTGTATTTTTTTTATTATTGCAAATTTAGCTATTTAGGACTCTTAATGGTACGTGGGTAAATTAGAAATTGGAATTAAGGGTATTATGGCTATTTTTTATTGTTCCGAATTTAGCTATTTTTGGACTCATAATGGCATGTGGGTAATTTAGAAAGGCTATTTTTTATTATTCAGAATTTTAGCTATTTTTTTGAACTCATAATGGCATGGTAGATCCTTTAGAAATAATTTTGAGGGGTATTTTTTTACTAATTTTTATTATTCCGAATTTAACAATTTTTAGACTCATAATGGCATGGTGGTTAATTTAGAAATAGGTTTGAGGTGTATTTTTGGCTATTTTTTATTATTTCAATTTTAGCTATTTTTGACTCATAATGGCATGGTGGGTAATTTAGAAATAGATTTGAGGTGTATTTTTGGCTATTTTTTATTATTTCGAATTTAGCTATTTTTTTTTACTCGTAATGGCATGGTGGGTAATTTCGATCATGTAAGATCAAAAGGCTACCGTTTATCTTACTTCAATTTGTACGGTCGGATGTTTTGCTTTTTTATGGTAATTTCTAGGATTTTTCTTTGATTAACGTGGAGGCCTAAAAAAGAGCCTCTAATTAGTAAATATAAGATTGTGACCGTGCATATTGACCTCTTTCTCTCCCTCTCTCTCCACATGATATAAAATTCAACTTGGTATTGTAGGAGACGACCTATGAGACAGCTTGTGTATATATATCATGGTACTTGATCAAAAGCCACTTAGCCACGGTTTACACTTGACTCCTCGAATACGATGGGATTTCACACCTGGCGAATCTTTCACTCTACCTCCTCTGACTAAGACTATAGAATGTTCCTGCGAATTATGACCTTCGCCTGGAATGTGAGCAAATATATCATGGTACTTGATCAAAAGCCACTTAGCCACGGTTTACAATTTCTGTGGCCGTTATAGAGAGCCTTCCTACTATGCAAAGGAAAGGCCTTCCATATCTACATGTGGGGCCTTCAGTCGGGGTTGCAACTTAAGCACTCTACGCCACTTAAAGCATTTGTTTCCTTTGATTTTTGGTACCATACTCGCTTTACCAACGTAGTACAGAGCAAACCAGAGCCAACGCCGGACCAATTATACACGCGCCGGCAGCATTACGGAAGCTCACAACAGAGGGACATAGTTTGCACCCAGGTCAGCCGTTGGTATTCTCCAAGCCCTCATATGACGGACAGCAGCTAGCTGCCTTGAGTAAGAGTAGAGTAGTGAGGTCCATGTTTAAGTTTCTCATTTTCCTTAGAGACTAGCTCTTGAGTAAGAGCTAGCTGCCTTCTTTCTCTCTTTTCTTGAATAAACAATTCTAACTCTAAGAGCTAGCCTTAGAGTCAGTCATTGGGGACGCTCTTAGCATCTGCGCATGGTTGGCGCACAAATAAGGAGGCACGATGTATTGGAGATTGTGTACAGCTTGAGTCTCTCTCATCTTTGATTCTCTGCCACACCAACCAAAAACCCTATTCGTCACTTATATTTAGTGCCACATCTCTAAGTGCAACCTTTGATCCTCATTAGTTCCATGGTATGAGTGGTGCAAGAGTTGTTAAGTTTGGGTTCCATACATAGACGAAGATAGATACGCTGCTACACTAGCACAATGCAACATACCAAGGCGATGTTGCTCCCTCTTCAAACGCTGCTACTAATTTGACTGTTATGCATTTATAATGTAACAATCCCGTTGCCTAGTTAATTAGGGAAGAAGCATTTACTCAAATCCTAACAGCTCACGGTTCAATACATATCATCGTCCTGGATAAACTTTTTTCGATTGTGTAGCAAAGAGACAAAATTGTTGTGTTAAATAGTGATTCTTCTATGAAGAATGCTTCCTAATCAGCATCGTCCAATTAGTATGGATCAGGAACAAATGCTATACTTCTCTTACAGAGTGTTGTGTTAAACAATGCGTTGTCTGCATTAGTGCAAAGTTGTTGCTTCTGCTGACGATACCAGCCAGTAAAATTCAGTTGGCAAATCGCCCTTTTCAACTCTTTCTTGAAGAATTCAGAGAACCAAGACTGTGTGACAGGGATAAAAAGGACGCAAAATATTCAACATGACATGTAAGTTGGACGAGTGTATTTATGTGGCAGATGTTGCAGAAAAAAAATAAGATCAAACCTAGGAAGAGCTAGGCGGTTCTCTTCATTAATTAAAAAGAAGAAACTGCGACCAAATAGGCACCCAAATTCAAGAGTAAAGGGACTCGAATCTGGATGGCTAGGGGTGCAATACCAATATCCTCGACCCCCTAACCAACTGAGCTTCCTATGAGAGATTTTACAGCAGTCCCAAATAATTGTACCAAGTCTGGAGATGGCTGTGAGAGGCTATTTTCTGATACCTTCCATTCCTATAGAGAAAAATTGAAAAGTTATTTGTACTACAGCCCCTGATGCATTCTTCTTTCTCCATTGTGTGTTAGCTGGCCCTCCAAGTGGCGAAACTACTCTCTTTGTTGTGTGTTATGTGTTAGCTCTTGTTCTGGATATATAGTGGCAAAATAGTGAAATGGTCGTATGGTACTCCCATAGCAATCAGTGTTAGAAAAGCCCTCCTTTCATCCATGCTTGTATGTAGGATTAACAATTTATAGTTGGTCCCATTTTTAAGTTCTTCATCTTGATATCCACTCTGACTCTCTCACCTGGATTTGCAGCCATATAGCATTATTTTTTCTTCAATTTATTTGGCTAGCTGCAGTTAATGTTGATATGTTTTCTCTTGGAAGTAATCGATTTTACTTCTGGAAGCATTCCAGTAAACGTTGCGATCTGTTGAGCACCTCCTCCGTGGGCAAGCTACGAGTAGCACAATCTGTTGCCAACTAAGTAAAAATAAACTAAAAGATTTGCTCTTTCTCAGGTGACTGAGATTTCGTAGATCTCTTGGTCACAATTTAAAACAAACAAAATGTATATGTGGAAGATTTTTTTTGTGAAGCTAGAATATTTTTCGATTGAAGCTGGAACATTTAGTTCCTAAGGAACTAAAATCTGATACATTTCTTTGTCAATTCTACAGAACAAATAAAATGCATGCATGGAACATTGTTCTACTGAAGTTAGAACAAACATTTGTTGAAGCTAGAACATTTTCATTATTCGGCGGAACATTTTTATAAAGTTTAAAATTGAAGGGTAGTATGAAAATCTAGATGGTTAGATCCATATATCCGATGCTCGAAAAAGTGACCGAGCGATTAGCAAAATATTAGTTACCTGAGATGGAGACACCCATAAACTAAAGACGCTAAAGCGTACAAACGGGCTACAGTAGTACCGTTTGACTGAAAAATTTTGTGCTGCATGAAAACAATTCTTCGGTCACCGTCTGGCCTGGATTATGATAGGCTGCCACAGATTCAATCAGAATTTTATGCAGCAGTACCATCGTGGAAGATCATGCTAACTCTGTGCCTGTGCAGAGATCGTATTGATTGAATGAAATTTGACAGCACTGTTGCATGAAAAATAGATGCATCTGTTCTTGTGACAAATCAAGCAACACAAGGATCACCAAACATCTGATTCATAGAGTCCGGGCAAAATGATACGTGGGCATCAGTCAGGGTGGCAATTTTGCAGTGTTAGATCGAATAGTTGATATAGTTCTATTATTCTATACATTAAGAAAAGATGCATCATCCGTCAATCTTTCTGTCCAGCTGTGAGAAGAGTAGAAGACCATGATTGGAACTGCTCCGGACCATGATTGGAACTGCTCCGGTTTTGAGAAACCCGCAGGGCTCTGTTGATGTACCAAACAATCTGCAGTCACCAAAGCAGGTCTACAACATCCATGATGAATTACAATCCCACTTTGCTGCCATGGCGCATATTGTCCTTTGCGAGGAAAGGGTTGCAATGAATCTGTTGGCAACAGACACGCAGATAGCGAAGGAGGTCCAGTTGGCTGTTCAGGACGTTGTGATTCTCTTAGGGAAGTGTGTCCCTCGTTAGTGGATTCGTCATCCCGACCCGAGCAGTTTCCACTCAGTTGAGTCACACAAGAAAAAACATGATGTTTGATCAAGCAATAGGAGCTATGTCCTGCTACCTACTGTTCCTATAGAGGACTACTGATGTATTACTACAGACCCTATCTCTCCCTTTCGTTGCGACAAAAAAAAAAACACTATTTCCACTGATAGTTGATGAAGAAACCATTTTCTCTAGACACCCTGGTGTCCGGAGCGTGAAGAAGCTGGGATCAATAATTCCGAGCAGCTAGCTCTCGCTCTGCTCTTGTTGCTGTGTTTCTAACTCTTTGGTGACGTTGGGCCTATTTGTAATTAGAAACTGCTCTTGTTCTCAATTAGTATATGACAGGCAAACTATTGCCAGTGCTAAATCAATTTATTTTGTTCTCTAGAAATGTAGAGAGCGTATTGATCAATAAATATTTCATAGATTCTAAAATACAAGGCGTTTTTTCCCTATGTACAATGATGGACAGATCTTCGCCACCTCTCGCTTAATTATGGACAACTGCAGGCTGCAAAACAGAGGTCTGCAAAACAGAGGTTTGGGCATTCCATTGCAATTCATCTGACTGACCCATGTGTACGGTAACAACAGCATATGCCGATGTTTCCTAATCCTATTCTGCGCTTTCACCTTTTTCCTTGGTAGGTTCTCTTGTTCTTGTGTTATGGACAATTCAAAGGTTGCTTTTTCAGTTGAAACAATAGCAGAGCTGCTGGGGTAGTTGGAGCTATATATGCGCAGCAACATGGTTTTGACTAGGTACAACTTATGACTCTCATCAGTTCCGTAAAATGGGTGGTACAAGAGTTTTGAAGGGAGTTTAGGTACCATATGTGGACAGAGCATAAACTGCACCGGCTGCTATGTTGGAACCACAGGATCGATAACACAAGAACGCGAGAGATTTTGCCGAGCGACGAACGCCGGTTCACTGTGTTCTATATTCCCTTCTTGGCCACGAACGCCAACACTGTACGGTGTTATAAAGACGGCTGCACTGCCCAGCCTCCCTCCTTGCGATGTTAGGGCACCCCCTCAACAGACGCGCAGCTAGTCTGCTCACACAAATACAACCTGGCTGATGGAACGCACGCAGACACGCGCCAAAGCCTGAACAAATCTAACACATGTCACATGTGCAAGTCAGGATTAGTGCTAAAATGCTACACCAGCACAAAGCCAAATAAGACGGCGATATGCTCCTCAACCTCGTATGTTCAGTATATTCAACATGACATATATGTTGGACAAGTGTACTTTATATATATTGTTCTTTTGTCTAAAAATACTTGCCTCTTTGGACGTATAATCCAGCAACACTAGTGACTCCTGCCACAGTGAATTAGTGATCATCCGCAAACCTAATGCCTACGCATTCTACGTCTGGTCCTCCGTCACCAGCCTTTTCTACAACAGCCAGCTCCAGTACGCATTCTGCAATAAGGTGGCGGCATTGACCATTTCACAGTATTCTCGCCATCTTGAATCCTTTGCAACTATCTACGGAAGAGAATACAGGTAGAACATGCTGTTGGAACAAGACATGACAAACTATGGTGGTGAGAGGCTATTTCCTGGTACCTTCCATTCCTATCATTCTTCTCCATTATGTGTAAACTCGTGCTTCAAATGGTTGAACTACTCTCTTTCTTCTCCATTAGGGCATGTACAACGCGTCCTTTTCTGCCGTCTGCGTCCTGCAGTTTTTGCAGAAAACACCCTCGTATAGCGAGCACACGGCGCCCTCGTCGCCTCACGAGGCGACCGGCAGGGGCTCGTTGCCCCAGGCCAAATCGCGTGGCCCTCCCCCGTTGTACGCCGGCGTTGCAAGCCAAAGACGGCTCCTACGGATCCAGTGCTCCGAGCCTCCGACTCCGCAAAGATATTTGTTTAGTCACCTATCAGCAAAGATGGTGCTGATGACTTGTGGCAATACAAGTTTAACTCTTTTATACAACGGCATCGTGACATTTAAATAGTTCAGTGTTGATATGAAATATTTTTTTACTTGTATGGTCTCCACTTTTGGTTTTCATCTGCACCGCAAGCATAGCGCAGCGTGTCTACAAAGCATTCTTTCATGTATGCAACAAAATCGTCTATAAGATCAATTGTATATTTGATCATCATGTTTTATGTGTCCATGCATGAATTAAATACCTTGCAGACAGACTAATCGACGGCCCACTGTACAATTTGTCTATTTTATTGTCTGTGTGCGGTATTCTAGACATTTACAGACAGCAGCCTTCTGTACCTTTATACATGCCCTTATGTGTTAGCTCTTGTTCTAGATATATAGTTGCAAACCAGTGAAATGGTAGTATGGTACTCACATAGCAATCGGAGCTATATACCAAAGTTATCCAATCCATTCAACCATGCTGGTACTCACTCTGTCCCAAAATACTTGTCGCTGTTGACTTTTGATCATCACATTTGACCATTCGTCTTATTCGAATTTTTTGTGCAAATATTAGTTGCTCTTTCATTACATGTTTATCATTTAAAATAGTATAATCATGACAGATTTGTTTTAGTATTGGTAGAAAAAATTCAAATAAGACGAATGGTCAAATATGATGGTCAAAAGTCAACAGCGACAAGTATTTTGGAACGAAGGGAGTATGCGGTACTAGCAATTTATACTATTTTTCTAATCTTCTTCATCTTGGTAGCCGATTTGCAAACAAATAGCATTAAATTTTCTTCCATTTATTTGGCTGGCTGCAATTAATGTCCATATGTTCTCCTTGAAGGTTGGAAGTAATCAATTTTAAGCATTCTAGTAGAATTTGTGGGCTCTTGAGCCTCTACTCCGCGGGCTCTGCCTCTAAGCTGCGAGTAGCACTATTTGTTGGCAACAACAGAATAATTTATCTCAAGACGGGAAGATAGAAGAACATGCTACAAGTAGTACTGCTTGATCGAAAATTTTTGGTGTACAGTAACAATTCTTTGGTCACCATCTGGCCTGGATTATGATAGGCTGCCACAGACTCAATGAGTAGCTTGAGCAGCAATATCATCGTAGAAGATCAAGCTAACTCTACTTTAAGAGATCGTATTCAAATGAATGAAAGTTAGACAGCACGGTTGAATGAAAATTAGATGCATCTGTTCTTTTGAAAAATCAAGCAACACAAGGAACACCTTAAAGCTGATACAAAGAATCCTGGAAAATGATATGTAAGCAACAGGCAGGGTTGCAATTATGCAGTGTTAGATCGAATAGTTGATAGTTATATACAGTAAGAAAAAATGCATCAACAAAAATGCATCAACAGCCGATCTCCTATCCAGCAGCAAAGTGACGCTGATTGGAACTCCTCCACTTTTGGGACGCCTACCAGGGCTCTGTTAATATTCTGAACTGACTTACAGCCACCAAAGCAGGTGTAAAAGCGTAGGATGAATTACAACCACGCATAATTTCTGCCGCTGTCCTCGCAGATTTCACTGTCTTTCGTGAGGAACGAGTTGCAACGAACCTGTGGGCAACTAACAAGCAGAGAGCGAAGGTGGTCCAGTTCGCTGTTCAGGAAGTTTGTGATTCTCATAGGTAAGTGTGTACCTTGTTCGTTGTCGTGGTTCCATTCAGTTCAAAGTTACAAAGGAAGAAACATGCTGTTCGAACAAGAGATAGCGGGGTTATGCCCTAGTGCCCTACTTATGCAGGCTATTTCCTGGCACCTACCGTTCTTATATAGGAATATTGACATCACTCCTGTTAACAAAATGAAAATAGCGGGATTAACATCAGTTACTTGCGTTAAATGTTTCTAACTTCGAGTCAACAACTGGAATTATGTCCCATAAAAAAAAAACAACTGAAATTCTGATCATGTGCCTAGACACATCTTCTCTTGTGAAAAAAAAAACCAACACAAGAAACAGTTTGACGCGCATAGTCTGTGGGAAATAATAGTATTTGTGAATCAGACAGCTCATTTTATTAGTGTAAGATCGAATAATGTTGCATGTTAAGAAAAAAAAATTGCATCATGCGTCAACCTCTTATCCAGCTTTATGGCTACATTGATGATGAAACTGCTCCCATATTGGCACACCAACTATGGCAGATGTTCCGAATGACTTACAGTCAAACAAAGCTGGTGTAGAAGCTGTAGGATGAGTTACAAGCCCACTTCTCTCACAAGCTTATTCTCTGCTGCTTTCCTTACTTTGTATCACAGTCATTTGTGAGGCAAGAAATGAAACGACTCTATTCGCAACACAAATGCTGAGAGCGAAGGTGCTGCAGTTAGCTTCTCCAGACTGTGAATCTGGGAGTCTCGTCCCACTCGTCATCCGCTGAGCTCCTTCCATTCAGAGTTACCTAGGAACAAAATACGCCGCTCGAACAAGAGTTGACGTACATGTTATGCTGGTGATAGGCTAGTTCCCAGTACCTTCCGATCCTATAGACGAAAATTGGTGTCTAACTTCTTACTACCGCCCCTGTCGCTCTCTTTGGTACCCATTCTATGTTAGCTCTTTGCTCCAGGCACTGCTCTCTTTCTTCTCCATCATGTGTTGGCTCTTGTTCCGAATATATAATGGCAAACTGTATAACGGTAGAGCTCGCACGTCGTCCCATGTCATTTGGTGCTGCAAAAGGTATCGACTTTATTAATCGAAAAAAAAGTTATCCACCACATTCAAACCGAGCTAAAAATGGTTCCATTTTTCTGTGCTTTTTTTCATCCTGAAATCAGATTTACCACACGGGTTCGCAACCTGATTAATAGCATTTATTCTTCTAGAAATATTTTTGTTAGCAACAACTAATGTCGATGTCTTTTTGTGGAAGCTACCAATGTTACTCCCTAAAGCATATCCTAGTAATTTTTTCCACTCCATGCTCTTTCCCTTCGCTGCTGTAAGAACAAGTTAAAGCAAGTCAATACTGATCAATGACCTCTAATTCCAGCTGAATTGCTATGTTAACTTAGCATTTCCTTCTGATAAAAAACCACAATACAAATAAATTTGAAACAACTTAATTAGAATATTTCCGCAACAGATACGTAAATAAATGAGCACACCTAGACCCAAAGGTACCCTTTTTCCAAACAAAGCAAAAGTCTAGGTGCCAAGAGTTTACTGGTTGAATGGTTCCGTTAATTATATTTCCCATTTAATTACTAATACGATCCTTGTCCTCTTTCTGAAATGTGGTCCGTCCAGTTACAAAATCCTAATCCTACTGAAAAAATTGACAAGATTTATAGCAAAGCTGTGCAATGGCTCTTGTGCCAGCCTTCAGTTTTCAGCATGATGTGGCAGCTGCTCTCCCATGTTCTGCAAGCCTAATATGGAAACACGATATATGAAAGATACGGGTCAGCTGATGGTTTCGATGAACGAGGCTGCTAGCACCACAGAGAAGAAATCAGGCTTTGATAAGCGAGGCTGCTAGCACCACCGAGAAGAAATCAAACGTATACTCCCTCCGTTTTTAAATTGTTGACGCCGTTGATTTTTTGAGTTACATTTGACTGTTTGTCTTATTCAAAATATTAGCTCAAATATATTATAAGTTATGTTTTATTTTTCTTTAATAATAAAACAATTCATAACAAGATATATGGTAATTTTAAAAATATTATGGATAAGACGAATGGTCAAACATAACATAAAAAGTCAACGGCGTCAATAATTTAAAAACGGAGGAAGTATATACCTAACTTATTTCCCAATACCTTTCAATCCCTCTATTTTACATATTATACCTTTGAGTGCCCTTGAGCATCTCCTCTTTTCTGGATTCCAAGCTAGGAGTGACACTATAAACAAGGGTCGTGGATTTTCTAAAGGCACGGTATACAAGAAAAAGCACACAATAGTACGAACGGCGGAGGTATTCGATCGGATGAGCCATCCTTCGATTCACAATAGTTCTGGATGTCTTGTTTCAAGGAGCAATGCTCCCAAGAGCCCTTGGTGTCTGAACAACTGTTGATTTAAGGCTTTGAAAGGCATGCCGACGGAATGGGAAATGAGTGGCACAGCAGGCTACTGCTTTGCCAACACCGATCGATGTCTAGACGGCGTGCGTCGGTTTGGTCAGCTAGAGCTAAGTTGTAACATTTCTCCCTTCTAGTTTCCCCAGGTTGCTGTTGCAACGTCGTCAAGAGTGGCAAATATACATCATTTAATCCAATGTACTGCGGATACCCGTGACTGCACCAGGTGCGATGGTAGAGGATCAGAATCCGTTGCCCGTTGGGCAGTGCTCGAACCATGAACAGTAAGCTTAAGGCGGAGCACGCCGAGTGTGCATGTCCATCAATGCAAGTTAGTCAGTCTTGCAGGGCACGTGTCAAGTACCCCATCGGAGACCGGCCAGTGAGCAAAAAAGCTATGGTCAGCGGTTCCCGATTTTTGAGAGAATATCTTTGGCATGTTCCGTATCCTTGCATCTCTCATCTATCATATGTGTACACCATATGCTGCGACTGCAAACACCCAAGTTCCAGCACCTTAACACAATGACTGAGGATATGAAATTCTCACGGTAAGCTGTTTCCTGGGACCTTTCATTCCTACACGTACGGCATGCAAGAATTGTGTACGCTCACTAACTAAGCCGTCTTTCCCTCTTTCTTTTTCCATTTTTGCATAAGCTCTTGTTCCGCGTATATAGTGGCAAACACAAATATATATAATAGTACAGAAGTATCTGATCTATTGAATTTAATCAAAGAGTACTGTATCAAATACTGGTACTATGGTACACCCAAAGCAACATGTGCTGCAAAAGCTCGTTGTAGATTGTATTAAAAAACGAAGTATCTTTCTTTCAATTGCCAAGGCAACGGCAATTTTCTTAATTTTTAAAGCACCAAGAGAGCTCCATTATGTATCTGACCTGTTCCATCTATCTAACACATTTTTTGGGTATTTACATGTGCCGCTTAATTGTCCCCCAGTTTCATTTTTCAGTGCTGCCAAAATCTATCAGCAGAGGATCAGAGATAAAATTAATGTTTTGTCACAGACACAATCATCTCCTTGTTTAACATCATCCATAGAGCAATATCCATTTATCCAGCAGAAGATTTATAAGATTTTGTTTCAGATACACAAAAACAATCATCACACTGGATCAAGCCTATCGTAAACAATCATAAGACTGGAGCAAGCATACCGTATAGCATAATAAAGCACCATTGGTCTAATTCGAGTTGAGGCATGGCATTGTATATATGTTTCTTGTTTGTAGCGAGTTCATTCTAGTGTCAGGGTCAAAGAACAGTTTCAGCAACTTTGCCTAGCTACAGATGGACGTGCTGATTGCAATAGAACTTCGCCGCCTCTCAATTAGGGAGAACTGCAGGCCACAAATATTGCACTAGCTCCGAGCGACTTTTGTGCAGCCCTTTGGAATATAGCTGACTGGCCCATGGATATCCCGATGTTGCCTATTCCCACGCTTTCACCTTTTTCCTTGGTAGGTTCTCTTGTTCTTGTGTATTGGAAAATTCAAATGTTTATTTTTCTTTTCTTTTTTTTGCGAGGGATTTCTTTTTCTTTTCAGTTGAAACAATAGCAGAGGTGCTACGTACTCCAGCTGCTTTGAATTTATATGTGGGGCATTTAATTAGGTTCAACTTACGACCCTCATCTGTTTCATAATATGGGTGGTACAAGAGTTGGTAAGGAACTTTTGGTTCGAAACATGGACTGAACATAAACTGTACTGGCAGCTATACCAGTACAAGGCAAAATGTCACGGCGGCTCCTCAACCTCCTATCCTGGGCCTACGTTGTGTCCTCCGTCATCTTTGTCGCCGCCAAGCGCAGCTTAGCCGCCATGAAGGACGGGGGAGTCGAGGAGGTTAGCATCATGGGGCTTGCGTCGAGCACCCTGGGGGCGGTCGTCACCGTCGTCTACGCCATGCTCACCTCCCAGGAGTGAGCCTGGTGTTGGCCAACGCTGCATTCCCGTCGCTCAAGTGGCGTCCTCGTCGCGTACGTTCTTCCCATGTGGCTAGATGCTGGTCTCAATTACCGTGCTTGTGCAGATTTTGGTGAGGATGACCAGCAACGTTTGCAGACTTTGGTGGATGGCTATTTTTTAGGGGCAGCTACCAGGGCAGCTTGTGTTCTGAATGATTACAGTCACCAAAGCAGGTGCAGAAACTGTAGGATGAGTTACAAGCGCACTTCGCTGGCACGAGATTGTTGGCAACGACTCTGTTTCGCAAGAGTTGCAAGTTCGCAACATTTTTTTAACATGATATTATGAGGACATGGTAGAATGTCATGAAGAAAGAGTTGCAACGACTCTGTTGGCAACGGACGACCAAAGAGCAAAGGTGCTCCAGTCCGCTGAACCTGGCACGTACGGTATGATCCTCTCAGGGAACTTCATCCCTCATCCGTGGAGCAATTTTCATTCAGAGTTGAGCATGAAGAAACATGCCACCAGAGATGACATGATATGCTCGTGATAGGCTATTTCCTGGTACCTGCCGTTCCTACAGAGGAATGTAGATGTCATATTTTTTACTACAGCCCCTGTACGTAGCTCTCTTTCTTCTTCATTTTTTCATTGTGTCTTAGCTCTTCCTCCAGGTGGTGACACTCTGTTTCTTCAGCATTATGTGTTACGACTTAAGAGTAGCTCTTGTGTTCTAGATATATAGTGGCGAATATTGTAATGGTACAATCCCATAGCAAGATGTGCTACAAAAGCCATCCACTGCTTTCAATGATGCTGGTATGATACGGTACTTTTTTTTTTAAGGAACTGGAGGGGCAAGCCCCTACAGATTAATATATTGATAACTAAAAGATTTTAGTACATGAAAGGAAAAGCTAAAAGGGCTAAAAAATAAAAAAGATTACAGCTTGTCTTGAGTCCATTGTTCAATTGATCAACATGTTGCTGCTTAGCTCGATGGACAACTATCTGAAGCTCTCTAAAAATTTCTGAACTGTTGGATCAATATTCTGAAACATCCAGTCCTTCCTCGTAGTCCAGATGCTCTAACATATCATTATGATTATATCCATATAAAATGCGACATTTAACCTTCTCTTCAGTACTTTGATCAGTGAGAAAACCGGCAAGTGTTGGGGAATCACGATGCCTACTGTTGCCCAACAGGCCTTGGCAAAGTTGCATCTAACAAAAGTGTAACAAGATTTCCTCTCTTTGCAAAATGCACATTTCACAGATATAAGATTCTAGGAACATATTTCTCCTTCTTAGCATACCTCTTCTATTTACTCTATCTTGAAGGAGTAACCAGAAGAATACTTGATGCTTGGGATGACAGGATGATCTCCATAACCATTTAAATGTAGGATCAGCATAAGAATGCCCCCTGATCACTTTGTAGGCGTTTGATGTGAGTAAACAGAATTACCCCAGATATATTACCATACATCTTTTCCTGAACTCAGATCCATTTCCTCTAAGATATCTGAGAGTTCTATCAATATACTAATCTCCAGCTGTGGAAGCCAAGGGCTTCCCACAGCATTTTGGCCTCCGTGGCCCTCTTCTTGGGTCGACACGTTAGCTTCCCTCTCTGGCCTGCGCGTCTGTCTCCTCCTGCCTGCTTTCTCTTGGCCCGACTCTTGAGCCCGTGCGTCTCCTTTCGCCTCCTTTCTCTTGGACCCTTTCTCTTGGACCGGCTGCCTCATACGGATTTCATGTCGTTTTTGGACCTGTTTTGCTCCTCTTTCGATGGTCGCTGAGCCAGATTTTCAGGGCTTGTGGTTCGTCTGACGGTACGTAGTGCAACTGTGCAAATCCATCATCCAACCAGAGATCGGGAACAAGTAACACACGTCACAAATTTGGAGCCCAAAAGATCCAAAATGATACAAAGAAAGGATTAAAATCCTTAAACAAAATGAGACCTAAGAAATGCATACAACAGTTTCCATCCGATTTGCTGTTTCTGGAACCAATTCAACAATTTAATCTGAATTTCAAAGCGTGGAATCAGGAGAAAAAAAATCAAATCCGGAGTTATTGGGAACGGTTTCTCTATTTAGTCTCACCGGTGGAAGAGTACTCTGGCTGTAGTCACCGATTCCTGGTGGATGACTACCCTAGCAGCACATCGAACTTGCCGGCCTGCAGTCGCCTACTCTGCTAGACCGGCCACGCCGTCGTCGCAGCCTCACAGGGCGGTGCCCTCGCACAACCAGACCAAGAGGGGGAAGCGCCTGCTGTTCCTTGCTGCTGGGTGTTGCTCGCTCGCGGGGGATTTGGAGGAGAAGCACTGCATGCCATGTGAGGCCATGAGGGAGGAGCGGAGAAACTGATGCTGGCTTGCGATGAGAACAAGGACAACGATGGGTGTGGGTTTAGTGGATAACGAGGATAAGCGCTCTCCCTTTATGCTGCCACATTGCAATTCAACCCTTGGTGTATATATAATTTATAAACCATTCTTTGGTTACTCCGTTACTATGTTTATTGTCCTCTAACAACTATGTTTACTAGCCCATAAACCCGTGCTGCAGCACGGGCTAGATTGTTTTTTCTTTAGTTCAAATTTAATTTGTAGCAATTGGTTTTGATTGATATAAGATCTTTGGTTTTATAAATCAAGAGTTAAATACACGTCGATGAATGTCATAGATCAATGAAAAGTTAGCTGATGAGTACTGTGAATGTCTTGCAAGTTAGTATCAGTTAGTAATATCAGCCCATATCCTGACATAGTTTTGACTGCTATCAGTTTTGGATGTGTTTGAGCCTCATGAGTTCAGCAACAACTACATATGCAAGGTATCTCCAAACACTAACCCTTGTTTATCAGAACAATTATGAAAACTGCAATACATGCAAGTAGCTATTTAAACTTTTATTGTTGGTTTCAATTTGAGCATAGGAACTAAGCATATGATTAATTTTCTTTTAAATTAATTTTTAAATATTTAGCCTTTTTTATCTGAAAGTATATATGCATGGCTGCACAAGTTTGTGATAAATTTGAGAATACAATTGTATTAATTTTCTCTATAATTATAATATTTATTATTATAATACAAACTGTAGAACTGTTAGAGCTTTCATTATAATCATTACTACATGATGTAGTTTTCCACCTACCATTTTGTGCTTATGCCTTATATATAATGCATTGCTGTATTGATGCTTATCTGATCTATTTATTGTTCTAGCAGCATGAATCTAATGTTTTGGATACATATGTCGATATAGCAAAGATAGTAAGTAAATTATAAATCTTTAGTACCAATCTGAGGTTGTTGTGAACTACATATGTTTAAAGAAAAATCTATGGTTTTAAGTCTATTAGCTTCACAGGTCTGTGGGATGAGTTGTAAAAGTTAATACCTGGCAGTATTTATTTTTCATGACAACACGCAATAAATGTTGCATGATAATTTTGTATTAAATTTGGCAGCATCATTTTTCGTGAAAATCACTTCAGCCTTAGGAAAATCTTATGAGCTCACAGAAAATTCCCTGTATTTTCAAGACCACGAGACGTCATTTATCAAAAGCAAGTTGGAAGAGTACAATACTGTGTGAGCCAACGTGGTATTAAGTACTGTCTTTTGAAATAGTAAACTACAGAAGGATAAAATATATTTATATCTGCCCGGAACAGTTTTTCCTTCATGATTGCAAACATGTTTGAAACATCCCTGTAATTTATTTGGATCCAAATTAAGAAATAAAAATGTACAAAGGCAGAAGTTTATTCCCGCATTGCATATATGAACGCACGCCTTTGTTTTGCACATGGAATTTCCTTTTGGTTGCGTTGTTGGTTAATAATGCTTCACTGAATTACCCATCAGCAATAAACCATGTCTTGCTTCACAAAAATCTATCCTGCATGCATATGGCTTAAGCGCACCAGATCGATGGGATTGAGCATTACCTCTTAAGTATTTCTTCGATGCAGTGGCTGCTTCTACAGATGCATCTTGTCTCCTGGACTCCCATGTTCACCGCACTTCATCCCTATCATCGTCACGGCGATCCTTGAAGCCTTCAAAATCGTACGCATCTTCTTTACAGTCTGCTTTGCCCCTACTACTGCTCCTTAAATATCCACGTCACATCAACTGTAAAAGGGAACGAACTTGAGCGATGCATCTATACGGTTCGAAAAAAAATTGTCATCTATACGACCACAAAGCGCCCCTTCAAAGGATTCGGAAGACCACGACGGACGATACCTGCATGCACGCTCAGGCAACTGCACTGCTTGAGCCTGTTTATCTCGTCATGACCACCACTTTGATCCTTGCGGTTTGGTTCGCACGATCTGCTGCATCGCACAGCAGCTTCTATGGGCTATGGCTTCAAGCGCTACCACCCATGTCTTACTTCGTCCAGCTTGTCCTTCGTAACGCACGTGTGGTTGACTGGGAACCTATTGCCGCCACCGCCACCACCTCCGCCGCTGTTTGTCCGCTTCAGAACCTGCGATATTGTGATCCGCTTTGGAAACTCTTTTCTCCCAAGCGCCCCTTGCGCTTCCCCCTGCCCTTCCTCTTATTAGGTCATGATTTATTTTCCTTTTCTTTTCATGCTATAAAGGAAATATCATGTAACATAGGCTGCCGTGGAAGCCATGGGTTAGAGGCTGCCGTGGATTCCCTGGTTTGGGGAGATTATGAAGATCTAATGGTTATGCTTTGAGAGATATTTAAATGAACGGTCAGATGTTTTGCTTTTTTGTGAGAATTTCTAGCATTTTCTTCCGATTAACGTGGAGGCCTCAAAAGGAGCCTCCAATTAGTAAATATAAGATTGGCCTCTAACGGGCGCAGCGTAGCGCGCCGAATCTTCCTAGTTGTACATATGCTTGATGGGACCGGGGTAGGTGAAACAGAGTTGTCAATTCATAGAGCTATATCCATCTATACAGCAGAAGATTTATAAGATTTTGTTTCAGATCCACTAAAACAATAATCAGACTGGATCAAGCCTATCGTAAACAATCATCAGACTGGAGCAAGCATGCTGTAAAAGCATAATAAAACACCATTGTTCTAACTCGAGTAGAGACATGGCACTTTATATATGTTTCTCGTTTGTAGCGAGTTCATTCCAGCATCAGGACCACCGACAGTTTCAGCAAACTTGGATATCGTAAAAGCATAATAAAGCACCATTGGTTTAATTTGAGTGGAGGCATGGCATCCTATATATGTTTCTTGTTTGTAGCGAGTTCATTCCAGTATCAGGATCACTGACAGTTTCAGCAACCTTGCCTAGCTATAGTGGAAGTGCAGAGTACTATTGAATTTCGCCGCCTCTCGCTTAGAGAACTGCAAGCCACAAATATTGTACTAGCTCTGAGCGACTTTTGTGCAGTCCTCTGGAACAGCTCCGCTTTTGGGACACCTACCAGGGCTCTGTTAATATTCTGAACTACTTAAAGTCACCAAAGTAGGTGTAAAAGCGAAGGATGAATTACAACCCCACATACTGTCTTCCGTTGTCCTTGCAGGTTTCACTGTCTTTCGCGAGGAACGAGTTGCAATGAATCTCTTGGCAACTACTCCTTCCGTCCCTAAATATAAGGCTTTGTTGACTTTCAGATATCACATTTCATAAATATTTTGAATAAGACGAATAGTCAAACATGATGTCTGAAAGTTGGCTGTCCAGGAAACTGTGATTCTCATTAATATTGCTAAGTGTGTCCCTCGTTCGTGGTTCCATTCAGTTCAGAGATACAAAGGAAGAAACATGCTGTTCGAACAAGAGATAGCGGGGTTATGCCATACTTATGACATGCTATTTCCTGGTACCTACCGTTCTTATAGAGGAGATATTGATGTCACTCGTGTTGACTAAATGAAAATAGTGGAGCAGTTACTTGTGTTAAATATTTCTAACTTCGAGTCAACAACTGGAATTCTGTCCCCTAAAACAAAAAACTGGAATTCTGCCCCAGAAAAAAACAACAACTGGAACTCTGATCAGGTGCCTAGACACATCTTCTCTTGTGAAAAAACCAACTCAAGAAACAGTTTAACGCGAAAGTCTGTGGAAAATAATAATATCTGTGCATCAGGCAGGCTTTTCAATTTCCTAGTGTAAGATCGAATAATTTGCATGGTAAGAAAATAAGTGCATCGTCCGTCGTTTTCTTATCATGCTGCTACACAGATGTTGGACCTGCTCCCCTTTTGGGACACCGACCATGGCAGCCAACGTTCCGAATGACTTAGTCAACAAAAAACTCGACCTGCCGGGGGAAGACCGCCCCCAACGGCATTTAATTAAGGAGAACAACCTCTCACGCAGGTCGAGAAAACCCCCGAACCCCCTCCCCGATCCTACACAGGGACTCAGCTGGCCGTTGTGAGCTCCGGCGCGAGTCTTTACCATGTGCTTTGACCCGGGGAGGACGAGGGGATTTTTTTACTCCGCACTGCAGCGTGGCATATCTCAGCCACCAGTTGCTACAGTACGTGCGCGACACTGTAGCAAGCTACAGTGCCGCGCAGATGCCGCGGCTCGATCCCGGGCGCACAGGGACGAACGCCCCCGGAGCAGCGGCTCTAGCCACCCGGGACAGCGAGCTTTGGCTGACTTAGTCAACAAAGCTGGTGTAGAAGCTGTCGGATGAGTTACAAACCCAATTTACTTGCACGCAGCATATTCTCTGCTCCTTTCCTTTCTTGCATCAGTCATTCGTGAGGCAAGAGCTGCAACGATTCTGTTCCAAACAGAAACGCTGAGAGCAAAAGGAAGTTTTCCAGATTGACTCAGGGAAGTTCGTCCCTCTCATCATCCGCTGACCTCCTTCCATTCAGAGTTACCTAGGAACAAAATACGCCGCTCGAACAAGAGTTGACGTACATGTTATGCTGGTGATAGGCTACTTCCCAGTACCTTCCGTTCCTATAGACGAAAATTGGTGTCTAATTCTTAACCGTACAGCGCCTGTCGCTCTCTATTACCCATTCTATGTTAGCTCTTGCTCCAGGCACTGCTCTCTTTCTTCTCCCTCATATGTTAGCTCTTGTTCCGAATATATAATGGCGAACCGTATAACGGTACAGGTACGTCCTCCAATGGCATTTGGTGCTGCAAAAGTTACCAGTACATTCAAAGCATGCTGATAAATGGTTCCATTTTTCTGTGCTTTTCATCCTGAAATCAGATTTGCCACGGGTTTGCAACCTAATTAATAGCATTATATTTTCTATAATTTTTTTAGCAGCCCCTAATGTCGATATATTTTTGCGGGAGCTATCAATTTTACTCCCTGAAACATATTGCAGCAAAAGTTTGTTCCACTCCGTGCTCTTTCCCTGCGCTGCTATAAGAACAAGTTCAAGCAAGTCAGTACTGATTTGATCCAATGACCTCTAATGTCACGTCCCGTGTTTTTGCCCATGTTGAAAATTCACTAAAAATTTGAATTTTTCAAATCTTTAAAACAAATTAAAAATAAGTGCGTGTTTAAGTTAGTGAAACCACCTCAATTTTAAAATTTTTGTTTTTGAAAAAATTGCACAAAATCTTATCATGAGCATTTCTGGAGTTTTTCTTGATTTATTTTGAGTGCTTGTTTGATTTAAAACCTCGTTCGAATTTGAATCTCTCTCAAATTCAAATCCCTTCAATTCCCAGAAAAGTTCAAACCTTTTTCTTCTTCGCGGGCCGCCCCTTTCCTTTTTCCCCAGTCGGCCCAGACCCTTTCTCCCTTTCTCTTCTTTCTTCCGGGCCGCGCCCGCTTTCCCGGCCCAGCCTCGCGCAGCCCACTTTCTCCTCACTCAGCCCGCCTCCCTTTCTTTTCCCCTGGGCCGCGCCACTCCCTTTTTTTCCGGCCCAGCACCGTAGCCCGTCGCGCAGCCCGCTCCTCTCCCTCCCTCGCTGACACGCGGGCCCCGCCTGGGTCGTCGTCATCCTCCGGACGCCACCGGCGAAATTTCCGGTCGCGCCCATCCCTCCCGGTCTCCTCCGCCGCCTCTGTCCCATCCGCGCACCAGGAGCAGCACGTGAAGAACGCGCCAGCCGCCGAACCGCCTCTCGATGGCTTGCCCGCCCCGCCAAGTCCGCCGAACCGCCTTTCCCCATCTTCCTTGGCGCGCCCGCCAACCCACTGGTGAGCACCGCCATTGGTCGCCTATAAAGCAGACCGAGCCCTCCTCCATTCCTCCCTCGTTCTCATTTGCCACTTGAACGCCCGTCGCGAGCTCTCAATCACTCTCTTCCCTCATTTCTTTCATTCCGGCGAACTCTCCGGCGAAGATTTCCGCCACCGTCGGTGAGTTCCGTCGTCACCTTCTTCCTCCTCTAGCTCCACCGTTCCGTGCTTAATCTTCCCGTACTCCTCTCATCGGCAGCCGTGGCTCGACGAGCCGGATCGATACCGTAACCCTAGCCGCCGTCTTCTTCGTCGCCAGCCACCTCCTCTCTCTCTCCGGCCTCGCCGCACCTAAGGTGAACTTCACCGCGCCCTCCTCTCTCTCCTGCACCGCTTCCCTTCCTCCCTTTTCGCCCGCGCACACCACCCCACCGAGCACATCGTCGGACGCCGCGCGACCTCGTCGCCGGCCATTTTCCGGCCGCGCCCGGCCGAGCCGAGGCGCGCAACACCCTCGCCGCCTACACGCGCACCTCGCGCGCCCTTCCTCTCCCCTCCCCGTGCATGCGCGCAACCTTCCCCTTGCTCGCCGGAGCGCCGCCCCACTCCGGCGACGTCGCGTCGCCGTTCTCGACTTCCTCCACGTCAACATCAAGCAGCCCGCGGTTCCCCGTCGCGCGTAGAGTCTAGCCAACCGAACCTCGTCGCGCTCCGCCCTCTGTAGCTGCCGCCGGCGAACTTCCCGACGAACCGCCGCCGCGCGCAGCCGTTCCCCGGCCGCGTCAACCCAGCCGCGCCGCCGTCCAACGTGGCGCGCCGCGTCAGCGCTTGGGCCGCGACGACCCGGGTCGCCCGCACACGTGGCAGACCCGGCGCACCGTGCACCCACGCACACACACGCTCGGTCCACCACACACGTGGACCGAGTCCACAAAAATAGTGCCGCACAGCACCCCTGGCCCCAGTGGCCCACCTGTCAGCCCCTCATAATCTTTTCCCATTCAAAAACAATCCCAAAAATCTTGAAAATCCCTGGGCCCTGCATTCTTGCAGATAAGCCCCTGATCTTTTTATTAATTCTGTTTAAGTCCTGTCTTTTTACAGAAAAGACCCTAAACTTTTCTGTAATTACCTTTTAGCCCCTATCTTTTTGCACCGAGACCCCTAAACTTTTCCAAAATTACAGACAGGTCCCTGTTATCTTTCTGTATTTACCAAACAGTCCCCAGAATCTTTCCACACTTGCAAATAAGCCCTCAAAGCACTTCTACCCTTGCAAATGAGCCCCCAGACCCCTCTGGACCCGCATGTCAGCCCCACACACATTCTGGAAATGCTAAGTCCACACAGAAAGTGCACACATATTCCTTTATGAGCACAATTTCAATGTCAGAAAAATCCCACAAAGTTCCTAGAAATACTCCACACTTTTCTAAACACCTTCCGACCATTGTCCATCTCAAAATAATTAGGATTATATCAATGCTTAATTTATTAAGCTTAATCCTAATTAATCCTTATATCGGCAAACTTCCAAAATCCATATCTCCTCCGTTTAAACTCCGATTTTGGCGATTCTTTCGCCAAAATTTATCTAAAATCATCCTCTATTCATTACCACCAGATCCAATCTAACCTTGATCTCTATTTGGATTTTATTTGATTTATTGCTTGTTTAGTTTGTTTGTTAAGCGATAGATTTATTTTTTTTATCGTTAGATAATCAAGTCTTTGAAGAAGAGCCCGAGGATTTGGAATACGAGGACTTAGAAGAAGAAGACTTTTGCGAAGGCAAGTCTAACTCCCTTTGATCATGTTGATCCTATGTTTGCAAAATATCCTATTTAGAGCTGTTTACAAATAAATGTGCATGGTATTTTAAATGGATTTAAATGCTAGAAGGTCCTATGCAATAATTGTTTGCCATGCCTTGACTTGAATATATCCTGATCCCTTGTTAACCCTAGAAACCAACGTCATTAAATTCCTTAATGATATGTTGGATTGCTTTGCCGCTTAGGACTTTCACCATATGTGTTTAATTAATACTGCTCACATGATTTTCGTGTAAAATGCGTGCGTCTTGGTGGTGTGTGTAAATGTGAAATTGGGTGGTATAATAATAAGTGCAACCCTAGTGAGGGATATTTTCTGGCGGGACCAGGCGAGGTAGTCCTCAGTGGGGAGGCTATCTCTGGGACGCCTTCCACTTGTGGATTGGCTATTGAAGATGCCTGGTTCGGTCGTATAAGGACCGGTTCTTGTGCCGCCTTTGCTTAGCACCTTACGCGCAGCCACAAGCCGTATATGGGTACGGGATTGGAACCACACCCTACTAGTACTCACCCGGTACCCCCCGGAGGCAGGAGATTGCAACGGAGTCCCAGGAGAAGACTCGTTCGTTGGTGGGTGTTCGAGATCCGGCATTTATGACTGGCCATATTATTATGATTGTGAAGCCCCTGGTGATGTCCGTGGGGGATGCCGTGGTGGTACAAAGTAGGTATGGAACCTTTAGTGGGACAGTCCAAACTATGACGATAGGGAGGACTGGACCACCTTGTGGGGAAATTTGTGCACCCTTGGCCAAGGTTAAGAAACTTTCCGGAAAGCCGTGTTCCACGGTATTGGACAACGCGAAAGCATCGGCCACACTATGATTAGATTTTCTGTGTGAGTTATCCTTGGCGTGTTTTTGGAATACACCGGTTTGGAGCCGTGTGCTGGTTGACGGCCAGTGATAAAACTTGAGGCACTGGCGGGATGGACAGTAACTCCCCCAGGGCCGCCCAACCCCACTAATCTCTACAGATACTTGATTAGATTGCGAACTGCTTTGTTTTCAAAACAACCTTGCATAAACTTGGCTTTCACGCCTTGTTGTGATAAACCTCAGCCTATCCTTTGATAAACCCCTTGCATAACTTACCCCTCGTGTTAGGCTTGCTGAGTACCTTAAGTACTCACTCTTGCTTCAATCATTCAGAAGATGAGCCAGAGATAGAAGCTGATGGAGGTGAAGATTAGGGTTCAGCCTGCCCGCAAGTCTGCCTGTTGGAGTGGTGCCGTTCCATCTTCCGCTGGAGTAGTTGTTAGTGCGGCTGCTGTGCCAGCCTGTCGGTGTGTTGTCTGTTCTCGTAGTCAGGCCGCTGGCCTTTGATGTAAGACCTTTTGTATAATAAAAGGGCTTGTATGAGACTTGGTAATATTATGAAGGGTATGAGACTGTGATGTCATTCTGTGTAAGCGTCGTATCAGCGTCTGATCCAGGGACTGATACGGTAAGCGCTAGTGCTCCAGAAATGGGGTACGACATCTAATTGCCCAGTTTTAAAGCCAAAGTGCTAAGTTAACTGCATTTCCTTCTGACATAAACCATAATACAAATATATTTGAAACAATTTTATTAGAATCTTTCCGCAACAGACACGTAAATAAATGAGGCGACACCTAAACCCAAGGTACCCTTTTCCAAACACAGCAATAGTCTAGGTGCCAAGAGTTTAATGGTTGAATGGTTCCGTTAATCATATTTCCCATTTAATTACTAATCCAGTTCTTGTCCTCTTACTGAATTGTGGTCCACTACTGCTCGGCCACCACCGATCGATGTCTAGACGGCCGGCGTGCGTCGCTTTGGTCAGGTGGCGTTGAGTTGTAACATTTTTCCCTTCTCCCCCAGGTTGCTGTTGCAACGTCGTCAAAAGTGGCAAATATACATCATTGAATCCAACGTAACTGCGGATACTCATGACTGCACCATGTGCGACGGTAGAGGATCCGAATCCGTTGCCCGTTGGGCAGTGCTCGAACGATGAACAGTAAGCTGAAGGCGGAGCACGCCGAGTGTGCATGTCCATCAATGCAAGGTAGTCAGTCTTGCAAAAAAAAAAGCTATGGTCAGCGAGCAAAAAAAGCTGTGGTCAGCGAGCAAAAAAAGCTATGGTCAGCTGAGCGTGCATGTCCATCAAGGCACGTGTCAAGGACCCCATCGGAGACCGGCCAGCGAGCAAAAAAAGCTATGGTCAGCTCTTCCCGAGAGGATGTCTTTGGCATGTTCCGTATCCTTGCATCTCTAAGCTATCATATGTTTATGCCTTACGTTGCGACTGCAAACTCCCAAGTTTCAGCACGTTAACACAATGACTGGGGATAGGATATTCTCACGGTAAGCTGTTTCCTGGGACCTTTCATTCCTACACGGCATGCAAGAATTGTGTACGCTCAATAACTAAGCCATCTTTCCCTCTCTTTCTTTTTCCATTTTTGCATAAGCTCTTGTTCCGGGTATATAGTGGCAAACACAAATATATATAATTGTACAGAAGTATCTGATCTATTGAATTTAGTCAAAGAGTACTGTATCAAATACTGGTACCATGGTACACCCAAAGCAACATGTGTTGCAAAAGCTCGCTATCGATTGCATTCAATCATGCTTATACCTACAATTTGTATCAATATTCCCTTTCACTTTGTTTTCATATCTCTGAAAAAGATTTTCCAGCAATAACTTCCACGTTTTACAATGACAAGCTCATCAATACCTCCAATGAAAACAGGTTTTAAACATACCTTAAATTAAATTATACGTCTAGTACTCAACTTATGTGGTTCAGCTATATGCTATTTTCCTAATTTTGTCCAAAAAAATGTCTGTTAACTGAGCATTTGGAACTACTACTTTAGGCCTTGTTTGGATAGATAGAAAATGTTTTTAGATTTTTGTAAGAATACTACGGTTTCGCAAAATACTATTGTTCCACTCCTAACCTCTTTTTCTTAACCATGGTTTTGCTTGGCACTGGCTTCTAAAACTATGGTTTTTTTCATACTTCGGTTCTGAAAAACTACAGCACCCAAACTGCGTTCCTTGTTAACAAGGTAATAGTAGGAATAAAACTTCGAAACATTTTGACATCTACTAATCGATGTTCAACCAATGAGCACTAAATGATTCTTTAAAAAAACAATGAGCAGGTAAATCTGTAACTATAGAGACGAAGTGCCTTTCTTAACTTCATCCATAGAGCTATATCCATCTATCCAGCAGAAGGTTTAAGGTTCTCAATTTTTTAAAGCACCAAGAGAGCTCCATTCTGTATCTTACCTGTTCCATCTATCTGACACATTTTTTGGTATTTACATGGGCTGCTTAATTGTCCTCCAGTTTCATTTTTCAGTGCTGCCAAAATATACTATCAGCGGAGGATCAGATGGCATTAATGTTTTGTAACAGACGCCATCATCTCCTTAGTTAAATTCATCCATAGAGCTATATCCATCTATCCAGCAGAATATTTGTAGGATTTTGTTTCAGATCCACTAAAACAACCATCAGACTGGATCAAGACTATCGTAAAAAATCATAAGACTGCTTGTGATAGGCTATTTCCTGGTACCTTCCTTTCCTATAGAGGAATATCGATGTCAATTTCTTTTTACTACAGCCCCTGTAACTCTCTTCCTTCTCCATTGTGTCATTGTGTCTTAGCTCTTCCTCCAGGTGGTGGCACTCTGTTTCTTCTGCATTACGTGTTACGAATAGCTCTTGTTCCAGATATATAGTGGCGGATATTGTAATGGTACAATCCCATAGCAATATGTGCTACAAAAGCCATCCAGTGCATTCAATGATGCTGGTATATGGTACTTGTAAGTTTGTAGAGAGTAATAGGTTCAATTTTCATCCGAGATAATCATTTACTCCCTGAAACATGACCTCTTTTTTTTCTCTCTCTTCTGTTTTAGTTCGAGGAGATCGAGCGACCTCTGATTGCCCAGTTTGAAGCCGTACTCCCATGCTAACTGCATTTCCTGGTGATTAAAAACAGCAATACAAATAATTTTGAAACAGTTTAGCATCTTTCTGCAACAGAAATGTAAATAAATGAGTTGTAGCGCTTTCAATAGAAACGGGGATAACATTTTCTCTAAAAAAAATAAATGAGTTGTACATAGACCCAACACTACACCATGACACACCTTTGGCGACAGTAAAATGTTGGGAAAGATGGTCCATCACAGACTAATCATCTGTAGGCAAATCTGTATTGATTTTACTTCAGGTTATCTATCGGCAATGGTCCTATTGGGCAACTAATTAACTGTCGGCGTTACTCTAGCAACAGAAAAACTGTCGGCACAGATTCTGCGTCTAAGTATCTGTGGGCACATCATTTTCAAGGGTCTGCGTTGATCAATAGGTCCCTCCCGAAAAACATTACGTCAAGGCCCAACCCATCTAAAACTGGCCACCCGTAACTCTATCTACTCAACGCAGCGGCCACACCACTCGCCACTCGACTAGGCGCCGGCTCACCGCCCACCCCCACTGTGCACTAGTGGCACCATGGGTGTGTATGGTTGGTGCCCTGGGAGCCCACGCCTGGCTCAGGCATCAACGAACTCGGACGCCTGATGACGCTGCCTGACTTAGGCACTTTTCTCATGTCACGAACCAAACTAACCCCATGTGCAGGAGCAGTGACAGCACAACGGCGCCGAGAACACCCCCCACCCCCTGCAGCTGTAGCGCGGCACGGTGGCGACTGGAAGGAGGCAGGCATGGCAGCGCGGGAGAGCTCATGGATCTAGTTCCCGACCAGCGGAGCGACATGTTGAGGTCCTCGCCATCGTTGCAGCCTCCGTCCACCTTGTTGTGACATCCAGGATGTCAACTCAAGCCCAAAAATAGAATCAGCAGTTATTCGGCCCGTGGGCCGAGCCCATTGGGCCGCGGTACTGTAGCGCAGGGGGCACTGTAACGAGGCTACGGTAGCATGGTGGCGGCACCTGGGGAGCGCTCGCGGCAGTCACGGTGAAGGAGGAGAAAGATTCTAGCACCGCGAGTTTAGTCCCATATTGGAAATTGACTGGGAGCAAGGCCAACTTAAATACCCAGTCTAGGGTGCAGTAGTAACCGGGTTAACCCTTTTACGTGAAGCGAGAACGAAAGTGTAAGAGTTGCTGCTGTGAGGTGGGGCTCATACTGTAGGCGTACGGGTCTGGAGACGTACTCTGCGCTGGGATGTTACTGATGGTACAAGTGCCGACCTTCGCTGTGTCACGGGCGCACAATCACGGTGTGCAAGGTGGCGGCACATGGGGAGCGCTCGCGGCAGCGATGGAAGACTGTACTAAGTGTTGGCAAATGTCTTGCATGGTGTAGTGTGAGGTAAACTGAGGGACAAGCAAAGATATCTAAATTGCATATTTTTTTTATACATGTAGATAGCTTGGTTGTTTGGATGCTCACGGAGAAAAGAGAATAAAAGAACAAACTGACAGGTTGGTCAAGGTTGGACCGAGACATAGGAACTAGATTATTATTCTACTATATTAAATGAAACGATTTCTAATCGAACGTTAAAATACATTTTCTACTCAAATAAAATATATACTGTAATCTATGACAGCATGAATGCAACAAACACCTTATTATATCTTACATTAATTTATTTAATTTAAAAAATAATTTCATTTTCCTAAATAAATGTGATACTCTAAAATATTAAAACAATATTAACTATTTTAAAAAGTTTTAAAATTTATTGAAATTTATTCACAAACATAATTTGAAATTTTTGGGATGTGACGGGTCGAATGCCCACTGTCCATTAATTGCTATGTTTAGCTTTTGGAAGCTTTTCTGCAAATGTTAAAAGGTGAATTTGTATATATGACTAAAAGCAGTTTTTAGAACAGCCCAGCTAACCGAAACAAGGCATGCTAACCCAAACAAGGCATTAGTTTTGTTTGGAGGAGCGGCCGGTTTTCCGATAGAATCTTGGCCAGCTGGCCCAGGAAGCGGTTCCGTGGAGAAGCAAAGGATGCCTGTTTGGGGGCCTCAGCATTTGTTATGAAGTGGTGGGCTTGTCCTAAAACAGAGATTAGATGGTATTTTTGTCGTATGAACCCAAAGCTTGAAGTGCTTGTGCCCATACTAATAGACATTACATTGTGTTTTTCCTCGATGCATCCTAATCCCGCATACACTTTTCTACAAGTTAATTAGCGGTAGCTTCTTCCACCAGCAAACTCTCAAGAAGTAAACGAGGGCATTACTCTTGTAACAAGATGCTTGTTCTATTTATGAACTTGGGACTGGACTCTGAAGTATTCACAGTCATGCCAGCAGCATCAGTTCTCTCATTTCTTTTAGGAGTAATAACCAGTACCGATGGAAAAGAATCAGCAAAAAATGTAGCTACATATGCAGGTGTTGTATTATTTTTAATGTGCAGACGTTTTTTTTTTCAGGAAGCTGCAATGCAAACGTAATTGTCCTTTACTATTTTTAATCCAGACGTACTGTATCTTGATCCAAAAAGGTTGCGATGGTAGATAGAAAAAGTCACTTTTTTTCATCTAACCAGTATTATCAAGTCAAAGCTCGTTGCATCGAAAATCAAGAATTTAGATTTAGATAATTTGTACATATATATGTTTCACACCGATTTTCCTGTTTCGTGCGCGTGCGCAAGCGTGTGGCTTGACACAGGTCGGGTGGGGCCCCTCCCCGCGCGCGCCAAATAGTCAGTGCCATTTCACACTCTCTAAGCACGGAACACGGATCCAGGTGAGATCGATCCAACGATATGGAAGAATCACACTCACCAGGCCGCCGCACTCACCACAGTCCTCAAGATCCTGGGCATGCAGCTTTCCACTATAGCTCCGTCCGCAGCGCCTGGCAAAGGGAAGTAGCACAGCATTGGCTCGCTCCGGACTAGTATTACATAGTACTCGCAAAAACTCTGCTTGCATGAGGAGTACATAGCACAGCATGGAGTATTACATAGTAACTAACAAGCAAATACTAGTTTGCTCATTGACAAAATGTCCACATTGCATGAGGAGCACGCTCAGCAATTTTAGAAAACTGCAAAGAAACAGTGACAGTCGTCCATATCCGCCCTGCTAACATTCACATTTCTGCTTACAGTGACCCGCAGTGAAGTGGTGGGCAGCCTGCAGGAGATTATGTGGTATTTCGCCTATATTATCTCAATCTCACACGTACAATTCTACAAAGCCAGTTTCAGAGCAGTAACTAGGAGTGCATCGCAGGAGTGAAGCATGCTCATCGCGACCGTGGCAACAACTCGCTTTGTTGTCTATAGCCTATGCGAGGAAATACGTGCCCCTTCCAAAGTAAACTCTATAGGATTTTTCCTCGATGCATCCCAATCCCTCATGCACGGGTCCATAAAGTTAGTGGTAGCTTCATCCATCAGTGATGAACTCAAACAGTATACCAGCGCCCTACGAGGCGCTTGTCCCATTCATGGACTTGCCATCGAACGCTGAAGCTTTTTATTTCACTACTCCCTCCGTTTTTTATTGATGACTCCTATTCGCTTAAATTTGAGCAAATGGGCATCATTAATTCAAAAACAGAGACAGTACCATGCTATCGTTTACTCTCATTTCTTCTGAGGTAGCCAATACAGCGTTGTTGTATCCAGAATGTATTTTTAATGCGTAAAATTATTAAAGTAATTGTTTTTTGCTATCTTTAATTCAGATGAGATCATCATGATCTGCTTGCAACAAGAGTTACTTTTTAGGCTAATTAGTTATCTTGTCAAACCTCGCAAAAAATGCTTGCAATGATAGTTGCAAAGATTCACTTTTGGACAAATCAATATATTATTATCGTGTTGTGTTGAAATACAAAAATGCACATCTATATCTACTATAGACGCAACCCACTAACAATCACTATTTATGGCTATAAGGTGCAACCTCATGCTTCAATGTCATCTAATGAATTTGGCCTGTTGGATCATGCTATACATTGTATCCTGGCCACTGCACTTCAGCCCTTCCAATTTGCGACTCTCCAGGTTCCATCCAATTTATCTTTCCTTCCTCACACGTCTCTCTTTATTACCTTGCTGCTGAAACAGCCACCAGAAACTGTCGAAGGGGAGAAAGGGCTGCAGAAACTCCCACCAATGTGCAATAATGCTCTTCCAATCCCTCTCCCGCTCTCGTCCTCTGCTCTTAAATAACAAAGCAGTGGATGACACCACCTTCCCACTACTACAGAATCCCAAAACACAGACTGGGCAAATTGATCATCACAGACGGGAACAGGCCCCGTCTATGCGTCCATGTCTGTGATATGAGGTGATTAGAGACGGGTCCCACTTAACCCCGTTTGTGATGTGTCTGGGAAGCAACAAAAAAAAAATAGTCCCTTCCTATTTTCCAATAATTCTTTTTTTTTGCGGGGGATATTTTCCAATAATTCCATCATGTTACACCTAGAGGTGGGCAAAAATACCGAGACCGAAAAACCAAAACCAGAAAAACCGAGACCGAGACCGAAAAGACCGATATTCCTGTATCTGGTAATATATCGGGTATTGCTCTCAGATGACCGATTTATTTCAGTTCAGTTCGGGTTTCAGTCTCGGAGACCCGAAAAACCCGAAATATTAAGTCACCTCTCTGTTGACTTCAGCTATGCTTGACCCGAAAACCAGACCAAACGACGCAGCACCGCTGCTCTGGCCCCCTGCACACATGTTTCCAAGCCTAGGATTCACGTAAAGTAGGAACCCGTCATCAATCATTTTTTTTTCTGAATGTCTTCGATACTCTCACTTCAATCTTTCATATGTGAGTCATAGTGAACCGTGTAGCATTGGAAACTTCACTTATAATTTGTCATCATTTCTTACATTTATCATGAATACTAATTTTGATTCATTGTTCCTCTCTAATTTGTGATAAAAGAATGTTAAAAGTTGAATGCTGTTGAAACTTTATCCGGAGATGCTATAGAAATTGGGTAGTTTGGGTATAACCGAGACCAAACCGAAAATTTAGATACCCGAATTTGTCAGGTACCCTAATTTTTATTGTCATTTCGGATAGCAGTTGTAGATGATCGAAATTTAGAAAGATCGAAAAAAAAACAGACCGAAAGTTCGGGTAAGACCGAACGCCCACCCCTAGTTACACTTACACCGCAGCAGCCAGCAGATTCAAGAAGGGGGAAACAAGATCACAACCATATTTTTGATAGCAACAATGAGAATAGATATATGCATCGTGGAACTCTAAAAACAATGAGAATACATAGTTTGTTGCGTTTCCCTTCTCTCCTTGCCCTTTTTAATCCTGCTATCTATCTGCAATTCTCCAAGCCCAACGCGGAACGTAATATATGAGATGCAGGTAAGCTAATGGCTTCGATTCGAGAGGCACGCCGCTAAGGAGAATTTAAACATCCCTTATTTTCCCTTTCCAATATCTCATTATCGCTTTGTTCTACATTTACCTTTGAGTGCTCGTGAGCATCTCCTTCTTTTCGGGTTCCAAGCTAAGAGTAGCACTATATATGCTCACAATGGATAGTTGCCTCAACACAACTCAAAAGTCAACGGTCGACAATAATTTTGAAAAAAGAGAGAGTATTTTGGAAGAAAAAAATTGAGTAGCTGCAGGGTTCCATGCTTTGGTTGTCGCCTCTGGCTTGTTTGCCATCGGGAAAGAAGACGAAGACGAGTCAAAAGGATAAGACCGACTCCAACAAGGAGACTCAAATTTTAGGTGCAAACCAACCATTGCCTATAGTGTACAGTAATTTGCAATTGCTCTCCATCTCATCTCCAACAGAATTGCATCCTCGCATGCCATCCTCGCTGGACCTGGGCCTCACCCTCACCGTCGACGCCACGAACCCCAACGTGGTGCCCGTGCGCTACGGCGCCTCCACAGTCTCCATCCTCTACGCCGGTGCCCACCTCGGCACCGCGCGCCTTGACGCCGGCGAGAAGCCCGCCACCTCCTGCCGCCTGCTCCACCTCCTCGCCCGCCTCGACGGGGTCGAGCTCGCGCACCACGCTCGCGACATCCTCACCGACGCCGCGCGCCGCCACATGGAGCTGGACGCTGCCGTCGAGATCGTCGGCGAGGCCGCCGTCTTCAGGCTCTGGGCGCGTCGCTTCTCCGTCCGCATCGACAGCCACATCACCGTTGACCCCGTCCTCCTCGAGATCGTCGAACAGGACAACCGCTCCGAGATGCAGCTCCGCTTCACCCCGGCCCCGCGCACGCGCAGCCGCCCTTCACCTCACCCCGACACCACGCAGCCGCGCCCCACCGCGCGCTGCCCCGAGCCGCCCGGCGCACGCGCAGCCGCGCTTCACCTCACCCCGACACCACGCCGCTGCGCCCCACCGTGCGCTGCCCCGAGCCGCCCGGCGCACGCGCAGCCGCGCTTCACCTCACCCCGACACCACGCCGCTGCGCCCCACCATGCGCTGCCCCGAGCCGCCCAGCGCATGCGCAGCCGCGCTTCACCTCACCCCGACACCACACCGCCGCGCCCCACCGCGCGCTGCCCCGAGCCGCCCCGCGCACGCGCTGCCGCGCTCCGCCTCCCCCAGGTCCCATAGCCTGCCCCGCCGTGCGCGCCCAATTGGTGCTCGACGTCTCCAAGGACCACGGCGCGACGGAGGGGGCGCAAGCAGGCCAAGCGCGTCGTCTCGCGCTCCTCCCCCGCCGCGCTCTCCTCCCGCCGCGCTCCTCCTCCCCGTCCGCAACGCTCGTCGGCGGGAGAGTTCTCGATGGCCGCGGCGCAGGCCAACATCGCCATAGAGGACCAGGCGCAGGTGCTGGGCCTCACGCAGATGACCCTGCTCCCTCCCGCGGCCCCGTCGCTCCGTCTGCGTCGCGCTGCGCACGCCTCCGCCGCGCCGGACCCACCAGCGCCCCACCTCCGCCATTTGCCTTCGAGGAGAGAGGGATCGCATCTTTGCGTCGCCTCTCTCCTCAAAGGCAGTTTGCCTACTTGTATTGCCTCATCTGTTGGAACGCAAATTAGAGATGCATAGTATCCAGATGAGATGCATATATGCATTTGGCCCCTCTGTTGAAGTCAGCCTAACCAATGCCCAGTTGCACTTGCACATCGATCCATCAGTGGCTGTCAGGCCCTGCTGCGGCTGCAGATCCATGGTGGAGGTTGCTCGTCTGGGGCTTGGTGGGGGCAATGGTATGTTTAATCAATCGGCAGCGGACGCCGGTGCTGGGCAACGGACGTGGCGCCAGAGCTGGGCGCCATCGAGAAGAGATGACTGTGTCTACGAGAGCTGCTAGGCGAGGTCAGGGAGGTATGGATTCGGTGCTCCTTCTGCAACATTTACTAACAAGGAGTGTTTCGTTTCCGGTCACAGATCGCCACACTTAACATTAGGTTTTGCCACAACAACTTAGGTCAATATTGGTTGACGAATAAAGTTATGATTGCTACAGTCACATAGCCTTTCCGAAACAGTTTTTCTCACACAAACTGTGGCGAGCTTTTTTTACGCCACAGCATCACCACGCCGCGCGCCACACTGCCAAAAGCTGCCATGACCCCGCTGAGTTGCAGGCTGAAGCACCTCCATCTCTCACTGTCTCACATGAGCTGCGGCCAGCCTGCGGTCACCAATTTCTTCAATATATATGACATGCGCTCTATCTCTCTCATTCTCTCAAGTTTTACAACCTAGGTCCGCCGCTGCTTGCATCTCTCAGACATCATGTGCCTACGTTGCATTCCGACGTAGCCAAGCCAAGTAGCTGCAAATAGTTACAACGGCTGAGGCTATGACATTCTCAAGGTAAGTTGTTTCCTGGGACCTTCCACTCCTACACAGGAATAGTTGTGTAGCTAGACTTAATTACTGCTACGTAGCCAAGTAGGTGACGGAATCTCGTCGACCACTCTCTCTCTTTTTTTTTTTCGATTTTGCGTAAGCGCGCTCTTGTTCCGGGTAGTGGCCGACATCTCAATGTCAAATATGTAATAGTTCAGTAGTACTCTCAATGCATCGTGTGCTACATAAGTATCTGATCTATTGCATTCAATCAACTGCCAGTTTACAACATCAATAGTGGTCCGGTGGTACTCCCTAGAGCATCACTAGAAAATTGGCGCGCCATTGCCGCGCCTTTTAATAACTCCTCTAGTTTACGCTGAGTGTTTCATGACACAGAAATCAGTCGCAAAAAAAAAAAACACACAGAAATGCGCAAGATCAGAGCCTTGTTTAAAGTTATCAGTATTTTTGTGATGCAAATTTTATACTTCCTCCGTTTTTTAATAACTGTCAGTGTTGACTTTTACTGTTCTAACTTTGACTATTATTTTTTCATTAATACATAATTATACTCTTATAAATATATTATGTTACTAAAATACTATGTACCCCACATCTATTAATCATAAGTGTATTTTATGTAACTAAGTATTTTAGAAGTTATTAAAAGGTCAAAGTACGAATAGTATGGTCAAAAGTGACAAATATTGAAAAACAGAGGAAGTAATTCATTCTCCGTTGTGCTATGATTAGTTTGAAGCCGAATTTTTATACATTGCTATTATCATATATATATATATATATATAATTAACAATATAATAATATTTGACATAACCAGATTGATTTGCATTGCCTCCGTGTGAAAAGAGCTATGGTATAGTGCAAAGATCATACAATTAGACCCATTTCTCCATTATTGCCGGAGAAATGGCACAACTTTTACCTTTAACTCTAAATAATCTAATAAAGGCTTTACATCCGGGGGAGATTGAAATCATCAAACCAGGCATTCTTTATTCCTAAGCACAAGCAGAGCTAGAGCACACGCCACTCCATTGCTCTCTAACACCACTCCATTGCTCTCTAACATTGTTGAAGACGACTTCGGATAAGGATAAGCTGCTTTGATCAACATCACTACACTCCAGCTTGATCTGCACTCCTCTTCCTCTTGACATGGTTCATTAGCTCCCAGCAATCTGATTGTAACACCGCAGGCTGTCCACTCAAACGAAAGATAAACTGTGTAGCCAAAATAAAAAGAATTTAGTACCATGCAAGAAAAAGAGACTTAATTTTCATCTTTTACATTCTCTTTTGGTAAATGATCTATCTGTAGGAACCAAATGATTAAATTGGAATAGGAGCTGCAATGTTAGCTTTTTATTTATGAGTAATGGATATTTGAAGCTGAGAATATGACATCATTGAGCTTGAGTGGAACTTATATTCCTCACTCATTCCTTATAGCAGCATAGATACTACTGACAGCCTTTTTTCTATAAATTGTTGAAATAATTGACACACTGATGCGCCTAAAAACTATCGTCGATCATACCGCACAATCATCGAACTGAATAGTGTTCCATAAACCACATTAAGTTCAAGAGCTGAAGAACAATCGTTTATAGAACAAACATATTTTCCCTGACAGATGAAATAGAAGTCAATGCAACAATATAAATCAACTGGTAATTTGTAAAAGTCCTATGCTTTATCTACTTCACAAACTTCTCATGCAGAAAAACATAAATAATTAACACAATCCTACCCACTCCTTAAGTTCAAGTAGCTGAGGAACAATCATATATAGAACCATTATTTTTTCCTCACAGTTGCAATAGAAGCTCAGTGCATGCCTACATGCAACAATATGAATCAACTGGCAATTTACAAGTCCTAAGTATTGTTTACTTCACATGCTTCTCATGCAGAAAATATTGGCAATCCGTAACAAATCATCAGATTCAATTATTGAAGAATCAGGGATAAGTGGAGGAAAGAATTGTACCTTAATACGGATGTATAGGGTTAGGCTATATGCTGAAATGGAAAGAAGATGGTTTCTTATATTCAACAGAGTTACCTTGCTGTAATGGAAAGAAGCATGTTACATAATTGTAGAAAATCGCCAGCTCATTTTTATCAGACAAAACTGAGGTGTAGAATGGTTAAATTGGTAAGAAGTTCAGTAAAAATACAAAGTGTGCTTATAATAGGTCAGTTCCTGATGTTCTAGAACTAAACAAATGTACTTCATTTTCTTGTGAGTTGTGAAATATATGAAGCAGAGAATTGTTCTGTAAACACATCAGCCATCAGACGATTCAAGTCACATTTGAAATTACCATTTAATTTGTATATGGTGTAGTTAACAAAAAATAATAGGAAAATGCAGCTTACATGAGTGCTTATTTGTTTTACATAAGGAAACAGAGCACTGCAGGCTCGTATAGGCGTTGTTGCTACATCGAGGTTTCTGTGTAGCCTTCTTTTTTCTTTCTTCATTTCAGCTAATCACCCTTCACCCACTATCTAGGCTCACAGCTGGTTGGTTTAAAGAAGGTTCGGAGCAGCGATTCCATATTCATCAGTACTGGAGGCCGGCGGATCTTGGCTGTGGGAAAATGTAACTGCTGTCCGTCCTGCCGTGGATCCAAAGGAGCATTCAAGGAGGTGCGTAGTTAAGCAAGGAGCTCAAGCGACAAAGGAATTGACCGATGACTTACCAGGCGTCACGAATATCACGGCAGAGTCGAGGTCGATTCATGCCGGCGCTGGAGAAGAAAGCCCCTGGGGCTTTGTCTCCGCGGCCTGGGGAGTGGGGAGGAGGAATCGGGACGGGGAATGGAGAGCGGGAGCTTGGGGAGTGACGGCCGGCGTCGGTGGTGAGGCGGCGACGACCGGAGGCATGAAGCGCGGAGACTGAGCCGGCGTCTAGAGAATTCGTGAGCTTTCGGGTTGCTAGGCATCGGGGGAAGACCCGAGCCAATCCAAATCGTACGGTTCATATCAGCGTATTTGTGTATCGAACGGTGTCCCTTAACGGGTCGACGTGGACATATCCACGATCCGAGAATGCGACCGCATTGGGAGTATTAAGAGATGTGCTACAAAAGCATAGTGTTGGTTGTATTCGATCCTCCAGTTTGTATTCATATCTTTGGATCAAAGATTGGCCCACAAGCATTCGCCATGAAAATATAACTTCCACGTTTTAAATTGACAAGCTCGATATATTTCTGATATCTCCCATGTATCAACAATCACAATAGCTTGTAACATAACCTGAAATCAAATTTCTACTAGTCCACTAGTTAATTACTTATTAGGTTCCGTTATATGTGACTTTCTTACTTTTTCCCAATAAATTTCTACTTACAAGCTCTCGGCACCACTATTACTTTAATTACATTCGGTCTAAACAAAAATAGTGAGACTAAACATCGAAACTTTAACATCTATTAATCCATCTTCAACCAATCAGCAATAGAGGAATGTACAGGGGATGAAGTTTCTTGCTTCCAATAGCAGAAACCACAGAATTTTTTGTTCTTTTTTTTAAGCACCAAAGAGTTCGGTTCCGTATCATAGCTGATCCATTTATCTAAACTGATGTTAGTGATTACATGTGCTACTTAATTATACTCTAATTTAATTTAGCAGTACTACTTAATTAACTAGACACTGGCATAGCCTGCTTTAACATTCATGCGAAGTTCTGTATGCATCTATCCAGCAGAAGATATACAAGATTTTGTTTTAGAATCCGTCTAAAACAATCGTTTAACTTAATCAAGCCTATCGCAAAGCATAATACTAAAGCACTACGGGTCTAATTCGAGCAGAGGCATGGTATTGTATATTTGTAACTAGTTTGTTCCAGCAGCTTGGATTCAGAGGTTTTGCAGTGGATCCAATGATGGGAATACGAACCTGTCAGCCATGCAGTTCGGGATATGCTTTCCGCTATTTTGTTTCCCAACCTGATACACTTTCACTGTAGTTAGTGGCAGTTGATGAACAAACAAATTCTCTAGACACGCGCAAAGAAATTGGGATCTGTAGTCTCGAGCACCTAGCTCTACCTCCTATCCCTGTCTTTGTTACTCTGTTTGGTGACTGAGTATTTTTGTAGTTAGAAACTGCCCTTCTTCTTTGTAAGTATATATAAGATCGGCAAACCTCTTGCCAGTGCTATTTCGAAAAACAAATTACCCTATACACTTGAGGGTATTAATTCATAAAAATTTCAAAGATTCCAAAATACAATGATGGGCATGATCTCTTCATTGGCGCGAACTGATGAGCACATATAACTGCAAAATCTCAATTAGAATTTGGGCACTCAATAATCATGCATCTAACTGGCCCAAGGGTACTTTAAGAACCGCCTATCCAGATGTTTCCCATTCCAGTGCATTCACCTTTTCCTTCGATGTTCTCTTGTTCTTGTGTTTTTGACACTTCAGGTTTCTTTTTCTGTTGAAGCAATAGCAGAGCTTCCTGCTCCAGCTTTGAGCTAGTTCGAGCTATATATATGCACGTTAGTATGGGTGAGGCTTCAACTGATGACCCTCATTAGTTCCTACTATGGGTGGTACAAGAGTTCTTAAGTTTGGATTTAGTACATAGACCAACATAAATAGGCTGCTACACCAGCACAGAGCAACATACAACACCGATACTGGTTCCTTTTCACACTGCCACTCTGCCTCTTATGTGACAATACCGTTGCCTAGTTAGGAAAGAAGCATGTACTCAAATCCTAGTTCAATACGCATGTCATTTTGCGAAAACTTCTCAACTGTTTAGGATTGAGGCATGTTTAATTACATTATAGAAACATAATAGATATGTTAAATTTCATAATTCTACGAGGATGGCTTCCTCATCAGCACTCCCCAATTAATATGGTTCACGCACAAATGCGATACATGTTATATTGTTACAGTTAGTTTTGTTCAATATTAATTTACATTTTCTGCATTGGTGCCAAGTTGTTGCTCTTGTGACAATCCTAGTCAGTAAAACACTAAAACTTTTTCCCAAAGAATTAAGAGAACTGAGGTTATGATAGGGATAAAAAGGTAAGCAAAAGATCAACATGACATATAAGTTCGATGAGTGTAGTTACAATGTACTCGTCTAAAATATTGGACCCTTCAGATGTGGAATGGTTTGCGATTGTTATTTTCCAACTATCTACTGTCAAATCCACAATGTACAGGGATGAAAGAGTTGCATGGCACTTAATTTGCAAGATTGTAATAGTCTGTCTCAATACAATTTGTTAGAATATATAGTTTTGTAGTATCTTATTTCTAGATCCACATGTAACAAACATCATTCACCATAGGACAGAGGAACCGCGAAATGAGCCCTTAAAGAATGATTGGAACGAGAATTCGCGGAAATATTTAGCTTCCAGACCAAAATAGCAGTTTGGTACTCCCTCTGTCCCACAACAAATTAATAGCATCTTAGAAATTATTAGACAGAATAGGAGTGGAGCAAAATGACCTTGATACCCCTAGTTATTAGTGATAATATGCCTAATATAAGCCAACTAAAAGGAAAACAATACCTTTGCTTAGGCTTGCCTGCCTTTTAATATTGTGCATGACGCATGCACCATATCATTTCACAAATACCAGATTAGGTTGTCATAAACTAGCTAGGTGGACCCACACATTGGCTACAATGCCATTTGTTCTGAGACAAAATTTAAGCGGTTCGATGTCATTTGTTGTGGGACGGAGGGAGTAGATAACAATGAGCAAGCTTCACTGCAGACAACATAAACAGCTAGTATTACAAAACACAACTAGGCACCCTAATATTAGCTCATGTAAAAAATTTGATACAATTGTCAAAATCAGGTCAAATAAAAAGGAACATACGCTGAAATTTGAACCACCCTTTTCTTTTTACGCTTGTCCAAATTTCGGCTGGCCATTTCTTTGCTAGAACGGAATTTTTGGATTCATATGAGACGAGTTTCCCTATGGGCTTAAAAAAGGAAACAAAAAAATCGGCCAAGGAAGCGGAACAGAACAGCGCTGCGGGACCCACACTGCCCAATCACCTACGCATTGCACCTCCTAATAAAAGTCAACCCCCGTAATCACCCTCTTTGACCTTGCCTTTCTCACGGATTTCAGCCATGTCACTCTGCAGCCAGCGCCACCATCTCAAATTCACAACCTCCTCGCCGCCGGCGACCACGTTCCGCTCCCCACCTCTCCTCCGTCTCCGGCCGCGTCGGTTCCCAACACTAGCATCAACGAACATCCCGCCAACGCCACTTCCGTTCCCGTCGCCAAGGCGGCAATGGCGGCGGCGGCCCCGCGGCAGCAGCGACGCCGTCCAAGAACCGCTTCCCGCCGGGGCGAGCGCCGGAGGAAGTGGGGAGAAGAAGAGCTTCTGGGCGGCGGTGAGCCTCATAGTGGGCACGGCGGTCGGGCCCGGCATGCTGGGCCTGCCGTCCGCCACCATCCGCTCCGGCCAGGCCCCCTCGGCGGCGGCCATCCTGATCTCCTGGGTCTACGTCGTGTCCTCCATCATCCTCGTCGCCGAGCTCAGCTTCGCCGCCATGGAGGACGGGGGCGTCGAGGAGGTCAGCTTCACGGGACTTGCGTCGAGCACCCTGGGGGCGGGCCCCGGGGCGGTCGTCGCCGTCGTCTACGCCGCGCTCAGCTTCTCCCTGCTCGTCGCCTGCGTCGCAGGCATCGGCTCGCTGGTGTCACAGCTGTTCCCCGGGGTGAATCCGGTTCTCGCCAACGCCCTGTTCCCATCCTTCGCCGGCGTCCTCATCGCGTTCTTCCCCTTCAAGGCCGTCGATGGCGCCAACCGCGTCCTCTGTGGCCTGATGCTGTTCTCAATCACCGCGCTTGTGGTGACCGGCGTGTCCGTCGGCCGGAGCAGCTTGCTGAAATCTCTCGGCTACGCTTGCTGGAGCCCCGGTGCAATCCTGCCGGCCATCCCAGTGACCGTGCTCACGCTTGGGTTCCACGTGATCACACCGTTCATCTGCAAGATTGTGGGGGACTCAGTGTATGATGCTCGGAAAGCGATACTGATTGGCGGTGCTGTGCCGTTGGCAATGGTGCTATCGTGGAATGCGGTCATTCTCGGACTAGCAAGTGCTGGTGGCAATGCTGCCCTTGATGACCCTATTAAGCTGCTTCTCTCGGTGAATCCAGCAGCATTGCCTGCTGTTCGAGGATTTGCTTTTGCTGCATTAGCGACAAGCCTGATAGGATATGCGGTGAGCTTCCCTAAGCAGTTGGCAGACACAGTGGAGTTGATTCTTCAGAGGTTTTCGCCGAAAAAGGGATATGCGCAGCAGGCTTATCCTAGTGGTAGTAGTTGTCTTGGCAGAAATGGGGCGCTTTTGACATGGATGGTGCTGGTAATTCCCATCTTCATTGCATCATTCTTCTCAGCAGCCTTCTCCAAGGCATTGGATTTTGCCGGAGTTTATGCGAACTGCTTCCTATTTGGGATCCTGCCTCCTGTTATGGCCTGGATTCATCGGGCACTGAAGAAGAAGAGGTAACATCAATTAGGACATGTCTCTGGTTTAAGATACAATTTATAGCTGCTAGCACTTGTAGAAGATTTGCTGAAACTATGGTGTATAGGTATAGAGTAGTTGCATATGTTAGTATATACGTCAGTCAGAATCGGTGTTTGCTAACTAAGTAGCTGGATTATATTGTTCTTGTTTCTCGACAATGTAAGAAATCACATGTCATCATCAGGAACCAGGCACTTTATTTCAGTGTTTCTATCCTACAACTAAAATTATTCACCCTTTTGGAAAATACAGTCTCTTGGTTTTTAGCCTAACCTGCATCTCCTTTCTGAAGTGATCCTGAAGTTTATTGCACCTGTTGTTATTGTATTGATAGGTATATTTGGTACAACAGTAGTTCTGCTACCACAATTCTAGGATGCTTTGAATGATAAACTGTCATCCTTTGCGAAATATGATATTTCTTACTTGCACAAGTAGTGACCAACAAGATAAGCTAGAGGCACATGAATTCTAGTTTTGTTACAATACAAGATGGATGAACAGTTAACAGAAAATGAGAAAGGCTAACACCAAGAAAGGCTTTAAACTGTTAGTTTGTAGACTATGATATTCAGAATGTCATTGTCCCTGAAGTGTTTGCTGATCTATTTTGATTGTGCTGCTTCATCCTTTAGATCACCTGATTCACACGAAGATATTTTGCCTGGTGGAAATGCTGCTCTCTTGATTCTTTTCTGCACTGCTGTGGTGTTAGCATTCTGGCACTAGGAGAAGGTAAGACATCAATGATATTTTATTTCTTATTCAGAAAAAATCACTTGCCACTAACAAGCACTAAGGTGTTTAAAATTTATAGATATTGTTGCTCATGCCTTCATGTCTTTGTGTTTCTGTTCTTCTCTCTCATTCCACATCCTCCTTTATGTAGAACACTTTTCTAGATTCCTTCTGATTAGCATAGTTTACTCATTGAAGATTCTCTTAAGTTTTAGAAACTTTAAGTTTTAACCAAAGGTTCGATTACTGTAATCAATTCCATGTATTTTCATGCAGCTGAAGCTTGACAGATGAACATACCAATATACCATTGCCGTGAAAAGAAAATCCATCTATGTTTTACTACTTTAGAGTAATATCAGAAGACACACAAAACAGTTTGTTTTTTCTCCCAATGTTTCTCTGTGAATCATTGGTAGTACCAAGGCTGTTTGATGTAGGGGTCAGAATAATGACCAAGGTCTCTTACGCTGCAGTTTGCTCAATATATTCTCATAGTGCTTCAGTCTCTTGAGTTTTGCTTACTGATGTCATGCCAAACCAGAAACTGAATCCTGGCATCTTAATTCATGTATAATGTAGTTAGTACTTTTAGATAATTAGTGAACCGACATACATACAGTTGGATTCGTTAGGTTCTTTCAACCTATGAAACTAATTGTCTCAAAATAACTTGCTCCCATTACATGTTTCATAACAAATTAAACTGGCTATCCACATTTTGTGGTGCCTATGTACTACAAAGTGTTATTTGGAAAAACCTGATAGTAGAGGCCATTTCAGCACTGCTATCTATAGCTCTGTCATATCTATAATACGATATGACAGTTGCATTATAAATTGGATTGATTGGCAATTTACAACAAAACTTAATTTCAGATCTTTGTTTTTGGTACAACAAAAGGCTTATCTTCGTGACGTAACATCACATTTCAATTAATAGCTTTTTGAGCTTTGCTCAAGGTCATCTTAAATGTAAGCAAGCTGTACATGAATTGTGCTAAACACGATGTTGCTAGGTGATTCTCACTCTGCAGCTGACATTAATATGCCAGATCTCCAATGAACTCGATGGTTCTGTGTTCCTACTCAGAACGCCTTTGTGGCTTTAAATGCTCAGATATTCGAAGTGATGCCTAAGCCCTCTGGATGCTTAATGATTCTGTATGTAACAAAGAGTATGTACAATGTTGATGGTTCACGTGGCATTTAGTTTTCGTCCAAAGAAGCTACACCTTTAAATCCAAAAGTTTTCTTCGCTGATTCCAAACAGTGAAGAATAGGTACACTACATCCAGAATCCCATTTGCTTTTGTGACCTTGTAAGGGTTAGTGCAGACGGAAGAGCTGCCTAAGTTGTAACGAGCTGGCTGTAGCTCCCATTGGGGGTCAAGGCTGGGATACTCTTTTCCCATCATCTAAAAAACATCCAGAATCCCAGATGTAAAACATGAGGTATTTCGAGGGGTGCAAGTACATGGTTGACTGGCCTCATCGCGGGCTTCATCGACACACAGACATTTGGATCTGCATGAGTCCTGGTGCCAGTGAGCAAGGACCACCGTATGTCGAGACTAACCAGTGGAGCAAGGACAGCTTCACACAGCTGCTGGATATGTCAAGGACCTCACACAGTTAGCCAAGGAACGCTGTATGTCGAGACTAACCAGTGAGCAAGGAAAGCTTCACACAGCTACCGGATATGATACTCTCTTTGGCACGTTCGACTTTCCTTGATTTTTTGCGGTAAGCTTATTTCCTGGGACCTTCTATTCCTACGCAAGCAGAGTTGTGTCTAGTTATCTCTTTCTCTCTTTCTTTTCCATTGGTTGTAGCTCTTTCTCTTACGGGATCACATATATATAATGGTGCCGTGGCACGCTCAAAGAATCGTGTGCTACATAGGAGTAAGTATCTTGGCTGTTGCATTCAATCATGGTGACAGGTTGTAGTACCTATGATGTGTGCAACGATTCTATCTTTTACTAGTTTGCATTCATCTCTGGAAAGATTTGCCCATGTGCATGGGTTCGGCATCAAAATTTTAGTTGACTAATATCTCTGATGTCTCCTCGTGTACTTAAAATGACAACAGGTTTAAAACGCAACCTCAAAATTACATGTGTTTGAGTTAGGTTTATTTATATGATTTTGGTTCTTTTATCCAAAACCTTCTAGTTAGTGGTTTCCAAGCTCAAAACTAGTCATTTGAAAAGTTCCCACTACTCATTTAGAGAGTATCGGGATCTATTTGAGAATGTGGTACAATTTCTGGGATCTCTGATGTGATTCCTCTCGTACGTGACAATATTAGTTGCTAGAAGATTGTAACGCATATCTCAATGTCCTACCCTTCCAGAGGAAATTATGCTCAATCTGCAGCTGAGATAAATATGCAAGATCTCCAATGAACTCAGAGCGTGTGTTTGGTTTAGCCTATTTTCACTGATTGCCAATTTCGGTAGTTTATGTTTGGTTCATGTATTTTGTAATAAGTAGCCTTGGAATGGGATTACAGCCCAGTACAAATGCGATTGCACCCAAATCGGAGGTGTATCAGAAACCACTACAGTGCAAGCTTTTTCTCCTTCGCCTCTTCCAACCGCGATCTCCCTATGTGAATCGAGATAGCCGCTACAGCTAGCTAGCTGGGTCTCCTTCTCTGTCGCGCATGCTGCAGAACGAGATCGGCAGATGTTCTAGTGATGAACAGTCATTTGGAAGGCGAGCTTGGTCCGCAGCATGTTGCGTGCCGCCGTCCATGATCGTCAGGTTAGTTAGTCCTGGAGGCCACAATTCAAAGACTTCCGTGTGCGTAATCACTGCAATGTTCTCTTTGGCATGTTCAAAGTCCGTATAACCCGGTGGTAAGCTATTTCCTGATACCTTCTATTCCTATACACAGGAAGAAATCTCTCTCTCTCTCTCTCTCTCTCTCTCTCTCTCTCTCGATAGGGTGTACCTCTTGCTCTTGCGGTATCACATATGCATAATGGTACCGTAACACTCTCAAAGAAATGTGTGCTGCAAATGTATACCTTATCTACTGCATTCCGTCAAGGGTATATGTAGTATCATGACATATTAGTGGTACTCCCAACCATCGTGTGCTACATGAGAGCATAGTATTTGGCATTCAAACGCGCTGGTAGGTGCTACCTACGATATGTGTTAACTATTCTTTCAGTTTGCGTTCGTGGCTGTGTCAAGACTCAAGATCGAGAACTGTTCGCATCAATTCCTTTTTATTTTGGAATCCCCACAATTCTGTAGTAACAAGGGGCATTCCATAATCATAGTAGAGAGCTGATAGCGGAAAGGATTCCGCTTCTCCCAGCAATTCAGCCGACGTGTTAGCATACCGTGAGGCCACGTCGATTTTGGAACGGCGTGGCCACCCTCTGCGGCCACCACGAGGCCTCTCCGTACGTCGGTGGCCGCTACCAGGCCGTGGGCTGCCGCCTTCGTACGTCGGTGGCCACCACCAAGCCGTAGGCCGCCACCGAGACATGGGCCGCCACGCTACACAGAGATCGACTGGTGGTTGGGCATGGTTTTGGTGCGACGTACAATGGGCTTAGGATGCGACTCAATGCAGAAAGCCCACGCTGAGGTCGTCCCATGTCTGGGCATGATTTCCATTTCGCCGGCGTCGCCAATCGACGCCCTAGCCCGCGGCTAGAAGAAAAGGGGAAAGGAACGACGGACATCGCCAACACAAAATTGGACAAGAAAAAAGATGCCGACACATGCTGCAAATTCCGAGCCAAGATGTCCCAAATTTGTACAAAAAAGGATTCAAATCATTACGAAAATGACAGATAAGGAATCCATGCAAACACATCCGACTTGCAATTTCGGACACCCAATCAGCAACTCGGTCTAATAGAAAATGACCTTCGAGTTCAAGCCATCCTCCTGCTTCTGCGAGCATGCCGCTCTGCTCTGCCGCGCCACCAAGCCCACCGCTCGCGCTACCGCCTTCTCACCCCCAAGCCTCATGCCATTGCACGGACGGGCTTGAGGCCGCCGCGTCGCTCTGCATGAGCGCCCTGCTCCCTCCTCCTCCCCGGTTCCTTACGCGATGGGGATGCCGCCGGCCGACCCGCCACTGCCACTCCATGAGAGAGAGAGTGTGTGAGTTCTGTCAGAGAAAAGAAACGCTAGAGCTCTTTTGTTGTTGAAAGCGGTGGACTGAACGAGGAAGGAGAAATTGTGGAGCAGGTGCATCCACGTCTCAAGTTGGTATTTATGCAAAATCATCCCTCAAAAAACTAAATTTCGTCTGAGTCACGATGAATCAGTTGGAACATTTGCGAAACAGTGCACTGCTTTCTGTGTATTAAAGGTTTAACGTTTCAATTGAACGAAAGGATTCTTCCTGGGGGCGGCGTAGCGCGCCGTGACACCCTGGTACATCTTACTAGCCCATGGGCAGTGGTGTACCCCAGGAGTTGGGCCTTAAGTGTGCCTGGGATGGGCTTTTCTTCTTTTTCTTTCTTTATTGGGATATATCTCTTTCAATCATGTTACGGTGAGGGGGCCCCTAAAACACAGGGAAGGGACTCTCGATCGAGGTTGGTTATCTCTTTCAATCATTTTACGGTGAGGGCCCCTAAAGATAGTTCTTCGATCGAGGTTTGCATTTTGCAGAGTTACTACTTGACATGCTGAAGCCTCAGACAATCGGATTGTATATATGCTCGCGAATGAACAAGCATCGCTGCAACGCAACTATATATTATGTCTTCGGGCATGCAGTTTGCAGTTAACAAAACTCAGAGAGGCCATGCTGCTGTGACACATCGCAATGGCTACTGCGTTTATCCATAGATGTTCGTGACCGTGTGGGGTGGGGGCCTGCAGAGGAGGGAAACATGCATGCAATAGGCCGATTTCGACTCGTCAGTAGTACCGTGGAGTCGCGACCAATCCTTGACACTAGCTAGTAGGACTACCTCATGTCTCAGGCCGCGGAACTGCTTCCGGGGTGACACCAAGCGATGCGGAGAATAATCAGAGCGCGCGCAGGACTCGGGCAGGATTGGAGAAGATCGTCAACAGAGTGACAACAAGTCCAGAGATGCAGGCACAATCTTCGTCAGAAGACTGAAGCCAGGTGATGACATTTCACTGCTGGAAGGTTAGGATCCGGTCGCGGCCGATAGTTCCTCACGCACCTCTGGGCTCCCCACATGCCCACGCCGGCCTCCTGACTCGCCGGCTCTGCTCTGCACGTTGCGCGATCGTCGGCTTCATCCGCGCGCCTCTGCACGCCCAAACAAGATTGACAGCAATGTATTCCGTCCGATCCGCTGTGCTAGCTCATGTGTGTAAGTGTGTTGAAAGACTCTGCAACTGCATCAGGTGATCTGATTTGCGCCCAGGTGATGTGAAAAAAATAAGGAAAGGCCGAACGAGATCGATTTCTGTGGCGAAGACCCTTGCAAGAAATAATAATAATAAAAAAGACTCTGTCTCATTGCACATTTGATCGATTTACCACACACAGCACGTGCGCCGCGGCAGCGGGACCAGCGGCCGGTGCCGCCTGCCACTGCCAGCCCGCCTGCCTGTTTCTGAATTTTCGTTTCTTTTTTGCAATACTAATAGTATTTCGGTGGGCCACGTGTAGTTAATTGGGCAGCACGATGCAGCAGGCAGGATCTTTTTCAGGTGGTGGCTTCGCTCCGCCGCTTTTAGCCGCCGACGGCGGGCGGCTACTTGCGGTCCACGCCTGCGGGGTTCTCAGCAGGGTTGACCGCGTCTCCTCCGAGGCTCCGGCACGGCAGGGGTCGTCCGTCGGGCAGCAGGCACGCGCTGGGTGGGGTCCGACACCACGGCGTGGCCTGTTTCACCTTTCTGAGGAAGAAAGGGCAGGTGTACATACACTTTTTTTTCCCCCTTTTTTGCGAGGGAGAGGTAGGTGTACATACACGACAGATGCTGCGGTCAAGACCGTGATGAATGATTAGATTAGGACGATGCATGGAGCTAGTGCCACCCCTGCATGCATAGCTAGAACGGGAACACGTCCACCCATGATCTGCTGCTAACTGACGGCCGTCCAGGAGCTTAACACGGCCACGTGTCCCTCCCAGACGAAGTTTGGTCGTGCTGTACTTGCTGTGTTGACGCATGTGCTTCGCTCGTGGCACGCAGCCAGGCACAGGTTTCGATCGAGCTACACTTTTTTCCTTTGCGGCTCGAGCCCGACGTCTGATCAGCACCTGTTTCGTAGTCCTCCTACTACAAAGACAGCGCGTTCTTTGTGCTCTGCTCTTGCCCACGGCGACGCCTTGCGCCGCTAGGTGGCCGGACGCGTGGTGGATGCTCCGAGGCATGGCCAAGGACAGCAAAGATGCACAGCACGAAAGGAGTTGCAGATCATTCCATTGCATGGTGGTGGGAGGAGTTTGTTCGTTCTTGTGCAGTCAGTTGCTGAGTCAGTCTTCTACTACTCCCCGCCGAGAGCAACACGTGTCCGTGACCTACCGCCCTACTGCCACCGGATGCACGAAGCGAATGCCCCCCCACACTGTCGGGAGCAGCTGCAGGTAACTAATTTTTAATACTTGTCAGCGTTGAGTTTTACTGTTTCAATTTTGACCATTAATTTCGTGTTAATGTATAATTAGACACTTATAAATATATCATGTAACTAAAGTGCTATCTACGCCTCATCTATCTATCATATGTTTATCTTATGTAATTAAGTATTTTAGAAGTTATTAAGCGGTCAAATTGTGAATAGTAAAGTCAACGCTGTTAATTATTTGAAAATAAAGGGAAGTACTTCATAATCATATACTCGTATCCAGCACACGTGCGACGTGCCCGTGACCCAGCGGATGCACGTAGACGGAAGGCAATATGTGTACCAGCAATTGGATATACGTTCCACGTGTCCGCATCGGCGCCGAGCCCGGCCTACACGCGCGCGCCAGGGCCCCGCCAGCGTGCGTACGTGACAACCGGGGTGCGACCCCGCCGGCGGCCCGACACGTACGTGCTTGGTGCTCGCCCTGCAATTTTCTTGGCGGCGACGATCCACGAGCTCGACCTGCGTGCTTGCGCTGCACGGCTGCGCGCGGGTCCCACTGGCTGACTGCGTCGTCCTCCAACTCCTCCAACCAACATCCACGGCCGCCGCCGGGCCGACTCGATCGAACCTTACCTGCGCTCAAGAAAGCACGTGCCAGCGATCGATCGACATGCTCATGCACTTTGATGACGACGGCGGCGGCGGAGTACGTGCGTGCGCTGCACCTGCACCAGACAAGGGACAGACAAACAACACTCCTCCGAAAAGAAAAGGAAAAAAAGGCGCAGCCCGGTGCCGGCTCGGAAAGGGCGCGGGTGGTAGTAGCCGCTCTGCGGGGATCGCCTCGCCTGTTCTTTTCTCCCGGTGCTTTATTTCCCTTTCGTCATAAGAAGAAGAAGAGTATCTTTGGTGCCTGGTCATGTCCCATTTCTAATTTTTCTCATACGGAGTATGCACTAGAAATGCACACAATACCTCCCGTGTTGGGGGCATGAATTCAAAGCCAACGAGGGTCATATTCTCTTTCATTAAGCTCCAACAAAAATTCCGCCGACCATGATTTCCCTAAACAAGACCGAAAATCAGTTTTGCGCGTTTGCGTTAAATATGTTGTTTCCCATTTTTTTTCTTTTTGTTTGTGATTATAAAGCGCCGGATAAATGACCCAACAATAATGGTTAATTTCTCAATCTGCACCTCCGAATAAGTACACCTAGAGTGGAAGAGACCTTGGATCTTCTCTTCTTTTGATCCCCCTTCGGTTGCTAGTGTTGGAGGTTGCTAAATATTCAATTCACTGAGATATGACTTTTGATGCGTTTGATAGTTTGAATGAATGTCAATCCTGGATGAACGTCACAATAATTCATGAACATTGTCGTGGTGGACTGCTGGATCATCTGGGCTCGTAACATCATCTTTTATAAACAAAGTCCTCTCCCTTGTACAATTATTGAGTTCGAGTTGATATCCATTCAAAAGAAATGAAATAGGTGTACTGCATAGCCAAAAATTCAGAGTCGATCCACTAATCATAATAGTGACAACCAACAATGTACTTGTCTCTAGGCTTTATACTGGAGAAGAAAAAAAAAATCCCCTACGTATACTCTCCATTTGTCTTTACTTATGTGGAGAAAAGACAAGAGTTTATCCTCTACTCAGCAGAAAGCAGAAACGATAACCACAACAACCCGCAAATCCAGGAACACATCACGGGCCACACATTTACCTGGCTGCAGAGGAACCACCGCGAGGTGTACGAGCTGACGCAAACATTGCTGTCACGAGAAGCAGCGGTGAAGTCGGCACTGACGTCACGAAAAGCAACCGGGCCTGCCTGGAGCTAGCTTGGTGTGCTGACCGCGCGCGACCTCATCCCGGGCAGGTTCAAAGAACCACGCGACGCGAGACCGGCTGGCTGGCGTCGTCGTCATCACACAAACAACAGCAGTCGACGCAGGTCGTAGGTTCGCGCGGGCTGGCGCCTTGCTTAATTAGCGGCTACTCAACCGCACGAGGCCAATGCTATGAGCTGATCTCGTCACTTCCTAGGCCTTGCTGATTGTAATCTTGGTTGACATCGTCGTTGGATTAGATGGGCATCATGTGAGTACACACACGACTTTTATGATGATAATCCTCCTGCCGCCCAGTCAATGCCTTAGCCTGCTCCGTCCTGACTTTGTTAGTTTTTCTTTTTTGCTTTTACCTATCTATGACAAACTCGTACTATTTAACATTTTAATCATAATCCAGCCCGCCACGCACGTGAAACTCATATAAACTTTGATTTGATCTGCATATCTTAATCGATAGGAGGGTTGGATGATGGATACTAGAGAACTGGTCTCACGGGCAATTAAATAGAAAACACCATTTTTTACGAAAAGAAATTTCATTAAAATTGAAAAAAATTAATAATAATATGACAAATATTTCACGAGCACAACAAACATATTTTTTCTACTAAGGCCCTATTTAGAACGCAGGAATTTCAGAAGAATTTTACAAGAATTTTATAGGAAACAGTTCAATTCCCGCAGGAATGGAGAAGAAATCCTCCATTCCAAACGGGGCCTAAATAAGACTCCAACAGTATAACAATACTACTATCACGTATCAAAACTCACATATATATAAATTAGAAGAGGATTATATAGTACTTTGGTTGTTCGAGTGAACGGGCCATTCGTCGCCAGTGGTATTAGGTCATCAGGTTTCATAATTGTTACTTAATAAATAGTAAAAAACCAAAAACCATTGACAGCGGTGCATCCAACGGTGGTGGGCGTGGGTAGTCTGGCGGATCGACGTCAGCGCGGTCGCGTAAGCGGGAAGCGGCCGACCAGCGCCCCCAACCATCGCGCGACCCTTGGGGGTACGTGGCTTCTCCTTCCCCGCCGCCGCCCCAATCCCCCCACCACCTCTTCGCCCCCTTGCTTTGACCCACGAAGCTTCGCTTCCTTGACTCTCGCCTATTTATCCCCCTCTCTCCCCACTCCTCGCCTCCCCAAGCACCACTTCACTCCACCGCCGCCTCCGGTCCTCTCTCATCCAAATCCGAACCAAGCCGCCACCCAAACCAACCAACCACCCACCCACCCACCACCGCAAGAAAACCGGCAATGGCGGCGGCGACGACGGCTCCCCCGGCTGCGCGGCGCCCCGACGCGGAGGCGGAGCTGAACCTCCCGCCCGGGTTCCGGTTCCACCCGACGGACGAGGAGCTGGTGGCGCACTACCTCTGCGCGCGCGCGGCCGGGCGCCGCCCGCCCGTCCCCATCATCGCCGAGCTCGACCTGTACCGCTTCGACCCGTGGGACCTCCCCGAGCGCGCCCTCTTCGGCCGCCGCGAGTGGTACTTCTTCACGCCGCGGGACCGCAAGTACCCCAACGGGTCGCGCCCCAACCGCGCCGCCGGGACGGGATACTGGAAGGCCACCGGTGCCGACAAGCCCGTGGCGCACGGGGGCAGGACGCTCGGGATCAAGAAGGCGCTCGTCTTCTACCACGGGAAGCCGCCGCGCGGGGTCAAGACCGAGTGGATCATGCACGAGTACCGCCTCGCCGACGCCGGCAGCAAGAAGGCCGGCGGCGGCAACAACGGCTCGCTCAGGGTATGTACTAAGGCGAATTCGTGAATTTTTCTTTTTTCTTTTTCCTTCTGCTTAAGGATCATGGGTTGTTTGTTCTTGGTCGATTCGATTGGAATGCTGATGCCTGATTGATTGATTCTGCAGCTGGATGACTGGGTGCTCTGCCGGCTGTACCACAAGAAGAACGAGTGGGAGAAGATGCAGCAGCAAAAGGAGGACAAGGAAATGGAGCACTCGCACTCCATCGGGGACACGCGGACGCCCGAGTCGGAGATCGACGACGTCGACCAGATCCCGGAGCTCGCCTCGCCGCCGGCCGTCCTGCCCAAGGAGGAGGTGCACGAGTTCGACGACCTCGGCGCCGACGACTGGCTCACGGGGATCAACCTCGACGACCTGCAGGGCCTCTGCCCGATGCCCGGCGACGACTTCTACTCCTCCATGCTGGTCACGCCCAAGGCGGAGCAGGGCGGCTTCGACTTCTTCTTCTGAGCGTGCATTCAGAGGAGCATTGCTTTGCTTGGCAGCGCAACGCAACAACCGTGTACATAGTTCAGACTTCAGAGTCGTCAGAAAATTCAGTGGGGAAAAAAATAACAGAATTGATTTTATTGTAGTGGGTGTAGTGCGGCGGTAGTAGCATTATATGGAGATGTGTTTTAGGATTGGTGAAATCCAATGTAGTACTGCTTATCAAGCATCATTAGAGCTGTATGACAAAGTGACAAATTCTTTTGTTTCTGGTCTCAATTCTTTGTCTTTCGGTTTTGTTGGTGAGGGCCATTGCAGCCTGCTCGTGCATTTCAACTGACATTTTGATGGCGCTCATGTTTGTGTTTGCCAAGTTTGATTGATTCTTTGTTTGCTTCTGCTGTTAAGAAATTCTGGTTCGCTGAGTAGCTACTAGCATTGAGAAATTGTTCCTGTCGACAAGTCTAAGGAGACGAGGGTACACGCACCTTCTGTAAGCAACACTATCTTCAGTAGGAAAGGTTGGGTGCTAGTATCATTTTATTTTATTGCCTACTATCATAATATCCCATCATATTAATATCCCATCATATGAAACTACTTTTAAATGTGAATATAACGGTACTATTTTTGAATCCTATATTTTACTATATGTTGCTCGATTATGAATTTTGAATCTTGAACTGTCTACGAGCGGCACGTATAGATGCAAGACTGTTCTGTTAAATATATGATGAAAATTTATTTAGGAACCTTGTAAAACAGATATGTTTCTAAGAACTTATAACGGTAACGCATTCTGATGTGATTTCTCATTTTTCTAGTATATCACGCGTTCACTCAAACTGGCATTAGTGTTTTAGCTGCAGATAGCGTCAGTTGATCTGTATGACAGTTATCTCCAGGTTTTCGATAATCATTACTTGCGCAAATCTGGTGCCAGCAAAACGAAAATTAGCTCAATTAATGAAAAGATTTTGATGTTCTGAAACTCTGGAATCTGGATACATGCACCTGACGGAGTAGGGAACTAGGTAGGGATGCCTCGTGCACAATCGAAGGTAGCCTTCTAGATGGGCGAACCAAAGCTCATGTATCTAGAATTTACTACCAGTATGACGTGTCACCCGTCGTGTGCAGAGTAACACCACGCGTGCCTCCTCCCTAGAACTCGTGGCTCAGCCGAAGAACAGAGAGGTCACAGCTGAGCTTCCCAGCTCACAACAAAGCTACAAGCTGGCGATTTGATGAAGTCTAAAGTGGCCTTATGGTGTACCTGTATCCCCCAGGGTTGTAATTTACTGGAGTTGGCACATGAATGTGGCTCGAGCGTGTTTGAGAATGGTCGCAGGTCGAAAGTCGGCACATAGACGTGGCTGCGATCAAATGGAGCAACGAGGGCGCTTTACTGTGTCAGTGAGTGGCTCCGACTTCAGTCTCTCAAGAAAATGCAGGGGAGAGAAAAAAAAAGAGTCAAATTATTACTAGATTGTTGCAGAGTGTGAAGGTGGATTCAAAATTGGATTCGGATGTACTCATCAATCATCTTTAGAGCTGTGATAAAAGAGACAAAATTCTTTTACTTTGGGGCTTAGCACTTCCTCAAATGCCAAATTTGTCCGCATTGTCAGTTAAAGATATAGTATTAGTACAGGACTCTAACTGTAGAGTCCTTATCTTAGTCTAGTCTTGAGTCATGTAACCCATATATATTGCCTCTATGGGGCTATTATCAATACACAATTCATATTCATAACAGGGTGAACTCTCAACCTCTGGCTACCTCATTCCTTCGTTTTCCGTTTCCTATCCTCCTCCTGATCTTTGTAAAACATGTCTCACAGATTCTGATTATAGTGGTTTACTGAGTAACTGGTTTTGAGTCAATGAGTTGAAGAAGACAAGGGTTTAGGAACTTGGGTCTGACTACCTACAAAAATATCTGGCGGACCTTGATATCACTCTGAGTCTCTGACTCAATCGAGTACCGCAGCATTTTGCTTCGTAAGAGCAGGCCCAATAGTGGGCTGATCGACACAACCATCGCAGGCTTTTTGTCAGATAAAGCAAGAGAGAGCGCAGTTGGTCGCGTGCTGCCGCGACGGTCGCCAGGCAGGTTGTGAGGTAAATTGTGGGCCCAACAGTGAATGATGAGACAAGCTGGCTGCTTTCTTGTCTATTGTCTTGGCGGTAAGACAAGCATTTGTCTCATCTATTGGGCTTGCTCTAAGGACGGAGTCGCAGCCAAGGTTGACAATTTCGTTTCACTCGGCCAAACAGGTGGTCACCGAAATGACCGGTTTACCGAAAAACAGCAAAAACCAGTCGGAAACGGCTAAAAATTTGAAAAGCAAAATTTGAACAAAAAATGCCGAAATCGTCAGTAAACCGGTCCGGTTTATCAGTAAACCGGACCGCTTTTAGCGAAATGGTAAAACCGGAGAAAAAAGGGAAAACCGATGCGGTCCGCTTTTGCCCGGTTCGCCGGTTTTTTATTTAAAAATCATAAAAAAATTGAACATTTGAAAAAAAATGGAACAAAAAATATGTAAAAAAAACTAGATGCAATTTTTAGCGAAATGGTGCAACAACAACACGAAAATTCGATCATTTTCTTGGTTGAAAAAATCAAAGAAGTTTGTTGGTTTTAAAAAAAAGTTTTTTCTTTTTTTCCTTCATTTTTCAACCCAGAAATCTTGCTTGACATTTTTGACCCATTAAACGATTGAATTTTCGTGTTCTTGTTCCACTATTATGCTACAAATTTCATCCATTTTTTTACATATTTTTGTTTCAAATTTTTTTGAATTTTAAATTCGAAAACCGGACTACTGGGTAAACCGGACCGGACCCGTTTTTCCTTGCTTGATTTTCCGGTTTTCCGGTTTACCGCGGGATTGAAAACCTTGGTCGCAGCCAACTCATTTCCAGGTAGTACATCGTTTAATATGCAATCCTGCACAGGATGGTAGTAGCACGTGATAATTTGATTTGTATCCCGTCATTGCTGAAATCTTGAGCCAAACGAACAAGAATTATTGCTCAATTATTGAAGGGTTCGACAGTTTCAAATGCTGAATACACCTGACCGGGCCGAGCTTCTTATGCCCAAAGGTGGTCATGGCCCCCTCTAGTTTTCAAAAATTGATCAAAAAGCTCTTGATTCTACCATGTGAATCTGTGATTAATAAACTAATCTGGCCTCTTCTTGCTAAGTTTGTAGACATACCACCCCCACCCCCGGCGCGCTAAATCCATCCAAGCTCCGCCACTAACCTGACACAACAGCTGGAATTTTCAATGAGGGTCCGCAGCTGTAGATTTGTTGCTTGGGACTGCTTACTAGTACTCTCCCTGTCTTAAAATAACTGTCTTTTTTTAATTTTAGGCATCACATTTGAATGCTCATCTTATTCAAATTTTTTGCACAAATATTATTTATATTATAAAGATATTTTAATCATAATATATTTGTTTTAATATTTGCACAATACTTTTAAATAAGACGAACGGTTAAACACGAAGTTTAAATGTTAAAAGCGACAATTATTTTAGGACGAATGTTTGCTCATATAACATGCAAGGGAGCATGAGACGTGCCCAAAACTTTGTGGTGTAGCCTGAGAATTCTATAGGTGAACGTCAGGGGAGGCAGATGGTACACCTTACACGCACCTCGTTGCAATTCTAACATGCTGACGATTTGAAATTAGAGGGTGTAGGATATTCTTGTAAATTGGATTGCTAGGCAGATTAACATTTATATAAGCGACGAATTGAATTTTAAACAAAAAAGTCAGGATGGTCGAGTGGTCTAAGGCGCCAGACTCAAGTTCTGGTCCTCTAACGAGGGCGTGGGTTCAAATCCCACTTCTGACAAAGTAGAGAATTTTGAAAGAGACATTTTTTTTACCTTTAGTTCCATTAATTGCAAGGTATGTACAAGATATTAAAAATTTGCCCGTGCGTTGCAATGGATAAATTAAATAATTTAAGATATATAATATTTTTTTGTTGCATTAGTTGCATCATAATATTTTTGTGATTAGTTGCATCATAATCTTATTTGTATAGAAAACATATTTAACCTTGAAGTAAAAATCGATTTAGTTTGGTGTAGAAAATAGAAAAGAAAACCTCGCCCTTGTGGGCTGTAATCTTAATTGGTCCATTATCCCTTTTCCTCTTTCTCTCATCTGTTTTTCCTTTTCTTTCCTCAACCAAGCCGGCCTGCTCCCCCTTTCTCCTTCCCCGGCCCAGCCTTCCGCTCCCCCGCGCACGGCCCACCCTGGCCCAGCAAGTCGCGCCGCCTGCGGCCCAACCAAAAAATGACCAAAAAGGAAAACAAATCACAGCAAATGGTTGGTTTCGAACCCAGATCTCCATGGTGAACCGAGATGACACATTGACGCAACTGGTAGATCCCGCACGTTAATTTAAGACTTTACTCGATTCTATTGCATAATAAAACAAAAATAAATCGGAATTTGAATCAAACTCAATTTGAGTTCGAAACGAACTTGGATGGCAGAGATCTGAAACTTAAAAGTCAAGCTGAAAATTGTGACGATCCTTTTGAGACTTAATATGTAGTAGAGAATATTAAAGTGCCATTTTTTACCTTTAGTTCCATTAATTCCAAGGTATTCTGGGAGGAGAAGCTTTGTTTACGTTGGATGTGTTACTTTCTTTCTGTTAGACATTTCATACAAAGTTTTTTTTTCAAACGTGACCTCTTTCTTTTGTTATTTTACGTGAAGTTTGTAGCAAACGAAAGTACATCAATGTAACTTCCTTAAAAGAAATTGAACCCTCCTATACACACAATTGGTTCTTCTGATACTATCGTATCTCACATAGGGATGGCAATGAGTACCCGTTATCTGATAACTGACGTGTAAATACCCCATTTGGGGGCGGATATTGGACATATTGAACCCATAGGTATAAATGGGTAAAAAGTTGCACCCATGGGTATGGCAGGTATGGGTATGGGCAGCCATAATCTCACATAATTGAGAGAGTTGGGCCGGTTCGTCTGGTTGTGGTGCAACGTCCCGGGTAATTAAATCACCCGAAACTCCGTGTTTCCGTACTTGCTCCAGGATCAATGACAAGTACACACGGTAATCACAGTGAAACCATAGCCATATCAAAAATTAACTATCAAGTTTATTTGAAATTTATAAAATATTGGCTCAATGGCCGACGAAATACCTTAAGAAATAAACACAGCGGTAACAAGAAGGAATTCAAATCTCCAGCGTGTGCCCCGTGATCATCCCACAGGCAATTGACTGGAAGTTAAACTCCTAGAAAGAACGGCATCGTTCCTCACCGAATTCTCGTCATCTCTGAAACCAAGTTATCGGAGGCAAGCAATGCGGGTGAATAATAGCAAAATCATAATTATATGCAAGGCCAAATGAAAGAAGGCATAATATGGTTAAGTTTGCATAAATGAGCATATGATAATCTAGACTTGATTACTGAAATAATTACTAAATTGAATTGCTTGAATATAAATTGCATAAAGGTAAGTACAAGTAAATATCATATAAATAAAGTGACATACTTGACTTCCATGTCAAGTTCCTACAAAATCATTATCTATACCAATTCATATATCAATAACCATTATGATCAATTTTAATCCCAACCATTCTCTAAACAAAGACCTATCATTAAGGAGCTTGAGACCGCAAGCACGGCCATTCGAATGGATTATGACTCTGCAGAGTTTGTACGCTGTACCCATGGACATTGAGTGACCGTCTGTGGTGTTGCAAGCACCGTGCACTCACGAAGTGTGCACATCGGTATCACGCATGACGTTTTCATTAGCCGTTTGTTAACCTTGCCTTCCCTAAATTGTAAACAATCCCTCCCTACCTACCAACTAACATCCCAGAGGTACAATTTATCCCCTCCTTCAAATATGGATAGTTAGGCAGGAATTAAAAGGGTACAATTCATTGTATTGGTAAACCTTGAGCCCAAAACCGTAGTGATGGAGGTCCCTCTGAATAAATACCAGATCGGGTAAAATATTCATACATTCCCTACTTCTAGAAGGCAAGGCAACATTCAACTAATTACTTAGCCATGGCCGTCCCATACCAGCATCCATGGTCGCACGATGTTTCCTTAAATCAAGTTACAAATGTACCGGTCCTTATGCGGTGCGACGGGTCTCCAAAATCATGATTATCAAACAATCATTAATCCAATTTAATATTATCACATCAAAACCCGTCAACATCTAAATTATCATCATATGTCAATAACAAAGATTTCCCATCAACATAATCCGTAAATTTAATGATTATACATGTACTTACATTTATACAAAATATAGCCTTCCATTTTAGCAAGCTTAATTAGTAATTAACTATATCATGAAGCTTAGAGCATATGACCATTATGATAGCCCAACCTATGGTTACAAGGGAGTATGATATATTCTAACAAAGGGGATAAAATCAATAGGTAGTATCTACCATTTCCCAAGTAAACATTTTTAATGATATAAATTATGCACAAATTAATCCTACAGATTAAGCATTTAAATGCACTTGCAAACATAGGATCAAAATGATCAAGGGGTGTGCTTGCCTCGCACCTTTATATAATTGACATGACGATCTTCAAATGTCGATCTTCCGGCGATGTAATCTTCCGACAATTCACTCACGTCAATCCACGATCGACAAACACCGAGAGATTCAAATAAAGTCATCGATTGAAGATCCAATAAAAATCTACAATAGAAATACCATATTTCGAATAAAAACCAAAGAGCATGATTATGGAATGTATTTCAGGAAAATAAATATGTACTTGGAGTTCGTACGAATGAACTACGCGTTCTCGAATTCTATCGATAAATAAATAGAAGAAGGGATACTAGGGTTCTCGCGACTCCATTTATTCTACGGTGATAATTTGCTAAGAGATATATTCCTGGCCTGGCCTTATAATAGCCATATTCACCTAGACAAGTCATTTAGGAGTTATTTACTTTTAAAGAAAATAAGTTGTAAGATTATGCATAAATCTTTATTCACAAACTCCTATAGTGAAAATGATGATATGCATAGGTTTTATTGATGGTGATTGCGTGCATATCTATTATATTAAATCCATAATTATTTCTACTATTAAACATGGTGTTGTTCAAACAAACATGAATAAACTAAATTTACGTAGCAATTATTCCTAAATGATTTACATGTAAAACGAAGTTACATGCTTCTAATACATATGGGAACATTCCTATGTATTACTATTTTAACTTATCTTTTATAAATATTTATATGTCTTTATGCATACATATGATATAGTCAAAGATGTGTTTCTTTTAAATTAAATTATCTACACATGGCATACATGATTTAGATATTATGAATATGGTGCCATGTGCATATGTGACCCTAGTATTTAAATAAAACAAGAATGCGTAGAAATGCGTGCATAAACCATATGCATAGAAAACATACATGTCGTATATGCATATTTTCCAACTAAATAAATTAATATTGTTTTCTCATTCTTCATTAAATAAATTACTTAGGTATGGCTATGTGTATGCGTATGATGCGCAACATATATATATATACTCGTGAACATGAGTTGTAAATAAACTTATATGCACATGCATAAATAATACACTCATTTAGTTGGATTAATCAATTTAACATTTAAAGTAAAACTTGGACAAGGCTATTATGTTAGTAATTATATATATGAGGAGTATGGTGGGATCTACATGTATATTTTACTTATGGAAATGGTTGTCATATAAAGCTTCCTATTATTTCAAAAAGGTAATTGTGCAATTATTCATAAGAAGCATGCATGACTTAAGTTAAATAGTTATATGACATGCCTTATGTTTTAGGTATTAAAACAATGGAAAATGATCCTAAATGCATTAGGGAACAATTTAATATGTTCATATATTTTATGAAATTGTATCTATAAAAGATAGAGCAATCTAATGATTGAGCAAATAAAATGGGTGTGCACCTAATACATGACCTACACTATGTAAGAATCCCTATTTGGAGACGCGGGTCAAGTATAATAGCAGACGAAATTTTTTTTCGTCTCCAAATTTGCGTCTGCGAAGAGGGCTAATAGCAGACGCGGAAAAACGCGTCTCCGATGACCCCTTCATAGCAGACGCGTCTTGTCAAAACGCGTCTCCAATGGCCCCCTCATAGCAGACGCGTTTTAGCAAAACGCGTCTGCTATGATGGGCCATTGCAGACGCGATTGCCAAAACGCGTCTGCTATGAGAGGTCATTGAAGACGCGTATAGGTCAAAACGCGTCTGCTATGACGAATAGAAAAATAAAAAAAATAAAACAGGATATAAAATATACCTCATGTACACCACAAATACACGTTTTCATCTATTATATACAATACAAATACCCATGTTTTATCTATGGTATACATTACAAATCCAGTGCCTTGATGCATTGGAGTGATATACAAACCAAACCACCACTATTCACTACTTAGTATGCAGTAAGATAAAGAGTTTTGAAGGCACAAGAATAGGAATATGAAACTATATCGTTTCAACATATGAAACTAAAATAGTAGGTAGAGGACATGAATAGAGATCCAAAATTGTACTGAATATAGGGACATAACTGAAACACCTGCAGAGACAAGAGAATCATGTGATAAGAAAAACAGGGTTTGATTCTGTCTTTAAGAGAAAAGTTATATTCAAACATTGTCTATTCCAGTAATTACTGTGGTATATTTTCATTTTCCAATCATCAAGAAAATCTGAAGAGAAAAAGATGTTCCACCAAGCCAGGCGAGTAACTGAAACTCCCAGGAAGCATATCAAATTAAGACTCATGGATGCAGTATCTAAAGAATCAGAAATAGGCTTGTTTTTAGAACACTTCAGCATAGAAACAATGGTTGCGATATAGCAGTTCAAAACTCACAACAATGTAGTATACCTTACTGATCTTATTTTTGGAGTTGGTCCAGTTGGCTTCATGTTGTCAACTTCATGCCTGAAAGTATTAAACATGAGCAATATCAGACAAGTACCCACCATACTCATGAAACCATTGCCAAACAGAAGGTGAATGAATGACAAAAAAAATAACACACTTAAGGTGCACAAGTTTGAGACATGCTAAGAGACCAAGTGATGTGTGACGATGCATAGCAGGAAGGGAATTTCAGAGCAACAATGCTAATATAGAATGTATGTATTGTATGAAGTTCACAACACAGTAGTTCAGTATTTCACAACACAGTAGTTCAGTAAGCAAAATAGTGAGTCAGATTGCAGATCAATTTTCTGTTAAAAAATCTAACTTCAAGCACACAAGTGAATGGAGGTGAGTCAATTTGCAAGTGAAGATATTTTTGATTTCAATCACAGAAACTGGCACATAAGCCATTTTACACGTTGAACTGATAACCCGTTTGATTTCTGCAGGTTAGTGCACCAATAGAAACTGGCCAACGATATGAACACAAGTAGGAACCACCTGCAAGCTGGGTGATGATGATGTTGGAATTCGACCATGGCATGATAATGCAATGGGATGACAGATAACCACAGCAGTAGATGGAACCCTGTCTCCACCAGCCACTGGCAGAAGAGCTATATGGTACTAACAAGGCTGCGCCGTCCATAGCTAACAAACGCAAAAAATTAACTATTATATCTATAGCTACCATTATTCAATACACAGAATACAAATCAAAAGAGGCAGACATTCATTGACATACACAAGCTTCTGTAATTTTTATTGATGCAGAACAGATTTACATTCAGATATTTATACAACGCTAGATCCTTGGGAATGATAGAGATCCTAACACAAGTCACGCAGATCCTAGACAAACAACTAAAACAATATTGGTACAAACAAAGCAAATGAGGGAAGAAATTCTGGCACAACGTAGCAGCTGGAGCAAAAGTTGAGATAGCAGATCTAGCGTTCTGGACCATGGTGAGGTGAGAGGTGAACGGCCTGCAGAGCGGGTGCAGATTCATGGCAGAGGAATGGCGCATGGCCAGCAGCGAGCAGTGGCGTACTTCCAGAACCGCGCAGTGCACACGAGGAAGGAGGGAAACGGGGAGTACCTCAGGGGAGAGAAGCAAGCATTCTGGCGGTGGCGAAGGGCATCCCGACAGAGGCGGCGGCGTCTTCCCAGATCTGGCGGACAGAGGCGACGGCGTCCTCCCAGATCTGGCGAGGACGAACCTGTGCAGGCTGCAGCTGGAGGATCCAAGGCAGAAGTCGATGTGCCTCACCACGCCGCCGCATCACCAAGGACCCTGCCTCACCACGCCGCCGCATCACCGAGGACCCTGCCTCGCCACGCCGCCGCATCATCGATCCGTCGGCGTCCGACTGGATCCGCCCGCCTCCGGCTAGATCCATGAGCTCGGGGGCGAGGAGGGAGCATGCACGGCAGAGGAAGGAGGAGGACCATCGTCGCCGACGCCCAGGGAAGAGGACCACGAGCAGATGGCGCAGGTCCAGGCCGCCGCCCTTGAGCTCGAGGTCCAGGTCGCCTCGTCGATCTCCAGAGTCCAGATCCAGTCGATCCGGATCGACGAGGAGGACACGCACGGCGTCTCCGGCGAGGGCGAGGAGGGGGGGAGGGGGTGGGGGGAGCGATGTGCTCTTTGGTCGTCGGCCATGGGAGGGCGGCTAGGGTTTGGGGGGCTGCAGGGAGTGGTGGGGGGAAGGCACGCGAGCGGCGCTAGTTTGGAGTCTGTGCGGATAGGGGTGGGGTGGGGGCTCGGGGCCAGCGGACGCGAGGCGAGGCCGAATCAGCTGAAGCGAATGAAAAATTCGGGTCCGGGACTGTGGTTCGGCGACGCGGGTTGTAAACCGAGTCTGCTATCATCAAGCGCCTTTTACTTGCAGACGCGGATCAGATAAAACGCGTCTGCTACTTTTGTTGCCTAAAGTGAGAAAATACACATTAAAGACGTGTCTAGTAAAAACGCGTCGCCAAACTAACTTCGGAGACGCGTTTTAAAACCGCGTCTCCGAGTTGCGGTGTCTTATTTCAGCCTTTCTTACATAGTGCTATGAGATAATTATGCTATTTTAAGTGCATGCAAAAATGCAAAAGGAGGCAAAACCTACACATTTAATCATAGAAGTTGCATGCTTTCCTATTATGTAAATAACCAATTAATTCCTATGAAGAATAAGTTATTTCATAAAAGTATGGACAAACTAGTTATCAAATTTTACTAGTAAATTTTCCTACAATTAAAAAGATGCTGAAAACAACTTTCTATGTGCATAACAGGGTATACCTAGCAAGTTCTATTTGTGATGCGAGGCTGACAGTGAGCCAGCAGGGTTTTCATTTTATTTTCTAATTATTCTCCTAAAGAAAAGTCTATAGTCCATGGCATAGGGCCATGGACCAAGCTCTTATGGTTACTTGTGGTATGTGGAGAGTTCAGTCTACGGTACACCAGCTTTCTCTATCAACATGTACAGGAGAGAAAACGAACTAGCAGCCATAGCTGCTGCTGGCGTTGCTCACCTGTGGCAACTGGAGCAAGTACAGGCCACAACAATTAGCAGAATGTATTCCCGGCTTCACAAAGACCCTGCCGGTGGAGTTCGGACAGCAACGACGGAGGTCGGATACGGCAAGCGGTGGTGCCCCCATGGTCGAGACGGCATGGCGGAGCAGTGTAGAGGGATCAAGAGCAGCGCGGACTCTTGGCCGCGTTGGTGCTATGCGCTAACTTCTACAGGTCGCGTAGGACCTCACCGAGTAGTTGGGCGAGATAAGAGTGACCGGAGGTGGCCTAGCGACGAGCGGTGGCGGCAAGTCATAGGAGGAAGCTCGTCGGGAGGGCACTACATACTGGATAGATGCAACCAAGTGTACAAACGGAATCAGCACAAGGTTGAGATCATACGTACTAAAATAATCGAGCCCTAGCTCACCAGAGAACAGGAATCGCCGACAATGGTGATGGCGGCCAGAGTTGGGGAAAAATTGCGATTCCTTCAATTTCAATAATGGTTGCGACAGAGGATAGGCTCTAGAGGATCGTGAAAGCAGCAGGAAGAGGAGGAGATGTTGAATGGCAGCTTTTATAGAGGGGAGAGGCGGTTCCTTGCCGATTTTGTGGCCGGCGGTCACGGCTGTCAGAGAGGGAGAGATAGAGGGAAAAAGAGGAAAAGAAGTCCTGGAAGGCGCGAGGTGGTGCGGATGAGGATGGCATGCGTCGCTCCTCTCGATGCCTCCACAGCAGCAGCACAGGCGGGCGTCGCGGTGGCAATTCGGCGATGGTCGGGCGGCGCTGCGGCTTTGACTTCGGCGGCTGAAGGAGGTAGAAGACGCAGGAAGGTGGGTCGCCTGGGCTGCAACGCGGATGGGCAGGGCTGCACAGGTAAGTCCGTTTTCTTTTCTATTTCTTTTATTTTCTGAATTTGCGTAATGGGCCGAGTTAGAGGCCGAGCCCATGAGCATAGTATTGTTCTAACTATTTTCATAAGGACAGAGAGCTAGAACGAATTTTCCACCTAAGCAAACGTTGTCCGTAAATTATGAAAAATTTACGAAAAATACTTCACCGTGAATTACACCTATGGTGAATTTTTGAGAATTTTGGCCAAGTAAACTTGCTACGAAAATTCGAGGAAGTTTCTGTATGCATATGAATGACATGTATGCATGAATTTTAAGAATTCAAAAGAGCTCGAATTTGAAATTCAAACATAACCCAACTTTATTTAGGGTTTTTATCTACGTTAGTTTAGGCCCCTAATTTTTGGGATGTGACAGTTCCACCCCCCTTAAAAAGAATCTCGTCCCCGAGATTCCGCAAAGTGTTAGTATAGATATTTACGAAGGTTAGTTCCAAGGTGTCGTAATTCTCTTTGATCTTCGATACGCCATATATGAGGATGACCTTTCACGCTCTTGTTTTGCTTCCCTCTTTGACATGATCACTTTCTTGAAAATTCTTCATATGCCGTATTCCTATTCCGTTGTAGTTAGTGGAGGATTATTTTGAAATTAATTGTCATGACATTATTAGTTCTTCGTCTTTGGCATGCCACGCGTAGGGAACAATCTTCACGTATCCCTCTTACTTCTTCTTCGATATGGTAGATTTATTGAGGTTGTTCTCCGATGTATTATGTATGTCCTTCATGCTTGATGAACATTGGTATCTTGAGGAAGAGGAATCCTTTAAAAGAAACGTTTAGGGTTTTGTTAACATTTGTTAGTAAAGATTGTAAAACTAATTTTTTTTCTTCGGCTCATAAAAGAGGTTAGTACTCGGATGATCAAAATATTAGTAGAGCTAGATATATCTTACGTCCTACCCCCCTTAAATAAGTTTTAACCTATTATTCATAAAACACTTGAAATGCAATGCACAACATATAAAGTTAGTTCCTTCTTCTTCAAGATTTTTGTAGCAATGAGTCATTTTCTTATATTCTCATTGCTTCCTCCTTGATGTAGTCGCTATTTTCTTGTCCTTGAAATATCTTCATGAAGTCCCTTTCCTCTATCTTGAGAAAATACTTGATCTTTTACGGCGATGTTAGGTGAAAACCCCCGAATCACATATTAGTGTTCCTCGTCTTTGGTGTTATCTCACCATGAATGTTAGCATTACATTTTTTTTTTAACTGTTAGCAAGCACCTATATGATCAAAGAAAATTTTATTTTATTCATCATAATGCATAAAGGCTTTCAGAAATAGGTTCGGGAGTGAGAGAAATATTTAAGTGGATGCTTATACCAAAGATACTATGATATTTTCAAAATCACAAGAAAGTTTTGACGAAATAATCTATTGAGGAATGGAGTCAAGAATGGAAGGCTAGCAATCCAATGAAGTTTTAGAATCATGTAAGCAAATGAATTTATAAAGGGGGAAACAAAACCAAGACGATTGATTATGGAACAATCTTGAATGCCACGAGTCCCAATAAATAAAGGAAAATTCCTTATGTTTAGGGAAACATGAGGTTTTCAAATCGTAGGAAAGGTTTTAATGAATTAATCCATCGAGGAAAAAGGGAAGTCATGATATAATGAGGAGCTAGTGATCCTATGGAATTCGATATCGAATAAACGAGTGAGTTTGCAGGGATAAAGTAAAATCAATAGGATTGGTCATGATTTAATTTGAATGTTAGGAAAGTTAAGGAATGAGAATGACTATAACATTTGACATTCAAGAAACGGCAACCAATCCATGCGAACAAGGTTACCGAGTGAAAACATCAAGGATGATTTAGAAGCCAATTCCAAGGTCTACAAGATAAGTATCTTAGGATTAAATCAAAATTGATTTTAGAGATTGAGTCAATAGGGACTTAATGCCGTGATGAAAGGTTTAAAGTTGAGGTCAAGTTGGTACATGTCAACATGAACATGCCTAATGATGCGATTACAACAATTACTAAAATGTGATCAATGATTTAGCAATGAATGGTAAAGTAACTTGACATTCAAGTAAGGATAGTGAATAATTCATGACAACAAGGTTTATTCATGAATAACATAGGGAATTATTCCAAGGTTTTCGAGATGATTACCTTAGAATATACAAGATCAAAGAAATTTCTAAAATCAAAGTAACATAGAGCCATAGGTTTCTATGTTTTGTGGACTATGGAAGATAATATTTTTCATTGGATCATGTAAAAATCAAGGTTGATTCTAGAGATTCACATCAACATGGATCAAGTGATCTCTAAGTTAAACAAGTCAAGGAAGATATGGCCTTCAGTTTAAAAGTATTAATAGATATCGAGCTAGTAATATAAATGAACATCGGCACAAGGTGAGATAGCTAGACAAAACAATTGGACATACAAAGACAACATCGAGATGTTTTAGAAAAGGTATTCGAAGATGGTTATACCTTCAGTTTTAACAAATGGTAAGTGAGATAGAAAGATTAAGGAGTGAGATAGTACGATATTCTCATATCCCCTTTTCTTTCTAATAGATGGTAGCCATAAGACATTTTTATTCAAAATAAATCAAGGAGACTTAATCATAGCAATGTAGTCCTACTTTCCAAATGATCATCGGTTGGCAAAATCAAGATCTTAAAGTAGGTATAATTTTGAATTTTAGGCACAATGCTACTACAAAATCGATTGTTCATAGAGCGGATGACAATCAAAACTTTAAGATTTTTCCTCATAGATTAATTAAGGTTCATAGAATTGACGGGAGATCAATGAGAAAATGTTCTCATAAATTATGAGTCGTAAAATTTAACATCGAGGATTATCTAAAAGGATCGGGTCAATAGGGTTCATACGGAAGGATGTATCAGTTAACGGCAAACTTTTCGTGAATGCAAAATAATATGATCACGAGCATTAGTTTGAGTTTCAAAACAAAGTAGGGAAATATTAAAACAGAATTAGCAAATATTTTAACATTTTTGCAAAAAGATTTCAATAAAGTATTGATCAAACGGAGAACTTCACATTATGCAATTATGATATGTTGTAAAAAGAAATTTTAAAATCATCTTCATTTCACATGAAAGTTAAGGATATTTAAATCTCTAAATGGATGGAATGCAAGGTGCTCTTTTGAAAGAAAAATTAATTGATCTAGGAACAAAGATAATTCATGGAAGTTCCGCATTGCGAAGAAAGGCAAAAGAGCAACCGTAATAAAAGTCAAGGAGATTGAAAATAGGGATATCATGGTTATGGAAATTAATTCTATCCTTCCTTTCAAATAATGGAATATGATTATTGATTTATCAAGGAATAGTAAAATGGGGTTTGGCAAGAAATCGACGAAAATTCTTCATACTAGTAAATTTTCAAAGGAGGTTGTTTGGATAAAATAATTACGCTATGCAAAACGTGATGCAAGGTGCAAATGACTTTAGAAATATCTCCACCTAGAATGAAAAATAATAGAAATCAAGTTTTTAGTGATCTTGCATAAAGTGAAAAGAGAAAAATATATGTTTTTGAAAGAAAGAGGTATGATATGAATAGTGTGCACCTTTTATGCTATATGTCAAGCTATATCTACATGAATCAAAGAGGTAAGGGCGCACTAAAGATATGGAAGAAATAGATATGTGAAGGGGTGAGACCCCTTTAAAACCAAATGAACCAACAAAAGGAGGATGACAACATAAATAGGAGACTAGTATATTTATCAAGGAAATATTGGTCATGTAGGACCGATGTCGAAAGGGATTTTAAAAATACGACACAAGTTCAACAAAATGATAATGACATTGCGTTAACAAGGGAGATAGCACAATTTTGTCACGGCGTATGTCATACATAGAAATGATTAGAGAAGAAAGTTTGATAACTTTGATTAGTCAAACATATGCAATTGGGGAGGGGGTTACTAAGTACAGATTAGGATATATGATTAGCAACATCTCGATGTTAGAGTTAACATATGCCATTGTTAAAGTCAGTACGTTGTTATTGTAAAGAAAGGTTAGTAAAACTATTTATTTTAAGTATCTAGCTTCATGTTTTAGAAAAGAAATCTGAAACCACATAGAAACACCAAATCAAAAAGAACGAGCAAATCAGCCGAACAGAAAACCTCCGGGATTTTTGAAAACGATTTTCTTGTTGCTGATTATGTTGATAGGTCTTTATGGCATAGCACTTTTAAAATGCCATATAATCCTACACACCTTAATACACCCTACCTTTTACGTAGCTATTCTTCCTAAGAAATTTTTGAAAGGGATAAGAGAAGAGGTCCTAGTATTTAATATCGCACTCTTACTACTTCTTCTTTCTTGTCTCATAATAGCATATAAGAAATGAGATTAGGGAGAAAATAGAAGCAATGAGAAGATGAGATACAAGAAGGAATGTTAAGATCAAGGTTGAGGAAAGAGAACAATATTCCTCTTCGTTTTCTTCTCCCTAAATTAGAAAAAGATCAAAACGAGTAAACCATTTCTTAAAATCAAAGAAGAATATAGATGAGAGGAGAAACTAAGATTTAGAGAAGATAGAGCAAAATCTTATATTTTCTCAAAAGTATTTAAAAATTTGGAAATTATGGCTTTGATCTACTACTCTAATCTAACGACCGGTCTATCTAGGGTCAACCTGCAGTCAATATAGCTTTGATACCACCTGCAACGTCCCGGGTAATTAAATCACCCGAAACTCCGTGTTTTCCGTACTTGCTCCAGGATCAATGACAAGTACACACGGTAATCACAGTGAAACCATAGCCATATCAAAAATTAACTATCAAGTTTATTTGAAATTTACAAAATATTGGCTCAATGGCCGACGAAATACCTTAAGAAATAAACACAGCGGTAACAAGAAGGAATTCAAATCTCCAGCGTGTGCCCCGTGATCATCCCACAGGCAATTGACTGGAAGTTAAACTCCTAGAAAGAACGGCATCGTTCCTCACCGAATTCTCGTCATCTCTGAAACCAAGTTATCGGAGGCAAGCAATGCGAATGAATAATAGCAAAATCATAATTATATGCAAGGCCAAATGAAAGAAGGCATAATATGGTTAAGTTTGCATAAATGAGCATATGATAATCTAGACTTGATTACTGAAATAATTACTAAATTGAATTGCTTGAATATAAATTGCATAAAGGTAAGTACAAGTAATATCATATAAATAAAGTGACATACTTGACTTCCATGTCAAGTTCCTACAAAATCATTATCTATACCAATTCATATATCAATAACCATTATGATCAATTTTAATCCCAACCATTCTCTAAACAAAGACCTATCATTAAGGAGCTTGAGACCGCAAGCACGGCCATTCGAATGGATTATGACTCTGCAGAGTTTGTACGCTGTACCCATGGACATTGAGTGACCGTCTGTGGTGTTGCAAGCACCGTGCACTCACGAAGTGTGCACATCGGTATCACGCATGACGTTTTCATTAGCCGTTTGTTAACCTTGCCTTCCCTAAATTGTAAACAATCCCTCCGTGCCTACCAACTAACATCCCAGAGGTACAATTTATCCCCTCCTTCAAATATGGATAGTTAGGCAGGAATTAAAAGGGTACAATTCATTGTATTGGTAAACCTTGAGCCCAAAACCGTAGTGATGGAGGTCCCTCTGAATAAATACCAGATCGGGTAAAATATTCATACATTCCCTACTTCTAGAAGGCAAGGCAACATTCAACTAATTACTTAGCCATGGCCGTCCCATACCAGCATCCATGGTCGCACGATGTTTCCTTAAATCAAGTTACAAATGTACCGGTCCTTATGCGGTGCGACGGGTCTCCAAAATCATGATTATCAAACAATCATTAATCCAATTTAATATTATCACATCAAAACCCGTCAACATCTAAATTATCATCATATGTCAATAACAAGGATTTCCCATCAACATAATCCGTAAATTTAATGATTATACATGTACTTACATTTATACAAATATAGCCTTCCATTTTAGCAAGCTTAATTAGTAATTAACTATATCATGAAGCTTAGAGCATATGACCATTATGATAGCCCAACCTATGGTTACAAGGGAGTATGATATATTCTAACAAAGGGGATAAAATCAATAGGTAGTATCTACCATTTCCCAAGTAAACATTTTTAATGATATAAATTATGCACAAATTAATCCTACAGATTAAGCATTTAAATGCACTTGCAAACATAGGATCAAAATGATCAAGGGGTGTGCTTGCCTCGCACCTTTATATAATTGACATGATGATCTTCAAATGTCGATCTTCCGGCGATGTAATCTTCCGACAATTCACTCACGTCAATCCACGATCGACAAACACCGAGAGATTCAAATAAAGTCATCGATTGAAGATCCAATAAAAATCTACAATAGAAATACCATATTTCGAATAAAAACCAAAGAGCATGATTATGGAATGTATTTCAGGAAAATAAATATGTACTCGGAGTTCGTACGAATGAACTACGCGTTCTCGAATTCTATCGATAAATAAATAGAAGAAGGGATACTAGGGTTCTCGCGACTCCATTTATTCTACGGTGATAATTTGCTAAGAGATATATTCCTGGCCTGGCCTTATAATAGCCATATTCACCTAGACAAGTCATTTAGGAGTTATTTACTTTTAAAGAAAATAAGTTGTAAGATTATGCATAAATCTTTATTCACAAACTCCTATAGTGAAAATGATGATATGCATAGGTTTTATTGATGGCGATTGCGTGCATATCTATTATATTAAATCCATAATTATTTCTACTATTAAACATGGCATTGTTCAATCAAACATGAATAAACTAAATTTACGTAGCAATTATTCCTAAAATGATTTACATGTAAAATGAAGTTACATGCTTCTAATACATATGGGAACATTCCTATGTATTACTATTTTAAATTATCTTTTATAAATATTTATATGTCTTTATGCATACATATGATATAGTCAAAGATGTGTTTCTTTTAAATTAAATTATCTACACATGGCATGTTTTAAGAACTTATTTTACATGATTTAGATATTATGAATATGGTGCCATGTGCATATGTGACCCTAGAAATTAAATAAAACAAGAATGCGTGGAAATGCGTGTATAAACCATATGCATAGAAAACATACATGTTGTATATGCATATTTTCCAACTAAATAAATTAATATTGTTTTCTCATTCTTCATTAAATAAATTACTTAGGTATGGCTATGTGTATGCATATGATGCGCAACATATATATATACTCGTGAACATGAGTTGTAAATAAACTTATATGCACATGCATAAATAATACACTCATTTAGTTGGATTAATCAATTTAACATTTAAAGTAAAACTTGGACAAGGCTACTATGTTAGTAATTATATATATGAGGAGTATGGTGGGATCTACATGTATATTTTACTTATGGAAATGGTTGTCATATAAAGCTTCCTATTATTTCAAAAAGGTAATTGTGCAATTATTCATAAGAAGCATGCATGACTTAAGTTAAATAGTTATATGACATGCCTTATGTTTTAGGTATTAAAACAATGGAAAATGATCCTAAATGCATTAGGGAACAATTTAATATGTTCATATATTTTATGAAATTGTATCTATAAAAGATAGAGCAATCTAATGATTTGAGCAAATAAAATGGGTGTGCACCTAATACATGACCTATGAGATAATTATGCTATTTTAAGTGCATGCAAAAATGCAAAAGGAGGCAAAACCTACACATTTAATCATAGAAGTTGCATGCTTTCCTATTATGTAAATAACCAATTAATTCCTATGAAGAAATAAGTTATTTCATAAAAGTATGGACAAACTAGTTATCAAATTTTACTAGTAAATTTTCCTACAATTAAAAAGATGCTGAAAACAACTTTCTATGTGCATAACAGGGTATACCTAGCAAGTTCTATTTGTGATGCGAGGCTGACAGTGAGCCAGCAGGGTTTTCATTTTATTTTCTAATTATTCTCCTAAAGAAAAGTCTATAGTCCATGGCATAGGGCCATGGACCAAGCTCTTATGGTTACTTGTGGTATGTGGAGAGTTCAGTCTACGGTACACCAGCTTTCTCTATCAACATGTACAGGAGAGAAAACGAACTAGCAGCCATAGCTGCTGCTGGCGTTGCTCACCTGTGGCAACTGGAGCAAGTACAGGCCACAACAATTAGCAGAATGTATTCCCGGCTTCACAAAGACCCTGCCGGTGGAGTTCGGACAGCAACGACGGAGGTCGGATACGGCAAGCGGTGGTGCCCCCATGGTCGAGACGGCATGGCGGAGCAGTGTAGAGGGATCAAGAGCAGCGCGGACTCTTGGCCGCGTTGGTGCTATGCGCTAACTTCTACAGGTCGCGTAGGACCTCACCGAGTAGTTGGGCGAGATAAGAGTGACCGGAGGTGGCCTAGCGACGAGCGGTGGCGGCAAGTCATAGGAGGAAGCTCGTCGGGAGGGCACTACATACTGGATAGATGCAACCAAGTGTACAAACGGAATCAGCACAAGGTTGAGATCATACGTACTAAAATAATCGAGCCCTAGCTCACCAGAGAACAGGAATCGCCGACAATGGTGATGGCGGCCAGAGTTGGGGAAAAATTGCGATTCCTTCAATTTCAATAATGGTTGCGACAGAGGATAGGCTCTAGAGGATCGTGAAAGCAGCAGGAAGAGGAGGAGATGTTGAATGGCAGCTTTTATAGAGGGGAGAGGCGGTTCCTTGCCGATTTTTGTGGCCGGCGGTCACGGCTGTCAGAGAGGGAGAGATAGAGGGAAAAAGAGGAAAAGAAGTCCTGGAAGGCGCGAGGTGGTGCGGATGAGGATGGCATGCGTCGCTCCTCTCGATGCCTCCACAGCAGCAGCACAGGCGGGCGTCGCGGTGGCAATTCGGCGATGGTCGGGCGGCGCTGCGGCTTTGACTTCGGCGGCTGAAGGAGGTAGAAGACGCAGGAAGGTGGGTCGCCTGGGCTGCAACGCGGATGGGCAGGGCTGCACAGGTAAGTCCGTTTTCTTTTCTATTTCTTTTATTTTCTGAATTTGCGTAATGGGCCGAGTTAGAGGCCGAGCCCATGAGCATAGTATTGTTCTAACTATTTTCATAAGGACAGAGAGCTAGAACGAATTTTCCACCTAAGCAAACGTTGTCCGTAAATTATGAAAAATTTACGAAAAATACTTCACCGTGAATTACACCTATGGTGAATTTTTGAGAATTTTGGCCAAGTAAACTTGCTACGAAAATTCGAGGAAGTTTCTGTATGCATATGAATGACATGTATGCATGAATTTTAAGAATTCAAAAGAGCTCGAATTTGAAATTCAAACATAACCCAACTTTATTTAGGGTTTTTATCTACATTAGTTCAGGCCCCTAATTTTTGGGATGTGACATGTGGGTTGGAGTCCATTGTAGCTGGCCAAAAGGGCCAGCTAAAAGGGCCGGTCCGCGGCCCACCAATTTTGGACCCGGTCCAAGCACGGCACGGCCCGGTACATAGAAGGGTCGTGCCGCCCGGAGCCCGCCCAGGGCCGTGCTTGGGCCTAGGCGCAAGCCGCCGGCACGGCACGGCCTGTTTAGCGCCAGGCCCGTTCAGCTCACCACGCGGCCCATGTAGCACGGCTCGGTCCGTTTAGTCATATTTTATATTAAAACAATTAAAAATATTGGAAAAATTTGTAATTTTAGCCTAGGGCCGGCCCGGTCTAGCACGGCCCGTTCGGTCCGCGGCCCGGTACAACCCGTCTAACATGGCTAGGGCTGTGCTTGGGCTTGGCCTCAGGCCCGTCAAGGAAATGGCCCGTGAGTCATAAGGGCCGTGCTGGCCCGTCAAGGAAATGGCCCGGCCTGTGATGGGCTCGGGCCGTGCCGGCCCGGCCCGGTCCGTTGGCCAGCTATAGAGTCCATTAACCTTATATGATTTTTAACTATTTTTTCTATTATTTTAAGAGAATAACACATGTCAGTGCAACCTATTATGTGTTTTTAGATAAAAGGAACTTCTATTTCATCAAGTAAATGAAAGTGTCCCGACCTCTACATCGTGTGATGTATTTAATCAGTTCATTATTACAAATCATCACTATGTGTAGACTCTATGTACAACATAGGACACAAACCAAAGCATCCGACAAGCAAAAGAAGCCTAACATGAGGCGGAATATAACAAAAAATTCATCAATTGCATAACTTATTGCTAAATTTTCACCCATGCTTGGCGAAGATCTCCATTGTTACGGTCTCCAAAAGGCGGCATGCATGTTGCATATGTGTTCGCCTCTCCTCCTTTTGGAAAATTGACCATGTCCTTATCCAATGAGTACCTCTGTATATCTCCTACATAGGAGTCAAAGGAAATGATTAATCAAATACCACATCATTCCGGCTTAATCATATGGCCCAGCACATGGCGCCCGCACTCACAAAAATTTGGTTCTTGATATTATTGTCAAAATTAGTTATTCAACCATTGAACATGTCCGATACACTAGTTTGTGCTCTAAAACCATAAGCAATCTCAACAATGCGCCAAACAAAATTAGTAAAGTAACAATCAAAGAAAAGATGCTGTATAGTTTCATTTCTACTACAATAACAACATTTTTGGTTTCCATGCCAGTTCCTTCTAGCTAAGTTGTCCTTTGTCAAGGTCACTTCTTTATGCAAGAACCATAGAAAGATCTTAATTTTGAGATGCAACTTTAATCTCCATAAATATTTGTTATAAACCACAGAAAGAGACTATTATGTGTGAATCATGATTTAACAAATTATATATTTTGGCAATGTTTTATCGTTTTGTGAAATTGTTTTCTCTCCTGGTTGCAACGCACTGATAAATTCCTAGTCATGTAAACTAGTCAGAATCCACTGATCTCATTGCTAAACGATCATGTTGAAATACGTTGGAATTCGCATATAGACATTATTGAGAAATCTAGCTTGCGGCAATGTTCTGCTCGGAGCCCTATCACCAGGTGTCGGACCTGTCTCCTGACTCCTGAAGAATGCCACTCGTCCTACAGTGATGTCGTGGAGGAGACCAGCTCGGAGTTGACCGCGGATGACGACGTCGACGGCAGGGACGCCGGATCGGGCGTCGCGATGGACGAAGAGGCGGCATCAGTGCCCTCCGAACTATCGTCGTCGCCGTTGACGCGGGCGTTGTAGTCTGAGAGAACGGCCTTGAGCACGGCGAGCACCTCGGCGATCTCCGGCCGCTCGTGCTTGTAGGGGCGGACGCACCGGCAGGCGAGCGCGAACACGGCGCGCACGGTGGGCCTGTCCCAGTCCGGGCCGAGCCGACGGTCCACCATGGCCTCGGCGGCGGCCCCCGCCTGGCCGCCGGCCTCGGCCACGGCCCAGTGCGCGGCCTGCACGATGGCGTGGGCACGACGGCGTGGGCACGACGGCGCGCATCCCGGTGGCGAGCTCCAGCAGCACGACGCCGAAGCTGTACACGTCGGCGGCCTCCGACACGTGGCCGGCGCTGAAGCTCTCCGGTCCACGTACCCGCGCGTGCCCCGCACCTCCGTGGACACGTGCGTCCCGCCGTCGCCGGCGGGGACGATGCGGGAGACCCCGAAGTCGGACAGCTTGGCGGCGCCGCCGGACTCCGACGACGACAGCAGCACGTTGGTGGGCTTCACGTCGCGGTGCACGACGGCGCCCTCCCGGAACCCGTGCAGGTAGGCCAGGCCCTCGGCGACGTCGACGGCGACCTCGAGGCGGCGGCGCCAGGGGAGCTCGCCCTGGAACAGCGCGCGCCACAGGTTGCCGCCGCCCATGTACTCGTACACGAGCGCGCGGTGGCCGCCGGCGAGGCAGTAGCCGACGAGGGTGGTGAGGTTGCGGTGGCGGAGCTTGGCAAGCACGGACACCTCGGCGTAGAACTCGGACACCTTCTTGGAGCGGTAGATCCGCTTGATGGCCACGCGCTGCCCCGAGGGGAGGTGGCCCAGGTACACCTTTCCGGCGCCGCCCGTGCCCAGCAGCAGCTTCTTGTCGTACCCGTTCGTCGCCTGCATCAGCTCCGCCTTGGTGAAGATGTACACGCCCTCGCGCGGCAGAGGCGGTGGCGGCGGCGCCGCCGAGTCGTCGTCGTCGCTCAAGTCGCCGCCGCCGCTCTCGCTGTCGTCGCCGTTCAGCCTTCGCCGGCAGCGGATTCTTGTCGCGACAACCGCGGCAGCGAAGGCGACGCAAACGACGGCGGCCACGCTTGCTGCGGCTATCGGAATGGCGTTCCTTCTCGAGGAAGAGCTTGACGAGGCACGCGGCTCATGAAGAAGCGAATCGGTTGCCGATGACGCCGGCGGCGGCGGCGGCGAAGGGACGAGATCGCTGGTGCCGAGGCTGTTCACGTTCTCAAGGACCTGGAGCATGCACAGCGCGTAGGAGCGGAATCTCCCCATCGGCGGCGGCGCGCGGGACCAGACGGCGACGGTGGCGGCCATCCCGCAGGGCACGAACTCCTTGGTGCGCGCGGCGGCCAGCATCTCGTAGGTGGAGGCGATCACGGCGGCGCGGCACGCGGGGCAGCCGGGCTCGCCGGGCGCGACGCCTGGAGACGCCGGCGACGCGCAGAGCCGCGTTGCGTTGGGCAGCGCGCGCGGCGCCTGCGCGCGCAATGCGCCGACGGTGGCGAGCTGGCACGGCCGCGACCCCGCCGCCAGGTGCTTGCCCGGATCGCCGGTGAGGTCGCACTGCGAGCCGTCGCCGGCGAGGAGCGACCGAGGCACGAGGCCGCCGGAGAGCAGCGCGGCGGCGAAGGCGTCGGAGCACGCGGCGGTCGCCGCAGGCCCGAGGAACGCCTCGCCGGTGCGGTTGGCGTGGTCGGCGGCGGCGAAGATGTACGCCGCGAACACGTACCAGCAGCAGCCCGTCGCGGCCTGCCCGGCCGTAGCGTTCGCGTGGCACTCCGGCGGGATCATCTGCGCCGCCGTCGCCAGGTCGTACGGGCACGCCGCAGCCGCCTCAGTGCCTGGACCCCTCGCCGGAGGCGTGGCCGCTGCCGCGACCGCCAGTAGGAGGAGGAATGCGGTGAGGCGGAGCATTTCGTCGTGGCGATCCCCTCCTGGCTTGGGAGCTCACCGACGGCAGGTGGCCAAAAATAAGAACGGGTCAGAAACTGAGTGCACAGGAAGAGGAGGGGCTTTGACTGCTGGAGGCTCAGTGCTTGCAGTTGACTTTGACTATTTTTCACCTGGCCGTAGATCCTTCGCCTTCAAGATCATGACTATTTTTTTTTTGAACAATCATTTTCAACGGTGGCCAAGTGTAAGTCTCAGTAATTTAACAGAGGATTTGAGCTGTAATTCAATTTGGCTCTGAAATGAATTTGCTTGGATGAGCTGCAACTGAAAGAAGAAAAGCTTCCTTTATCAACAAAAAAAAAAAGGAAGAAAAAACATCTCATCCATCATCATTGGAATCATAGGGGCCCAAATACGTCTTACCAAATCGGTAATGTTGGCTCGACAGTTCACTGACAACACCTTCGTTAAACGATGGGGGAGAAATTTTTTGTTCAGAGAAGGTTGTATTGCGCAGTCAACGAAGAATAGCCCAGCAGCGAACAACCATACCAGCACAAATCAAAGCTTTTCAAAAGATTCTTAAAATCTGACTCTCCTCGTTTGTGGCCACAATGATGAGAATTCACACTGCAAACCTTAAAGTAGTCAAGGTCTGGGGAAATAACAAATGGAAATCCTGATTGTGATCAAGATCATGCTGGATTATTCAACGCAGACAGGTTGGAGAGATGCAATTTTTGACGTCAAATACGGAATCCACTCTGAAATCATGATTGATGTGCTACTTCTTTTCTGTCAACCATTATTAGTGTCAAACAAGTTAGTCCAATACATGGACTTAGAATAACATTATTACTACACATTTGTCAGGTTCACATTATGTGTCAGAAAACGAGGTCGACGACAATGAGGAATCAAACAGAAAAAAAAATCTGTGAAATGTGAATCAGTATGACAGCCCCGAGATTGGTTGGCTATGCACAAGCAGTTTGTAAAAGTCTACTGCTAACTCTCAGGTGGTCATTCTCAGTTGAATTTAGGAGATCGCATCGACCTTTGACTTACATTTTAATTGGATTGTTTAAAAAAAGTCCTGTCAGATTTTTTTCTCCCTCGTCAGAGTGAGCTTAGTAACATTAGGACTTAAGTTACTTCTTAGGGAAAGTGTTAGTTACATATTGTTTCGATCTCTTGCTTTCTTTTCCTCGTCGTGGTTTATGATGATATCTAATCTCCTCCTGCCTGTATGAACCAGTAATTTAACGACAGCGTTTTGAATGTCAAAAAATGAAAAATCTTTATAAATAGAAGCAAAGCCAAGTAAAACATTGCGTTTTCGTCAGCTTTGGACTAAAAATGGAAACAATATAAGTAGTGGCACATTAGCAGAGTATTTTGGAGTCATTCCTGTTGTTTAAGAGACAGAATTACTGGTTCAAATATAACCTCAACCGCTGCAATCATTCTGTCTACTGTACAGCCAATCATATGCTCAACTTGCGATAAGCGAATGAACTGTTTGAGCTATAATCTGTTTCATTTATGAGTAGCTGATCTTTCACTTCATATTTGATTGGTTTTAATTAGACGTCCATTCTGTTTTGCATTCCTTTCTACAAAGTTCCCATTTGTTATGATGACCATTCATTAATTATGGAAATCCTGACTTTACATACAAAAACACTAACTTTCAATCGTGCTACCACTATCCTATTGCTTCTTAATCGTATGGAAAGGTGTGCATATGCTTTGGCCTAAGTGCGTCAGTGCAACTTGAATGGAAAAATATTATTTGTTGAGTGGTCCTAGCCTGCAAAAGACATAACAGCAGTTTCCCACATTTGAGGCCACAATTCATCCAATAGCGATGGAAGAATTTTTTTTTTTGGTTCCTAATTTACCCAAAAGTGGCTTTCTTCGCTGTAGTGAACTTATCAAACTTTTATCCAAAGTGGATGACAAAGATGCAGTATTTTTCCCATCTATCCACACCATCCGTGCTTTGGTGTTCTAAAGAAATATATAGGGTGCATGTTGTACATATCCTTTATGTTTGGCCCTATTGTACTCCCTTCGGTTTTCGATGGATGTTGTTAGGACAACATTTTTAAAATGAACTAAATTTGTTGTTCCAACGTCACAAATTAAAAACTGGAGAGAGTAGTGTTCTCATTTTATCGATCCATGATTTGTGCTTTCATTTAAGGGGAAACCAAGTAAAAGATTACACCCTCAGAGAAATAGGAATTCTCAGCAAGATCATTTGAAACCTGGCACTAGCCTTTGTTTGCTCCCAAGCATATCTATGTGAAAAGTCCAGATTCTCAGTCAGCCTCAAGAGCTGTCCAAAATCGTAACCACACACGTAGAGGAGGCTACTAGCTATCTCGGTTCATCAGACCATGGTTATTTTCATGGTAAATGTGCAATTTCTCCCTCCGCGAACATATGAAAATGAGGAATTGCCAGAAGTTTATATCTGATCATTTCGGCTCCCTACAAAACCTTTGTCTATTTCCTCTAAAAGATTTCTCTACAAAAATGAAGTGGGTTATCAGGGGCAAAGGCATTTTTTTTTGGTTCAATTTTAACAGCGTCCGTGAATCAATCTAACAGCGATGGTAAAAAAGGAATCATTTTTCGATCTGATGGCAGACTGAGATAAGGCTAATTGAATTTAGATGATAAATAAGAAACAAGTCTATCTTTCAATGGTAAAAAAAGGGAAATTTCTCCATAAAGTAGCGGTGGTTTACCTTGTGAAACTTTCCTACACACATAACTGGGTTACGCATATTTTAGAATATTGAGCCGGACCCATCACAAAGCAAAAAGTGGAAGGAGTAAAGAGAAAAATATTCAGCTTTTTTTGAAGAAGTACGAAAGAAATGTCTGCATGCAGCCACAAAGGGGGACATTTCATTAACATATATCCCGCGATCTGGGACGTTTCAATACTGAACTTAGTTAGGGCCTGTTTGGCAGGGCTCCGGCTGTGTCGGCTTCGGCTGTGGCTGTGGCTTCTCTGAAAAACCAGCTGTGCCGGCTATGGCTGTGGCTCTGTCTGAAATCGTTTGGTAAAACAGCTTCTCCAGTGGCTACTCCTGATTTGTAAGAATAGATGAAAAAGATAATTGTCCATAATACCCTTGAACATATATATTTATTTTACACCCATTTTCATCATTTTTTATGTAATTCATTTAATAAAAAATTAATAAATAGAGAAATGACAGTTCAATAAATAGGAGCTCGATCACCCTGCGCCTCCACTCCCCCGCGGCACCGCGCCACCGCGCCTCCCCCGCACCTCCGCTCCACCGCGCCTCCCGCGCCGGGGCGCCGCTCCACCGTGTCCAGCGCCACCGCGCGCCAGGGGCATTATCGGATTGTGCTGACGTGGATGGGGAGGGAGCGGGCGAAGCTACCCTGGAGGTGCTCCCGGCTTCGCCTCCTTTTCGCGCCCGGCTGCGCCCTGAAATTCCGGAGAAGCGGCTGCGGGAGCCGCGCGTTTGGCGCGGTTTTTGGCGAAGCCGCACGCGAAGCCGGAGCAGAAGCGCGGCCAAACAGGCCCTTACTTTAGGGCCATGTATGGATTTTGGTGGAAATTTTAGGATTGTAAGTCCTATATATAAATTATAGTAGTATTGATGATGCTCAAATATTCTAGTACGTAGGAAACTTTTCCCATCGAAAAGTCCTTCTAGAGAACCTTTATTGCTCCAATTTTGGAAGACTCATGGCCTATGAGCTACCGACAATATTTGAGTAACGTTATTTCAGTACATTTAAGACCTACTAAACATTCTTTAAGAAACCTACTCAATGCATGATGAATCATCCAGAGAAAATGATTGTTTTTGTGTAACAATATCTTAGTTCGTACTTTGTACCAGCCAATACCCCCATGTTTTCGTGTTCGTGACATCTAGATATAATATAATGTTGTTGCATTCACTTAAACTAAAACTTCTAATTAGCTGAAAAATATTCCGACTCGACAAAATATTGAAGAAACCAAAGGTGGAGAAGAGGTGATTTGGAAGCCACTAATTAGTAAATGCTATTTCTATGTAGTGTTTTAGGTTTTCTATCTTGGGATTTTTTTTTCAGTTGCTCAAATTTCCGATACAATCCCTTTCAGTTGCTTGCCAGAAAATGGAGGGAAGACACTTCGAAAAGGGACACCATATGCATAGGGCGTCCTACAGGATTTAACTTGTAGGTCAGCCCAATAGCCCATCAAATTCGGCCCATTTAAAACAACTTAGCTTACCAACTAACCGTCAACATTTTCAAACAACAGTTTCAACATTTTCGTAAGCCTAAGTCAATATTTTTGCCAAAAATGTTGACATAGCCCATAGAAAATGTTGACACAGTGAAACAAAATGTTGACATGGTACATTCAAAATGTTGACGAAAAATTCGAATTTCAAAAATTTCAAAAAATATTCATATTGGATCTCATTTTGTAGCATTAATTCCAAAGAACATCATGCTTCAAACGGATTCAAAAATAGACTTACTGTTTAAGAAAAAAATATGTTTAAAGTTTCAAATTCGTTTCTTTTTCTCCCTCCTTCCACCCGCCCCAATCAAAACGCGCCACGTGTCACCCAGTTGTCCTCCCCCTCTCAGCTCACAGCGTACGTGGGCCGTCGGATTGCCTCCCGCACTCATCTCAAAGCGTTCTATCAAAAGGATTTTGTAGGGCATGCTACGTATAGGTTCCAGCCTTCAAAAAGCACTGAAAAATGGATGAGTAGCAACATGGCCCAACATGCAAAATTTTCTGGCTGAGTGGCAAGATGGCCCAACATGCTTATCCGATGGGTTAATTTCGGGTCAGCTCGTGTCCAGTTCGAGAGCTGGGCCTTTTTGATTAACAGGAACCGATCCTTTTCATTTGATCATGCAGTCTACAATGAAAATGCTGGCTATATTAATAAGAAATGAGGGCATGCTATACCAAAAATCATTAATCCTAACAACGGGGCGTGGTTGGCAGTGGCACAAAGATAAAGCGGTGGCTATTTCCGTACTTCTGTGGCAGGACTTAAAAAGAAAAAAACAATTTCTCTAAAAGAACAACTTTTATGCAAAAAACACTTTTTAAAATGTTTGGCAAAACATCTTTTCTTATAAAACAAATGCAATGTTGGGTGAGAGAAGTTATGAGAAGCTATGTTATGTATCTTTTGACTTCTAGTGGGAAGTGCTTCTTGAAGGGAAAAGCAGTTCTTTTACTTTGAACCGTTTGGTAAGCTTCTCCTAAAATCCGAAGTAAAAGCTTTTGAGAAGTCCTCCTAAACACACCGTAAATGTAGTAATATCGCCTGTTCAGTATTGCAATATTCACATGTGAAGAGGGTACGGTGAAGGTAAGGATGGAAGTGGGTACCAATAGGTATTTGTGGGTCAAGGCTCTTGTTCAGTTGATCTACTAGCTTGCTAAGATGGTGATATATTTTAGTTTTTTTTAGAGAGTGACATTGGAAACTTACATCCTTAGAGCATCTCCAGCAGTGTTGCCAAAACTGAATTGCTAAAACTGGTTTTAGGTATAGGAGAGAGAAGATTTGGCAATCCATTTTGTTTTCGTCTCCAGTAGCATATCTAAAACTGGAAACTTAAAAATTTTTCTCTAAATACTCTAAATTTCTGGGGGTGTTCCATAAAAATCACAAGACACAGAAAAACGACGGATAATTACAACTTTTAGAGAGGACTTATTTGCAAAAAGCCTTGCCATGGCCTTATCCACGGCGACGCCATTCATTTCCATCCGCTACCTCAAAATCCCCTTCCTCCACTCCATGCTGGTGCCGGCGGCGGCGAGGGCCATGGGGCGCGGCGTGGCGTCGACCCGCTCGTCGAAGCGGGCCAGGGCGAGCTCGGCCATGGGGCGCGGCGCGGCGTCGACCAGCCCTTCGACGCGGGCCAGGGCGAGCTCGGCCATGGGGCGCGGTGTGGCGTCGACCAGCCCGTCGACGCGGCGCGGGGCGAGCTCGACCAACCGCCTTCTTCCCTGAGCCCCTGGAGGCCTTGGTGCACGCGGAGATTGACGGCGGCGGCGGCGCCAACCCTAGCCGTCGCGCCATTGGTCGCCATGGTCGGGGATTCGAGCCGGAAGGAGCAGGAGGAGGCGAGGGAAGGTCGTCATGGCTCGATTTGGTGGACGGCGGCGGGATTTCGGTGGCGGTGCTGCTCGATTTGGAGCCGGCGGCGGGCGCGGGGGGGGGGGGGGGGGGGGGGGGGATGCGGTGGCGAACAGGGCGGAAGGGAAATGTCGCGCACGGAGCAGTTGGCCCTTCCCGCCAGTGCATCTCAGGTTTTAGCAATTCAGCCTTGCATTGCTATCTTTGGGTTCAGGAGAGAGAAATTTAGGCTATAGCTTAAAAATTTTAGGTATAGCAATCCATATAGGTATACTGCTGGAGCAGTTTTTGAGCTGTTTTTAGGCTTTTTGGCAGTTTTTAGGTATAGCAATCCAATTTGGCAACACTGCTGGAGATGCTCTTAGGGGAAGGACATGAGTCTTATGGCACATATTGGATTTCGCTCTTTTTAGCGCTTCACGCATGCTCTACATCCCCTTTCCAGCTTTTTCTTTCTTCGTGCTCATCGTGGAAACCTTCTTCCTAATTCACCATGTCGGATGTTTTATTTTATTTTTGTGAAAACTGAACCACCAGCAAATTCTAATAGATGTACTCAGACTAAACAAGCTACTGCTAAGTAAATATAATTTGTCATAACTGTTGCGGCATCATATCATGTCAACATATAAGAAGAATAATTCAATGTTGATTTTTCTCAGAGGAAATTTTAAAACAATGCATTAATTTTTAGAGACTCTAATTTTAACCTAGGCTGCGTTCGGATCACTTTAGAGTGTGCTGTAGCAGTCACATCAAAAATGCCGGCACGATTTATGTGTATTAAACAAAGTCAAATTACAAAACTAAGTCCAGGACCCTCCATCTATTTCGCGAGACGAACGTAATGAGGGTAATTAAGCGGCGATTAGACGATGGTTACTGTAGCATCACTGTGTCAAAACATTGATTAATTAGGCTCGTTAGATTCTCTCGAAAAATAACGCCCATCTGCAGAAAGGTTTTGCAAAAAAATTTTATTTAGTACCTTTAAATAGTAAGATTCTTTTTACTTTAGAGGGGTATAAAGTTTAGAGGGCACTTTAGAGGGGGATCCGAACGGCACCTAGTATCTTTGTGGGTCTTCATGTACGAGAAAAGGCAGCAACCTGAGACTTCTTTTAGCTACCTGAGCAGCACCTGCCCAAAGCAGGAAAAAAAAAAAACCTTTCTACCACTTCACACCCACGGCAGACAGACATATCATCTTCCTTTCTTTTATTTTCCTCCTCTGGGTCCCTCTCGCCTCTCTCTATCATCAGCCTCCTTCCTCTAGAAGGAAAAACCTCTCCTCCAGCTCTCTTCCCCTCTGGGCCGCCACCATGTCAGGGCTCTACAGCCAGGGCTTCTCCCCTGCAAGAACCCTCTCTCCCCAGATTAGGAGCAACCCCGATGCTGATAGGTACTGATTTCCGTGCGCCTATTCGATTGTTTCCTACTGATTCTTGATCCAAAGATTGCTCCTTTTTCCCCCCTCACCCGCGCGATTGATTAGCGATTATTGCTTGGTTTCTTCACAGCCAGTACTTGGCGGAGCTTCTCGCGGAGCATCAGAAGTTGGGGCCGTTCATGCAGGTGCTGCCGATATGCAGCCGGCTGCTCAACCAAGGTGAGATCTTTTGATCCCTCCGCTGTATATTGCTTGCAGATTGGTTAGGAATTTAGTATTTGCCTACGAGTATAGAGGGAGTTTCTTTGCAATCGGGATTGGGGAATCGCATTCCAATCAATGCTCGGATGTCTGCTGATTTTCTGCAGCTTATGTGTTGGGGGATATAGTGTATAATGTGTGGTGTGTGGATAGAGTTGGCTACTTGGCCCTCTTGATTTATCTTGCAATATTTGCCTTATTGACGATGTGATCAGTTGATCACTATCTAATTCTGTATTGGTATAGAGCAACCTTACTGAGTCTTGCTCAACAATTTTGGCGATTGCCAACGGGTGGGTTATTGAAATCGCCTCTTAAATATGTAGCTGATAGTTTTTGTCATCTTTTAACATGCGGAATGAACTGTCAATCTAACTGGTTTAGCATCAGTTACTAGAAACAGAGTGATCATGGAAAATGGCATCATTTGTTCATTTATCACCATCATTTCCATGTGCGTGTCGGTTAACATTAAAGAAATTCTAAATTCTCATGTATGTAAGCTGGAGAATGAAGGAATTATCCACAGGCACCGAGTAATTTTTTTTATCATATACATTAGAATTTTTTTTCTTTTCCTTTTTTGTTTAAGCATCTCCAAAGTAAATGGGTATAATAGCTGTTAATTGCCTGGTTAACCATGCAACACCAATGTAACGAGATCAACCTTTCGGACTGATCACTTTTCGACAATCAAAACAGAAAGTGACTTTTTTGCTTTTCAGTATGGTCTTTTACAAGTTCAAACTGGCTACCTTTTTAGAAGGAACTGTTGTTTGCTGTAAGATAGTAGACTTAAAAAATAAGGACTAGGCATTGTTGACATATGTTGAACTTTTCGCTCCAGTTGGGTTCATCTATATTTAACAAAAAAGATTGAGCTACTGAATTCATGTAGTGTACTTTGTTCCTCCCTTTGTTTCAGGTTTTGATGAGATGAAATATTGTTATCTTTTTTCCCCTGTATTCGCTTCTCCTTTTGTTATATATAACCTCATACTCCCTTTGTTCACCAAATGAAGTCGTTAGGACACTGGGATTAGTGCAATTTTAACTAATCCCACTGTCCTAACGACAACATTTTGCAAATGGGGGGAATATATATAAGTAAATTTATTGCTATCATAAGGCACCGATGTTTGCTGTTGCATTTTTATATTTATACCTGAACATACAGGTTTTCACTCCTATTCTATAAATGTGTTTCATTTTGCACTTCCCCCACCACCCTCCCCCCACCATCACAAACACGCACATTTTTTGGAGTAACTCTGATTTATTTTCTTTCATCCTTTGTTTTTTTAGAAATTATGCGGGTATCGAGTATGGTCCATGACCATGGATTCAGCGATTTTGACAGGCGTCGATTTAGAAGTCCCAGTCCTATGTCTTCACCAATCGTCCGGCCAGGCAATGGTTTTGGTCCTTGGAATGGTATACACCAAGAGGTAGGCATAATTTAATTAATCACTGAATCACACTTCATACAGGTTTTGATCATTTAAACCTTGGTCTGTCATGCTTCCAATCCTTGAAAGTTCTGTTTAGTGGCCAACATTAAGTCATGAAGGTCTAATACTCTACCACTGTTATCATGTTCTGTAACAGCTGTAGTGATTATACTTCAGGTTTAAGGGTGTCTATGTCGTCGCTAATGATTTATTTATTTATTTATTTTTGTAACAGAGATTGGGCTTCCCTCCTCCTGGAACAAGTATGGATTGGCAAGGAGCACCTCCAAGCCCTGGATCCTATATTGTCAAGAAGATCATACGCTTGGAAGTTCCTGTTGACTCTTACCCTAATGTATTACCTTCCACAACCTGTGCAATTTATCCTTTACCACAGAAATAATAATATTTCAATTCTAATAAGTTTCTATTTTCTATTTGCTACAGTTCAATTTTGTGGGACGCATTCTAGGGCCAAGGGGTAATTCTCTAAAGAGGGTTGAAGCTTCAACTGGCTGCCGTGTTTTTATTAGAGGAAAAGGTTCAATAAAAGATACAGACAAGGTAACCAAAATGTTCTAACGTTCAATCATTCACACTAACATGTCTAGGAAGCTTATGCGATTTTAATATATATCAAGGTTTTGTATTCTATGATAGGTTATCATGGTGTCACAGAACAGTTCTAATTATATGCAATTTTAGTTACATTGCCTGAATGGTAATCCTGGTTTTGTTGCACATGTGGTGCTATTTCTGCAATGATTTAAACTTTAGTATCCATGGTCTTCATTATCTGTCTTAACCTGACCCCAAAAACTTAAGGAAAAGGCGCAACATGTAGATACCTTTTCAAGGCAGATGCATGCTTCGTTGATCATCAATTCGCTGTAGTGTTGTGTTAGTGCTTGAGGCCGAGTCACTCTTGACAGCCTGCTCAAGGTCCACATCCTCGCATGTTGGAGGCTTAGAAAGAGCAGCACTCTTATGACGACGATAAGTTTATATTGACTTCTTTTTGGTTTGTTGCTCATGAAGGACAAAAAAATGGAATTGGGAAAAAAAAGGTTTTGACATGTTACTTATCTTGATGCTTGATGCTTTTTGCTTTGTAATACTGATTTTTAGCTGTAGCACTGTACACCTAGTTTCTTGTTCTTTATTAAAGCACTTCTAAGTATTAGCAGAGTTGATGGAAATACTTGCTAACAGGTGGGCTCCATGGCCACTGGACCCACTTTTTTTTCATTGCTCCAGAAAGTCCGTAGAAGTCTCTTGTTTTACTATTTCACAAATGGAAAACTCTTGACATAGTGTCTACTCTGGACATTGGTGCCCAATCATGATATATGCACCTCTACTGTGAATATTTGGTAAATGTACTGGAGCCCCGATTGAAGGTTTATCTGTTGTCTGATTTGGCCCAACTTTACCATCATGTGCACGTCTATTGACCTTATACAGCATAACATTTGGTCTTGTTCTTCTTGTTAAATAAGTTGGTATCGTGCAGTTTATATTTGCCTTTTGAGCGCGTGATATGGGGCAATGAATCTTGTCACATATTTCTGGATATGATTTATTAGCATGTCCTTTTTTTTTGTTTGCCATGGCTTGTGGTCATGGATATGGGATTTGTTTCTTCTTTTTGAAAGATGGTATTGCCTCCTTTTCACTTTGTATTGTTATTTGATCACTCTTTGAGTTAAGATTGCTTTTTCCATCCTATTATCCTATTGCTACAGTTTCCCTTTATAATTGCCCCATAAATATGCAGTTACACATTTTTTTTTTATTTATTTAGGAAGAGAAGCTTAAAGGAAAACCTGGTTATGAACATCTGAACGAGCCACTGCATGTTTTGATTGAGGCTGAGTTACCAGCCAATATTATTGATACAAGATTGAGACAGGCACAAGAAATTATGGAAGAACTGCTTAAACCAGTGGTAATTGCTTTTTTTTTTTTTTTGTCCACAATGGATAATTCCTTTTATACCATAATCTATCCTCATGGCTTTTCTGCTAAAGCCAGTGGTATATATGCTGTAAATTCATCATGCATGGGTACTCTTTACTGAGAGAAATTACATGATTGCAAAATTACATGACTGCATGTTTTATTTATTACGAAAACTCCAAACCTTACGATTGGGGAAATGTGTAGATCTTACGTTTGTAAAAGTATAGTGATGCACGCTTTCTTTAGCTGGTATATTATAATGAAGTAAGTTGGCATGAGAGTTAGAACTTAGAATGACAATAGTGGGCTGTCTGCTGGTTACTCTTCAGAGTAGTAATTATTATTTTTTGTTTTAAGCAATGTTTGAGGAAAATTGTTTTCACTTTTGAAGCATTATATTTATTCTTCTTTAACTTCTATAGAAATTTCATGTGATGATTAGTACCATCCAGTTTCTAGATGTTCCTTATGTTCGGAACTCAAATCTTGTTTTCCTGTTACATAGGACGAATCACAAGATTTCTACAAAAGGCAACAACTGAGGGAACTGGCAATGCTGAACTCAACTCTGAGAGAAGATAGTCCTCATCCTGGAAGCGTCTCTCCTTTCAGTAATGGTGGCATGAAACGTGCAAAACCAAGCCAGTAGCAAGACTGTTTTTCTGCCCTTCAATCAGTCATGGTGTAGCATCCCCTAGAGCTTGAGCTGTCCATCTCGTGGGTGCTTGTGTAAGGAAAGGTATGGATTTGCTGGACGATTAGTCTGATATCAAGCGTGTTTTCTCCTTCAAATAAGGAGGAATCAATGGCTGTTGAGCTGTCTTAATCTTTTTCGTCGATCCAGCTGTCTTCTTGTAACTTGTAAGGTCATGGATATTCATTTAATTCGTTGTTGAGTGTTAACCCTAAGTAGTTTGTGTTTGTGATGCTAAGGATAGATGGTTTCAGGGGAGATTAGGTAGGCATGAGGATGTGAGCTGTTCGTTTAGGTGTTTAATTATCTTGTACGATATCCCCATGTTACATTATGGAGTTACAAAAGCTGCAGATGATGATGGTCTCCAATATGATAGTTTGATGACAATAGCTTTCAATGATATAAATTCAGAATCTTCTTTAGTTGTGCGAACTCCCATATTTCGTTACAGTGTAGTAGTCCCAGTCCTTCAAGTAATATGTATTTTTGTTTTCAAAATGAAAAAAGCAACATGTATTTTTAAATGAACAGTCCAAGCGTCATTCTACATGGGGTATCTATGTAATGATTCGAAAGTGATCCATGAACCATCGGATCATGGAAACTGATTGTACATTTTCTGTTGGATATAATATTCAGGGCCTGGATTGATGGTTTCACGGGAGGTTAGGTGAGCTTGAGGATGTGCGCTGTCCATTTAGGTGTTTAATAAGTAACTTGTACTACGTATTAGGGAATTGTTGGATGATGAACAATATGAATTCAGATATTCTATGCCCGTGGGAATTCTCTTGGCATGGCGCGTCTGGAAGGAACGAAATGCAAGGGCGGCCGTGGGCGCCGGGAGACAGATTCAGGTAGACGCGTCGATCAGATGAAGATTCAACGGCTGTCGTCGAGTACTTAACAGAGCCACCACAGGATGTTTGGCTTCGTGATCGAAGCAATATTTTGAAAAGGATACTATCGAGAGTTTATCGGGAGGGAAATCATTTCTGCTATACTTGATAATCATACCCATTAACCCATGGTTAAAAGTGAACTCCAAATCCATCACTAGACTACTCGACTTCGGCGGTGTCCCCGGAATGCGTGATGACAGCAGCCACAGAACCTATAATGAAAAGCTAGCGTGACTGTGGTAGGCCTGCGGCGGCGGCGGTCGGACTTTACCTGGCCAGAAACTTTTGACAGCCGGAGCGCGAAGAACTCACGGAAAGCTGTGGCTCGAAGACACCGTTGTTTGGGTGCCCGTGGTTTCTGACTTGTCAAGTTGGCCTTGATATTCTGTGCCTGGACTGTGGATAAGGTGACGTCGCAAGTACCGGCCATGTACTAGTACATATTTTAGCAAAACATATATCTTGAAATGAAGAAAGTATGCCGTTATATGGTAGTATCTTACCTTGCTTTAAGCTATATTACGCAAGACAGATGTAGACAGATTTTGTACGAAGTCAATGTCTGTAAGAAAGAACCCAGAAAATAATATGCTCTATGGATGATATTGGAGTAAGAGTTAAAAGCTTTTTCAACAGGCAGGCGATTGGAGCCCCTTCTCGCACATGAAACGGTCAATCCACGATAATCCGTTCTCTCTTATCATCATACTATCAAGGGATGTGCAAAGCATCTCTTGTACTTTAATACTCTTTCTGTTCACAATAGAGTACTTGTGATTTTAACTCCGAGCACAAGAAACAAGAAGTGAAAAGGGTGCATTACACACAAAAAAAAAGATGAGAGACAGAGATGCATAGGAAAATGAGAATGATGCATGGAAATGTGAGAATCATAATATTTTGGCAAGTGAAAGGGGTCTTGGCCTAGTGCTTAAGGCATCCGAGTAACACCTCTCAGGTCCTGGGTTCGACTCCCCGTGGGAGCGAATTTCCAAGGATTTAACGGCATTTGTGCTTTCAGTGGTAGGCGACGCTCCCGTCGACAGCGAGGCGCCAGTGGTGACTTCGTATCTCTGGATTTGCCGGCTCAGTCTTCGAAGATGCTCATAGGGGTAGGGTTTGCGTACGTGTGTTCATAGGGGTGAGTGTGCGTGCGTTGTGAGTGTCTGAGTTGTACTGTGTAATCTCAAAAAAAAAATATTTTGGCAAAAATTAGAAGGCTACAATTCACAAATATATGAAACGGAAAAACCGATTTTTTTTCTCATCTATATTAAACTTCAATGTTGCTATACGTACGTACAATCAGTTTGTCGGACTCATATTTTTTTTCACTTGCAAAAAATATAAGGATAATACACCAGGCCCATATTACAGCACGCTTGCAGGCACTAGTCGGACAGGTCGGAGAGGCACCGTTGAACAATTTTTTTTTTAAAAAAAGTAGAGATGTGGACACTCACAAACACGGATGAGTCTTCATCACACATGAACGCAACTCTTATCTCTATATGAGTGTCTCCGAAAGATTAGTCCGGCTGATGTAGATTCACGAAATCACCATGGGCGCCTCGCTGTCGTCAGGGACGTCGCATTCTATTGTTGAATAAATACCCATAAATGTGCAACACCTGTATCAAGTTTAGGACTTGAAGTCGGATGAATTGATTCTACTGCAAACTATCTGAGCTATGAACATATGATCACTCTGCAGACACTGATCGAACTTAATCCAGAGCTCCTCTACTCACACATGGATCGAGATACAGAGAGGGGGCCATAGCTGGAAAGGTTCATGGTGAAATGAGTTGAACGGCGGACTTAGCAACATGCATTCAATCCAATTGGTCTCTCTCTCTCTCTCTCTCTCTCTCTCTGTGTTGAAGCTGTATCCTCCAGCCTAAAATGCCCAGGTTTTATGAGTGTATTGATCTCTTCTTTTTTTTTTTTGAGAACCGTATTGATCTCGTATTTAGAGTGTTCATTCTGACGGTGACAAGCAAGTTTTCCGTGAGTTGCAACGGGGAACAAAAAAAAAATCAGGAAACAATAAGACATTGCCTAAATATATAATTTGTTAAAACATGTTCACATGACCTAAAATAACTGCATGGTAATAAAGAAAAAAGTCACAAAAACATTAGTACATTACCTTCTAAAATGGGTTGTCATCACCCACCGAGCTTGCATGTTTTAAGCCCAGCCCGCTACCTCTCATCCGCGCACCGACAAAGCCAAAAGGGTTGGCCCTGGTATCCCACAGACAGCCTGTTAGGCTCATCCGGAGCAGGAGAGCCATGAGCCGTCGGATCGAATCGGATGGACGTGATCATGCCTGAACCGAATAAAAAGACCGCTCCAGCGGATCCTCAGAAACCCTACCTCATTTCTTTAGTTCCCCTTCTCTCCCCCTACATCGCGGCGGCGCCTCCTCCGCCGCACCTCTCATCCACCCACTCTACTCCATAGCTTCAACCCACCCTGCTCTACTCCGGCCATGGTTGTCCTCGCCACCGTTGGTCCACCTCTCACTCCCACTCCGCTTTCCTTTCTCTCTCAGACCAACCAGTGGCACCACCTCTCCCCATACACGATTGAAACAGGTATGTGCCATAGGCTGTTGCTCGCCAGTGCGCTCCGTCGAGCTACTCCACCATGGTGCCCTATCGGCGAGGTCCTTTTCCGCACAAATCCAAGGGGACGGCGACGGCAACCGGAACCCTGATTGGCCAGCAAGATGTGTCAGACAATGTTTGGAGGGGCTCATGCCACACGACTCAGGTTTGGCTTGAACCAAGGCGGCAATGACTGCGGGCTCATGCCAGGTGGTGCCTCGTCGATAGCGAGCGAGGAGGTTGGTCACCATTGTACATGCGACGGCGGCGGGGCTGATGCCACGCTACAGCACGGGAGATCGAGGTGAGTGTCTTAGCTTTAGATCAGGCGCTGTTTGGGTTAGGGTTTCGCAATATGGGAAATTTTTATCTCGGATCTAGCTCTCGGTTTCTTGGGGAAAATTTTATCTAAAATCCGGCTCCCGATTTCTCTCCTTTATGTAGCTAAACATTACTCCGAAATGGACATTAAAACACCAACTGAACTTGAATCTAATACGAACATGAGGTTTAGGAACGTGAATTCGACATGAACTTTGTATGCTGAGGGCTGAAAATCCCTGGCCGACGATTAGATCGATTTTATGAAGTAGTACTCCCTCTGTTCCTAATTAGGTGTGTTTCTATGCTTCAAAATTTATCCACACTTAGCTCTCATTCTCGGTGCCCCGATGCCGTTGTTAGGTCCATGTAGATAAATGTGACAACTGCAGACTCGTTCTCTCCGCTTCCCTTTCTTCTCCACCCGACAACTATGCACCAGCTCCTCCCATCTCCATGGATCAATCTCCTCACTGCTTCCCATCTCTCATTCCATTGTTCAGCCCATCTCTATCTCCAAGACCCGCCCGTCGCCTAGGCCGCATGTAACCCCAGCCGTCAAGCCCACCCGTTGCCGCACCGCCAAGGACTACGATGGGATCGCCCACGGTTGTGCTGCCAGGCCGTGCCCGTGGCTATTCCGCCGGTCCGTGCGGGGGTGCTCCATCTGTCTAGGTGAGGAAGGGGAGCAAAACGTCAAGGTGAATTAGATCTAAGGGGAGGTTAGCGCAGTGCTGCCGTCGAGGAAGGCAGGCGGGTGGCATGGAGTAAATGAGGGTCAACAGGGTCTTTTTTTCACGTCGGTTTGGTTCCGGTGCTTTTCTCTAGGACACCTAATATGGGATGGAGACACCTAATATGGGATAGAGGAAGCAGAAACAGCTATGCTACTTTTCACCTAAGAATAGTAAAAATATAAAAAAAAAGAGAGAAAAGGGTTTCGTTAAGAGCTCTTTTTAGAGATGAATTTTAGGCATCTAATATGGGACCAATTACATCTGTTGGTAAGAAAGTACTCGTATCTTTCCTGTTTTGTTTCCTGCTTTTCTTTAGTTGGCTCTGGCACATGACGAAGATCAAGATGCTGCTGTCAGTGACCAGTGACCAGTGTAGGCCTGCACGTGCGCGGGTTAACGCAGACCATCGCGGCCCCACGTCGAATCCTATGGTGGCGACGCAATTGCTGGATCGCAGGCACAGCAGAAAGTCTTAAACAAGTACTCCCTCTGTCCCGATATAGATGACGTTTTAGCCCTGTTCACTTGTCCCACAAATAGATGTCGTCCTTTGGCCTCCGTACGCTGCGCTCCATCTAATCCTCCCAGTCTAGTCCCTTCCCCGTCGTCCTCCTCTCAATAAAGAAAAGAAAACAAAGGAGAACCAACTCCCGATGCCCAAGCCAGGCGCCTCCTCTGAATAAACAAAAGAAAAGAAAGGATTGCGGAGGAGCACCACCCGATTCCCAAGCTCCATGGCGAGTGGCGAGGTGCAGCTCTCAAGCTTGCGCGAGAGCCCCGGCCAGCTGCGTAGAGGAGTTGCGCCGGCCTACGTGAGGGTGAGCAGATCTGCAGTGGGGATGAGGAGATCCGCTCGCCTGTGCTCCGGTCCTTTCTCCTCTCTTCATGGTTGGGGGCGGTGGTGAGCTCTGCGGCGGCCGCGGGATGGGGGCCGCCGACCTCGGCTTCTTGCCGTCGCCGTCCCGGGACGGGCACAAAGCTCGCCGTCGCGGGATGGGGGCGCCGTCCTCCGCTTCTTGCCGCCGCCGTCGCGGGACGGGGCGCCGTCCTCCGCTTCTCTCCTTCGCCGTCGCAGGACTGGGTGCGCCCTCCTCCGCCCTCCCCTTTCTCGCCGTCGCGGGGCGCTCTTCTCTTGTCGCAGAGTTCGCGGCGGGTCCCACGCACGTGCCTTGGGTCTGGTACTCGGGTGCTCTGCGGCTTGTTAAATGAGGGTAGCAGAGTCATTTGCAAGTCGCTTTGTTTTCCGAGCTGAAGTGCAGAACGACATCTATATCGGGACGGAGGGAGTACTCGGTTGACGGCAACCGAGTATATACCCCCAGCCACAACTTTCACAGCCATCAAATGGGAAGTCACAAAAACGGAAACAATCTTGACTCTGCAATTGCAATCTTCAAGCAACCTTGTTCAACTCGAAACCGATAATACTTATTTATTGCACATCCAATGTCATCAGAAATTACAGACCAGTTCATCCGCTGCGATTATAGCAGCAGCAGCATATATACATCATCATCATCACCAGTTCTAAGAAATCAGAGGAGCTACAGATCTTCACATCAGCGTTGCGTCAGTTTGATGAAATCAGAGCAGTTACAGAGTTTCAAATCACCCGCAATTGCAGAAATAAGAGTTGATATTCAGATTGATACAGATTGGGTGCGGGTGCTCCGGTCGGAGGGAGGTTCAGGCGCGGCCGGCCTCCTCGGCGGCGGGGGTGCGGAGGGCGGGGACGCGGCCGCCGCAGCCCGACCGCTTCTTGCGCTTACCGGACAGGAGCGCCCACACAGGCAGCGGCACGAACGGTTCCGGCGAGGAGGAAGGGGCGGCGACCAGCTTCTCGGTTGCCGTCGGAGACTCCGAAGGTGGCTGCGGCTGCTTCTTCCCCAGCTGAGGTGGACGCGGCGGCAGCGGGGGACGTGGGGGAAGGAGCGCAGCGGCTGGGCGTGGCGCGGGCGGAGGAGACGGCGGTTGTATAGCGGAGGGCAGGTTGGTGGCGGCGCTGGGCCCGCGGAGGCGGCGGCACGCGGCGTCGTAGGCTGCGGCAGCCTCCTCGGCGGTGTCGAAGGTGCCGAGCCACACGCGGCGCCGGAGCTGCGGGTCGCGTATCTCCGCCGCCCACCGGCCCCACGGCCGCCGCCGCACGCCCTTGTACCTCACCTCCGCCGCCTTCCCATCGCCGCCGCCGACAGCCCGGAGCAGGACGCGCTTGCGCTTCGCGCCCGCCGCCGTAGCCACCGCCGCTGGAGGCGGCACGCGGTCCTCCTCCTCCTTGTCGTCGTCGTCCTCGTCGCTGGACGACGAGTCGGTTGCGTCCTCGTCGTGCACGATGATCCGCACCAACCGGCACCTCGGCGCCGCCGGCTCCTCCACCGCTGCTTCCTCCGCCTCCTCCTCCTCCACCGCAGCTTTCCCCGCCACCTCCACCTCCTCCATCACGGCCTCCACCGCCACCGCCTCCTCCTCCATCACGGCCTCCGCCGCTGCCGCCTTCTCCAGGCTAGGGTCCATACCCACGCCTCTCAACCTCCTCTTCACCCCATAAGACTTCACCGGGCACCGGAGCCTCAGCCCCCGATCGCGGCAGCCATGGAGGCACCTCGGCTAGGGTTAGGGTTTCAAGCTAATTCCCAAAGCAATCGTGCAGCCGGCGCAGCGAATTCGGGAACCGAGCGGGAAGCAAGCCAAGCGAATTTGGGGACGGAGTCCTGTCCGTCACGGGGAAGGGGGAACACGGCTTAAAGTTGAACAGGGCAGGGGCAGTTGCGTAATTGTTCGCGAGAGTTCCTTGCAAGGAATCTGCTCATCAGGGCCGCGGACGCCCACGTGGCGGGGCGGTCGCCGTGTGGGGCATATTCGCTTGAAGAGCTGGGGAACGGGAGGAGAGGAGGAGGGCGAGGTGGAAATGACTGGAGTGCCCCTGGTAGGTATCTCGAATATTCCGTGGGTTCAAAATTCAAACGGGGTTAAAGATTAATTCTACCGAGGCGACCGTTTCTGGAAGCTTCTAAGCTTTGCGGCGATGCTAAAGGTTTCCAGGCTTCCAGCTCGATTGCACATTTCACAGATCGTCAAGTAAAATACTTCCTCCGTTTTTCAATATTTGTCACTTTTGACCATACTATTCATATTTTGACCTTTTAATAACTTCTAAAATACTTAGTTACATAAAGTACACTTATGATTAATAGATGTGGAGTAGATAGTATTTTAGTAACATAATATATTTATGATAGTTTAATCATGTATTAATGAAAAAATAATGGTCAAAGTTGGAACGTAAAAGTCAACACTGACAGTTATTAAAAAATGGAGGAAGTAACAAACAAATGGTGTGTCTTTTATGCTACTTCCGGTTCTTTTTTTTTTGACATTTTAACACAAATTTATAACCAACATCAACAATAAAAACATGACAGTATATGTTTGGCCTCGCTACATTGGATGGTAAACGATGAGTAGCGGGGAGGTATTTCACAAAGGCAAAGTAGAAAAGTACGCATCAATATTGTGACTGAAGTTAATAACGATATACTCCTTCTGTCCCAAAATATAAAGGATCCAAGCATAGACAAAATAGTCTTTCTAGTAAAAAAACTACTATACTCTTTAGTTTACCTTATCTCACCTACCCACCAACTTTCTCACCAACTCTAAGTTTTGTCTTATATATGGAAGATCCCTTATATTTTGATATAAATCTCAAACCTTTTAATCCCTTATATAATGGGGCAGATGGAGTATTTGATAACCACATTACACTGGCGGTCTCTTTCTTGTTCAAGGATATGTTCTTCCTAGATATTTTAGTTTGTCATTTTTAATTATTTTTACAAGTATTAACGTATTGTTCGAAAAGGCATTGGGAGGTCGTGAGGTCCTCTGCCTTGACCTCAAGCCAAGGGCTGCTTCCGTTCAACCTTTCGTTACGACCTTTGTCTCTGCCTCTGGTCAGAACTCAGCGGGTAGTACGGTATGTGAACTGTTTGCAGGGACTAGGGACTTAGGGAGACACCTTCATTTTGACTTGTGAAAACATCAATAATATCGGAGGCCAGAAAGTTCAATTTCGAGCTACTCTCACTGGATTCAGAATCAATCTGTGAGCTGCTGCTGCTGCGTCTGTCATTCATGCGTGGCTTCAAACAGAGTACCCTTTCCTCAAGGAAATTATTTGTGCCTTCTGCGCAGAAACAACAAAAACTCCAAAATGCCCGATGAAATGGAAAATGAGAAAGAAAACATCACAATGTAAAACACGAAACATGTTGAGCTTAGGAAATAGCTCAAATTTTGAGCTGGTATATTTAAATAAGTTCAGCGTGCACCCTGTTACTTATGCTGTGACCACAGCTATTTTGCAGTAGTTTCCTAGAATTCCAACCCATGGATGCTACAAAAACATGGTGCTCGTTAGCCGATCTTCTTAACACATGACACACCTGCAAAGTGTAAGGCTGTTACTATTGGATAGTGACATCCGACTTTTACATGTTCCCTAGTTGCTATGGCAGAGCACCAAACTCCACAACATGTTCTAGCAGTATGGTTCGCTTCTATGCTGGTCTGGCAAAACTATACACAATTTTGAGTTCCATGATGTCATGAGCTTACTAATTATCACTCCATCAGAAGAATTCTTGTAGTATATGACCACTGAAGTTGCATTATTGGAATTGATCCATTCTTCTCGTAGCTCGGTTGGATGAGATGCTGATTCTGTCATCTCGTAGCATGTTCATGCTGGGAGCAAGCAGTCTTGTGTAACGATCAAAATATAGGAGCTGCTTCATAAGAAGAGCGAACTCCCGAGGAAATTTCAGCCCATAAGACTCGCTAACCCTCACCTGGCGGATGTAGCAATAAAATCGTTAGCTTTCATTTCTATTTGTTTCGTTTCCCTAGAATCATATGTATGGCTAGAGAAAAGTTAAAATAAAGAACAAATAAAACCTGCAACAGTGTTATTAAAATCTCAGACGGTAACAAATCATTGGCATGACAGCCAAGTGTTCGACTCCATAATGGAGGGCCCAATAATGCAACTCCAAAGACCTATCTAAAACGAATAAGATTTGAATATATCCTCGTATCCACCCAAAAATAGGCAAGCAACAAAGCTTCTGTAGCAAGCAGTACTAAAAGTGGAAGAAATAATATTTTTGGATAGCTTCTTATCCTTAAATATCCTATGCTACTTTTTGTTTCCTGTAGTGCCATTCATCTACTCTAGATAGAACCCAGAAGAAAGTGCCTCACCAGATCAAGAAATAGTGCATTCATTTGTCTCTCGTCCAGGACAACATTGGCAGATACTGCTGTAGCATCAGGACCTCTTGCTGTTGCAACTATGATTTCAGTATCCAAGTCCTGCTTAACAAATGATAAAGCTTTAGTGTATTTGGGTATTCCTATGTCTCAAAAAAAGTGAATAACAAGTAACCACTGAATGTCAAGTACAACACAACTTAAAGGTCAGAGTTAAGGAAAAAAAAGCTGCGCGAAAATGTGGCACAATAGCTATCTTAAATCTGCATCTTAATTGAGATTTGACAGCTGTTACAGTTTTGGCAAACGTAACACACAAAAGATAAGGCACTTCGGAAGAAGGTCGATCAAGCCTACAGAATATGAAAAATATCCTACTGCCGTTGGGAAACATCAAAGAAAAATATCCTACTGCCGTTGGGAAACATCACCTGTATTGATGAGAATATCTTTTGCAAGTCCTTTGCAAACTCATTAACATTTATATCTGTCCCTGTAGCACCCATTTCGGAAAGGGCAGAAGCCATGGCATCATAATCCTCAGTTGCAAAAGAAGCCAAAAAAACCTCCATTGCAGCCCAAGTCCTTGGGGATATTCGACCAACAATTCCTGTAAGGTATTAACTCATATAACTACACTTCATCGCTACTACTTTGCGAGTAATGAATGACAAGGAAAGTAGCAATATAAGACCAGCATGATAACGACAGTGAACAAAGGTACAAGGATTTCGTGTATATGTGAGTAAAAGGTTGACATTCAACTGTACATGAAATGCATATTCCATTACATCTATAATATAGTTGAGAAATGGAATTATTACGAAATAAAAATAAAGGCAGAAAATGTTACCGAAATCAATAAATCCAATACGCCCATCACGAAGCAACCAAAGGTTTCCTGCATGCACATCAGCGTGAAAAGATTCACATGATATCAAGCTTCCAAACCTGCACATTTTGTAGATTTGTCAATATGCATAATCTAATGTTTGACTAGTTCATAAAAAGAAAACTTAAAAGAATCACGATTCAAGTTAGGCATCTTTGGAGCTTACCAGACATTAAGGGCAGTTACTAAAGTCAACTCAGGATCAGGAACAAGAGATCTTATCGAATCAAGATCAGTGAGCGGAACACCATACAATCTTTCCATAGTTAAGACACGCTTTGTGCTACAGTGCTGATACACAAAAGGAGCTTTAGCCTGCCTGTCAAATCCCATTGCTTCTATGTATCTCTGAAAAGCCTCAATGTTTGCAGCTTCTTTTCTAAAATCAACTTCTTCAAGCATTGATTCCTTTATGTCCTTGACAATACCTACCTAAAATATAAATTTTTGTTATGCTGTGAGTCAAGTATTTTCCTTGGATATGAATTTCATCACTAGTAGATCATTTACCAGGGATGTTCTCTGTAACTCAGGGTTAAGAAATTCCAAAACACGTGCAACAACATAGATAAAATTCAGATCAGCAACCAAAGTATCTTCAATACCAGGCTTTAGTACTTTAATCACCACATCCTTCTGCGAGCTCTTCAATCTAGCCCCATGAACCTGGAAAACGATCATAATTATCTCAATGCTTCAATGCTGGAGTGTATAACTAATTCAAAAGGCCCCTAAAGAAAACCTGTGCTATTGAGGCAGAAGCTATTGGAACGGGATCAATGTATTCATATACACTATCCAGAGGTCGTTGCAATTCCTCATGCAGTATTGATTGAATCACATCAAATGGTACAGAAGGTGCTCGATCAAAGCAGTTTTGGAATTCCTCCACATATTCTGCGGGAAACAAAGTTGGTGCAGATGCTATAAACTGCACCATCATCAAGTCAGCAAACTATTCTTGCCCAAATATAAGAAACAGTTTGTTGTTAGATCTGCTTCCCTCACCCACTGCAAAAGATCCCATGGAAAAGATAACATATTTCTGTATCGTGTCATATGCTATCCTTCAACACTAAGTCAGGTCTATTGAGTGAGCATGTGAATTTACACAACCAGTTGTTGCATCTTATTAGGAGCCTTTCTTTCGTTGGCCATGTACGCATGGTTACACCACCAAGGATGTCATTAATACAACTTAAGTTTTCAACTACATGGTTAAGAATTTTAAAAGAGCAATTGGTTATACAATTCAGCACATGGTGCAGTTTATCATAGTGTAAAGTATCAAGATACTCTTACCTGACCTAGCTTGATATAAGTCGCACCCATGCGCTCGAAAAGCCTTCTAAGGTAAAGAGGTGAAAGCAAACCAAGTCGCATCTGAGCTGGAATTCCTGCTGATGTGTTAGCTGTCTGCACTAGATTGAACGCACAATGTTATGCTTATGCTGAACCAAGACCATGCTAACAACTGTGTTTGTTAAACTAGGTGGTTGTTGTGTTTGTTAAGTTAGGTAATTGCTAATAAACCAAACCCAAGATAGTGCCATCCTCGTCCACATAGATGAGATTTTACTTTCACCCCAACCCTTGTATTGTCCTTGCAAGCCAACCGTTTGCATTTTCAATCACACCATTTGCATTTTCAATCACGCTATTTGCATTTCCAGTGACACCGAGGTTTACAACGAGAAAAGATCAAGGGACACAAGTAAAGGGGAAAATTGAAACCTTTGAGAAGTCATTCAGCCACTCCCCACCAACCCCAAGGACAGCTTGGATCCCTTGGGCCATCCTGAAAGCACCTCGAGGACCTGTGCTGATCGATGTCTGGAGAAGGTCCTCAACTAATTTAGGCAGTTCACTAGCTCTATCTGCATTTGAGGGGTAATAAATGAAGAAAAGTTTAATCCACGCGAGCACAAGACAGACTTGGACTCCACAAATTGACCCCCAGATTAAACGAAACAAATTGCCTCCTAGCTAGTAGCTAGTAGAAATAAGCTAGTATGTAACACACTCATAATAGGGAAATCACAGAGTGGATCATTTCAGAAGAGGCGAAATCAATCAGTTGATTACCTTGGATGCGAGTTGAGAAGTCCTGTGCCTGAGAGGAGCGCGCGACAACCCTAACCCCGACGCCACCGCGACTCCGCCCCGCCCGTCCGGACCTTATCCTGGCGACGGACACACGGGGGAGGCGGTGGATGTGGAGGAGGATTGGGGAGCGCGTTACGGCGCTCCTCGCAGCCGCCATCGGTGGGAGGGGGTCTGGGTGGCTCGCCGGCGACGGGGTCACGAAGAGAGGCAGCAGGCAGGGGCGGGTCTGCTCCGCGCGAACGAAGGTTGTGTGGGTGGAGCCCGAGCGCCGGTGGGTGTTCCGGCTGAAGGCGCGACACGTGTGCTTCGGGGTGGCCTCACTTGAGCTGCTGCTCTGTTCCCCGCCGGTCAACGGCGTTGCGTGAGCGTGACATTCTTCCGCTTCACTGAATCCTTTGCATGGTGTGATGCTGTCCTGCACGGGTGTGGAGGTGAATAAACAAAAGGAGACGGTGGTGGGGGAACAGAAAAAGAAAGGTGGCACTTTCAGGCGCAGAAAGCGTGCTGCAGCTGGAGAGGGGAGTGCGGTGTGTGGGGAGGGGGGGAGAAAGAGGCACCTGGAGGGAGGTGATGAGGTGGGTGACGGCCTGAATAAAAAGATGAAGGCCATGGAGGAATATGTGTTGGCGAGGCAGGGGGGCGATGAATTTGATGACGAAACGGCAGGACGGCAGAGCCAGTCCTGCCTAGATAAATGAGGATCATCGCTTGGAATTGCCGGGGATTGGGGAATGGCCCGGCAATTCGTGGCCTTCTGGAGCTCCAGAAGGAGGAGGCCCCGGATGTGCTTTTTCTGTCGGAGACGAAGCACGATGGCAAGTGGCTGGAGTGGTTAAGATGGAGATTGGGTATGACTAATATGGTGGCTCGCGATAGCGATGGCGCAAGCGGTGGCCTTGCGGTCTTTTGGAGAAAGGAGATTAATCTCACTGTTCTTAGCATGTCAAAATACCATATTGACATGTCAGTAAAGGAGGATGATGATTTTGTATGGAGGTTCACGGGTGTGTATGGTGAATCAAAAACTGATGAAAAAACAAAAACGTGGGAGATGTTGCGTACTTTAAAAGAGAAAAATGATCTTCCATGGTTATGTAGTGGGGATTTTAATGAAATTTTGCTCCATCATGAAAAGGATGGAGGGGCGTTGAAACCTGAATATTTACTAGAGAATTTTCGGAAGGCCTTAGAGGATTGTGGCCTCCATGATCTGGGCTATGTAGGGGATGTATACACGTGGCGTAATAACCATCATAATGCTACAAGCTATGTTCGTGAGCGGCTGGACCGTGCTGTTGCTAATATGGCTTGGCGATGCAAGTTTCCCCTTGTCCGGGTGATTAATGGTGACCCACGTCACTCAGACCATCGCCCGGTCATTGTTGACGTGGGGGAACGGGAGTTGAGGAGATGGGAAGGACCACGTGAGGTGCTTAAGAAATTTGAAGCCCGATGGTTGGAGGAGGACGACTGTGTGTCAAAAGTCGAGGAGGCCTGGGGGAATGCAATGTTGTGTGGAGGTGTAAGTATGATGGAAATGCAGGGGATGATCCTTGGTGAACTGTGGGAGTGGGACCGTGATGTTTTGGGAATTTTGGAGAAGCGTGTTAAAAATGCAAGAAGAGAGTTGGAAAGGTGCAGAAGGAGAGGTATCTCACAAGATCAAGTCAACCGTGAGCATCTGTTGAAATATAAATTGGAAAGATTGGAGGATCAACTTCATGTGTATTGGAAACAGCGGGCTCATAACATGTGGTTGACTAAAGGGGATAGAAACACTAAATTTTTTCACGCCTTTGCATCTGAAAGGAAGAGAAGAAACATGGTGAAGAAGTTAAAGGACGACAATGGTGATGTGGTGGAAGGAGACAGACTGAAAAGTTTCATTGCCGGGCAATATCAAAATTTGTTTCTCACATGTGCTAGTGCTGAAGCTGAGGAAGTGATCAATTGTGTCCAGAGCCGGGTCACACATGAGATGAACTCTATTCTGACGGCCCCTTATTCAGGTGATGAAGTATGGCAGGCCTTGGAGTGCATAGGCGATCTCAAAGCACCCGGGGCAGATGGTATCCCGGCTATCTTTTATAAAAAGTTCTGGAATCTGGTGGGCGAGCAAATAAAAAAGGAGGTCCTGGCAGTTTTAAATGGTGGGGAAATGCCTGGGGGATGGAATGATACTATTGTGGTTCTTATTCCGAAAGTTAAAATGCCGGAGAAGTTAAAAGACCTGAGACCAATTAGCTTGTGCACAGTACTATATAAACTGATTTCAAAAGTTATTGCCAATAGGCTCAAGCTTGTTCTGCCTGAAATTATTTCCCAGTCTCAAAGTGCTTTTGTTCCGGGTCGCATGATAACTGACAACGTGCTCCTCGCTTATGAGCTGACCCACTTTTTGAAAAATAAGAGACATGGAAGTAGGGGGGTGGCAGCCATCAAACTGGACATGAGCAAAGCATATGATCGAGTAGAATGGAGCTTCTTACAGAAAATGATGGTAAAGATGGGTTTCAACATGAATTGGGTGGATTTAATTATGAAATGTGTCTCCACGGTAAATTACAGGATTAAAGTGAATGGTGATTATACTGATACAATCCTCCCTCAGCGGGGTTTAAGGCAAGGGGACCCCTTGTCTCCTTATCTGTTCATTTTGTGTGCGGAAGGGCTATCTGCCATGTTTCAAAAAGCCGAGCTAGAAAAGAAAATTGTGGGGATAAGGGTCAGCCGGGGTGCTCCTAGTGTCAATCACTTATTCTTTGCTGATGACTCGCTGGTGTTGATGAGGGCTTCTATTCATGATGCTAGGGAACTGAGAAGGATACTGGAAGTGTACGAGAGGGTCTCGGGCCAGATGATAAACAAAGAGAAATCCTCTATTCTGTTCAGTCCCAACACAGACCCAAACGTGAAGGACCAGATGAGGGCAATTCTTTCTATCAGGCAAGAAGCCAGAAATGAAAGATATTTGGGACTTCCTGTTTCAGTTGGGAAATCAAGAAAGAAAGCCTTCTCATATATAAAGCAGAAAATTTGGTCAAGGGTGCAAGGATGGCAGAAAAAACTCCTATCAAAGGCCGGCAAGGAGATTCTTATTAAGGCAGTTGCACAGGCTATCCCCACCTATGCCATGTCGTGTTTTGATATTACAAAAGGACTCTGTGATGAATTGAGTACTATGATTGGTCGCTATTGGTGGAGTCAGCAGGACAAAACAAATAAAATTCATTGGATCAGCTGGGAAAAGCTTACACGCTCAAAGAAAAAAGGTGGGCTTGGTTTCCGTGATCTCCATCTTTTTAATAGGGCCATGCTAGCTCGACAGGCGTGGAGGTTGTTAACTTGTCCGGAGTCCTTATGTGCACAAGTTCTCAAGGCAAAATATTATCCAAATGGTAGCCTTCTTCAGTGTCAGCCACGAAGGGGCATCTCATATTCATGGAGGAGTATTTTGGTGGGGCTGGAGTTGCTAAATGATGGTTTGATATGGAGAGTCGGTGATGGTACATTGATCAATATATGGTCTGATCCCTGGCTCCCAAAAGGTACAACGAGGAAGCCTGTAACCCCGAGAAGAGCCTCTCTGTTAACCCGCGTGAGTGAATTAATTAATCCGGCTACAGGCGAGTGGGATGAGCAATTGGTAAATGATACCTTCTGGCCGGAAGATGCTGAAGTCATACTGACTCTGCCGATTGGGGAAGGAATGCTAGATTGGCCTGCATGGCACTATGACACAGCTGGGAAATTTTCAGTGAAGTCGGCTTATAAACTAGCAGTGCAAAACCGAGATAGGGAGGCTGGCAATGATGCTTCTACTTCAAGTGCTGCAGGGTCAAATGGGGAGCAGTTTCCATGGCATAAAATCTGGCAACTGAAAGTGCCGAATAAGGTTAAAATGTTCTTGTGGCGCTTTGCTCACAACAGTTTGCCGGTCCGCAGGAAATTGAAGAAAAGGGGTGTGAAAACTGAGACAATCTGCCCAGTGTGTCAAAGACTCGACGAGGACTGTGGCCACCTGTTTTTCAAGTGTAAGCAGGCGCGCGTTTGGTGGCGAGTGATGAACCTCGACCACACCCGGCAATTACTCTTACAGTGTCAGTCCGGGAGGGAAGTGCTGCTGCACATATGGCGAGAGAAGGAGGAGATACAACTGAAGATAGTCACTTTTCTATGGAGGTGGTGGACCGCAAGAAACAAGGCCAATGCGGGGGAGAGAGTGTGGTCTTTGTCAGAAGTATGCAGCTCTGTTGATTATCATCTGATGGAATTTGCAAAGCTGAAGAAGTCGGAGAAAGAGACAGTGCCAAAAAGTAATATAAGATGGTCTCCGCCAACTGATAGCTCCTACAAACTGAATGTCGATGCGTCCTTTCTAGATTCCTCAAAGAAGGGCGGATGGGGATTTGTGGTGCGCGATTACACAGGCTCTTTCCTCGAAGGTGGTGCAGGGAAAATTGCTCGGGTTTCTTGTGCTCTGCACGCAGAGGCGATCGCCGCTCTCAAGGGGTTAGAAAGGGCCGCTTTCCTGGGTATGCCTAATGTTATTTTGGAAACGGATGCTGCTAATTTGGGAAAGGCCATCACATCAGACACCTTGGATCGAAGCCACCTGGGAGGCTTGTTCAGGCAAATTAGAGACTTCATGTGTTCTAGTTTTAATTCTGTTTTGGTCTCTGTTTGTCCGAGAGTTTGTAACAAAGTGGCAGATGTTTTAGCTGCCCGTGGTGTTAGTGCTCTGCTTGATGGCGAGCATGTGTTCTGGTGCCAGGCACCAAGCTTTGTAACTGAACTGGTTTCAGGCGATTTGCCTGACGCTCGTGGTTAATGAAAGCTTAACAACTCAAAAAAAAAAAAAAGAATCCTGATGTTCGTCATTTTGATTTTTTTTTTGAAAGGGATGCCTAATATCTAAACTAATAAGGCACGAGTTGTGCGACCAATGACCCTCCACCTAAATATTGTGTACCCTTCTCTAAACCCACCGTTGATTTCAATCGGGCCCGCAACCTTAAAACCGTTCCGATCGTCGATTCCCTCAACCCTCCTAGCGTTACGTCACAGAATCAGGCCTGATGGCATCCTTTACGTTGAGAATCAGCCTGTTAGTCATGTTTTTTCTCACCGGCGATTATCGATACCCGCCCACCCCGACCCACCAGCGTATTTTCCGTCCTTGTTTTGGTAGCGCGATTATAGTTTCCAATCGTAGCGATTAGAATTTCCAAACTTACCGCACTGCCTCTCCGTCCTTGTTGTGGTAGCGCGATTAGAGTTTCCAATCGTAGCTATTAGAATTTCCAAAAACGTAGCGCACTGCCTCGCCGACGATCTTGTGCGGCGATCGGGGTTCGTCGCTTCGCTACCAACGAGAGGAGAAGACGAGGACCGGTCTCCGCGACGATCCTTCCTGCGCGGTGATTGAAGACGGGGTTCGTTGCGCCAGCTGGTGATCCTTCTCGTCCTTCTCGGCGCTGCTCTGCGTGCCTCCGCTGCAGACGAGATCCGCACTCGCGGTGGCTTGCCAAAGTCGAGAAGGTCGGCGGCGCATTTAGCCCGTCGTGGTTTTGGACGGCTGGTTCGTCGCTTTGGTGATCGAGGAAGACGGCGTCGAATTGGTCGTGCCTCGCGACTCTTTCTCCCTACCGGTGGGTCACCATCTTGGCTGTTTTCCCCATTGCCCATTTTTGTCTTATGTAGTTGATCTCATGATCTAACAGGGCATGACTTGTTTTAGGGTTTAGTACTGTCACGGGCCCCGGCACCTCGACGAACTTCGCGACCACGCAGGTGTTCGGCGCCACGACGATCCGTCGCCTGCTCTAGCTGACGACCTGCGCGACGACGACGACCTGCGGCGACTGGTCTCTCTGTATACTCCTGATCTCTCCACGTTTTTCCTCTTCTATCTGCTCACGACATGGCTTAAATATTCTGCCCGCGAGACCTTTGTATATTAATTATTTGACACGATATTTACTGTTGGATCGCGTTTGACTTGTATTGACAGTGAACGGCACCAGTTGATATTCATCTTCGAGAATGGATCTTCGAGAAGGAGGCCCCCTAGGTGACCATAATGGAAATCCTGAGTTTCCAGGTGCGTGTTGTACGTCATGGTAATGACTCCTCTGACTTTAGTTTAGATTTAAAAATTTCGTTTCGTCAGGTGATGCAGATGATGTGCGAAAACGTCAGAATAAAGAACGTCAACAACGGTTTCGTGTGCGGCAAAAAGAGGATTATACGGGTGACGCAAATGATCCTGTGCTTACGAAGAATCGTGCCGATACTGCGGAACGTACTAGAAGGTGGCGTGCGCGGCAAACGGATGGGTGCAACAACAATCCGCTGTCGTTGGGTAATGCTTGTGAGCCACCTGGTGGGCCGGTGCTGTGTATTTTTGGTTTTTAAATACATATTTCTTCCACGTTGGCTTAATGTTGTTTTACCAAATATCATTATTTAGGTTATAATGAAAATGAGCGTCCATGCGATGAACTTTCTGGGTTAGTAAGATCGAAAAAAGCTGCGAGGAGTCGAGGTCCGATCCCGACCGAAATTACGCTGTTGTTTCCTTAAAATTAACTATTTGATTGCTTATATTTATATGCATCAGGTGCATATGGAATCGGTGGCTCACCAAGGACAATAGGTGATGTTCTTTATTTCGATTTACTGATGTGCTGAGATTTGTACGTACTGTTTTTAAAAACTTTATAACTTAGACGTCTTCCTTTAGATCGGTCTCCTTTGTCCGATGTTACGAACCTGGTAGCACCAACGGTGGGATCGCCTGACCATACTGGTGTTGGAAGACGGGCGATACATGTGTCTCAACAAAAGTCTGGTGAGTTATATTTGAATATACTTAACTATTCCTTTCTAAAACATCTCTTTCTCTAGGAATTTAAATAAAAACAGAATCTGTTATGTCATAAGTGATCCCAATACACAGTCATGGAGTTTCATTACTTTAGATTAGATACATCGATAAATTTTCATAACACAGGCAAGAGGGATCACGCCGTCACTCCCTCTCCACCACCGTTGGTGCAGGCTCTGCTGAACAGGATATATCTGATGCTAACGATATTGAAACACGTGAAGAAATGCGAAAGGCTAAGAACCGTAAATATGCACAAGAATATCGTAAAAGGAAGCGGGAAGAGCGGGAGAAAGCACATGAAGGTCGTTGCATTTTCATATTCCAATTCTTGATAACTTTCAGAGCATTAGATTACTTGGGTTTACAAGTCACTGATATGTTTTATATCCATCTCTCTATTTAGGAAATAACATTCAGACTCCGACATTACCTTCATGTGCTTCGAATGAACAGGCATCCGGAAAGAGAAACTATGTCAGAAAAAACAAAGAAACCACCGGCTCAATTCGAATGCTTGGTACTATATATGCGCTATAAATTTTAACTTTGTCTAATTCAGTAATTTTTTTTGTTCTCTAATCGCGGGTTTGATTGATCAGGAATCAAACAAGATACTGTGTCGACCCCAAACCTGCATAAAACAGGTTACAACTTGAGCGATGGAGTTTTACAGTACGTGATGTTTTTGGTGGCTACTAATATGATTATTCTTCTTTTTTCCTTTCTGTATTTTAGAACACACACAGTGGTCTGGGGTTACAGAACAACAACGGACTCCGGTTTCGGCAGATCGTTTTGCTGTTGATGGTACCCCTGTTAATGCACTGACAGCAGAACCATCTACAATGCATCAGCATTGGTTGATGTGCGATGTCATTCAACATAGTGAGACTGCTGCAACCTTAAACCAACATTGTGAAAGCGCTGGTGACGTACACGATGATAGTTGGCTTCACAGAAACGATGATTACTTACCAAACTCATCACCAATTATGCATAATAATAATGATGACAGTGCATGCGAGTATGTTCAATGTGTTACATCTGAGCAATCGAAAAAGGTTAAGAAGGCTGTGTATATGAAAGGATATATGACAGAATACCGGAAGAAGCAAAAGGAGGAAGCAGCCAGGGTAGCTGCATCTAGGCAAGCTGCTAAAAAGGAAGCTGAAGAAAGTCGCTCCGCAGAAAGGAAATCTACTGCATGTCTGTCCAAGCGCACTATAGGTGCCAGTTTTTTGAGAATTATATATTATAATTTTTATTGTTTCTAATGTCTTATGGGTTATTTTGTAACAGATGCATGGGAAGCCCAAAGACTAGAGGTGAGTTACGGTCAGCAGTCGGATGCAACTCCAACTAGACCACTTGCCAGACCAGGTAACACTAACTCATTTTTTGATGGATTGATGGAACATTTGTTATTCGGTGAGCTGATTTGATTCATTGTACTGAAGGTGATGTACGTGACGATAATGTGGGCGATCGTGGCAATTGGGAACCTGATGACTCTCAACGTACCCAATTCGGTAATTTTCTTTATTCAGTTTGGCGCCCGGTAACTTTGTGACCCTCATCCTCGACTGTTTTTTCTTTTTTTTTTGGCTTCGTAGTCGAGGAGGATCTTGACGCTGTAGACCCGGGCGTCCATGATGCCTATAACATTGACGAGGAGGATGATGAGGCAAGACTCTATGGGTTACGTGGTATGTATTTCCAATATATGCATCCATTATGTTTTATTGTCCACTATAAAACAAGATCATACTGTAACCCACTTACGTATGTAATTTGCAGATGTTAAATACAAGTCGTATCGGGTGGAAACCGGCAGATGCAGCAATGGAAAGGATCCTTATGACCATGTTTATTCCAAGCTGCCGAAAAAACACCATGTTCTGAGCCAGGTTGATGATTGCAAATATTGTCGCGCCAAAAGGATTAAAGGCGAAGGGGATGCATTCTGTTGTAGAAAGGGGCTGGTCAAAATACATATCCCAGAGGTCCCTGCTGAATTGATGAGGTTGTTCACAAGTCAAACGGACACTGATGCAAAATATTTCCGGAAGAACATCAGATATTTCAACTCTCATTTTTCTTTCACCAGTATGGGAGCCAAAGTTGATCGTCGTGTAGCCACTGCAGCGGGCACTGGTGTTTATACCTTTAGGATACAGGGACAGATATACCACAGGCTAGATCAGCTTACGCATGGAGGGTATGGTCCCAGGCATATGCAGCTCTATTTCTATGACACAGATTTCACTATTGAACACAGGGTAAAAAGATCTCCCCATCTGGATGTAGGCCTCATACGGAACATACTGCAGCTTTTGGAGAGTAACCCTTACACGAAGACGTTTAGAATGTTAGGTGGTGTACAAAATCTTGAAGAATACAAAATTGAGCTTAACACAGATATTGATGTCGATCAGAGAAGATACAATGCTCCAACTGTTTCTCAGGTCGCGGCAATCTGGATGCCGGGTACCGATGCACAACATATGTTTGAGAGGAGTGTCATGGTTTGTGGATTGGCAAACAAGCCGGTATATATTAGGGCATATCACGGCTGCTATGACCCGCTATCTTATCCATTATTTTTTCCTGGGGGCGAAGCTGGCTGGAATAAAAATATACAATATGTCGAACAAAAAAAGGACGATAAGAGAGATAATGGAGAACCAGAAGAGCTCATTGATCCAGCACAAGGGCAAGGTTAATTTTTTTTGACAAAAAGATAATTAAAAATACATCATAATTCAAAACATGAGTCCTTAAGACACATACTATAACATGTGGATGATGCTGTTCTTATTTTTACGCAGATAATGGTGAAATGCAATATGAAGAATTTCCTGGGGATCCCGACTCAAATACCAAATGTGTTAGTGCAAGAGAATATTATTGTTACAAGATGCAGATTAGAGACGATGAATTTAATGTATTGTTTTACGGTGGACGCCTTTTTCAACAGTACATTGTTGACATATACATTAAGATTGAGACTATGCGTCTTGACTGGTACTCTTTGCCGGCGCACCAGAAAATCATTCGTGCTGATCTGTACAAGGTATCCACACTGTGGTCATGTTATTGTTAAACTATATGTATTGATTTTTTTTTCAAATGTTAAGACATAGCATGTTCTGTGCATGGGGCTGCTTATTTAAGATGAACAGTACATGAATGTTGATTTGCAACCAATAAAATAGTAGAGGATGCTATATACTTCTTAGATAATTTAAGTGTAAGTCATCAGACAAGGAATTCAAGATGTGGGCTCATTGTTAAAACGTTGATGGTAATTTTTTTCAAATTTTAAGATATATCATGTTCTGTGCATGGGGGTGTTTATTATAGATGAACAGTTCAGGAATGTTTGATTTCCAACGTTTTAAAAGAAGAAAGCATGCCATATACTTCTTATAATTTAATCTAAACTAATAATACTGAATTATGTTTTTTAATTTACCAACAATACAACGAATATAAATGTCGGTGGATAGTGGGACTACATATATTGGGTTTTTTATTTATGTCTGTACAGTGCGAACCCTTTGTCTTTTTTTGTGTTATATACATATTTTTATTCAGACTATTAACTTTTTGTTTTCTGATAGTGGGACTACATATATTGGGTTTTTTATTTATGTCTGTATAGTGCGAACCCTTTGTCTTTTTTGTGTTAGATACATATTTTTATTCAGACTATTAACTTTTTGTTTTCCTTGTGCAGGGAGTTATGGACACTCTCGCGTCTGGTGAGACACGCGCATCAGAAGCTGGTCGTCGACTTATCCTTCCACGATCTATGACTGGTGGCGACCGCGACGTCCAGATGAGATTTCTTGATGCCATGACATTGGTGCAGCGTTTTGGGAAGCCCGCCTATTTTGTGACTATGACTTGCAACCCTTACTGGGATGAGGTTTTAGAGCGGCTTCTATCAGGACAAACCCCGCAAGATCGCCCAGATATAGTGGCAAGGGTGTATAGAGCAAAGCTTCGTGATTTGGAGGATTTTCTGATTAAGAAGCAGCATTTTGGCGAGGTTGCGGCGTATGCTCACGTCACTGAGTTCCAAAAGAGGGGGCTCCCTCACGAGCACTTTTTATTGATCATGAAGAATGGTAGCAAGTTAAACAGTCCCGATGATTATGACAAATACATATCAGCTGAGATTCCTGACCAGAAGAAGTATCCCGTATTGCATGACCTTGTGTGCAAGCACATGATGCATGGGCCATGCGGTGCGTTGAACAAAGATTGCCCATGCATGATTGATGGGAAGTGTCGTTTCCGTTACCCTCGACAGTTCTGTGAAGCAACACAGCAGGGTAAGGACTCATATCCAGTTTATCGGCGGAGGGACGACGGTCAGCGAGTGCATATTAGGAAGGCTGAATTGGACAATCGATGGGTCGTTCCATATAATCCTACTCTCTTGATGCGTTACAATTGTCACATTAATGTTGAGATTTGCTGCAGCATCAAGTCAGTGAAGTACTTGTACAAGTACATCTATAAGGGTCATGACAAAGCATCTTTCAGCGTAGACAAGTCAGAGAACGAGGATAAAGTCATAGATGAGATCAAGCAGTACCGAGATGCAAGGTGCATCACGCCACCAGAGGCCGTGTACAGGCTATTTAAATTCCCCCTATACACTATGTACCCACCTGTGCTACAACTGGCTGTTCACTTGGAGGGAATGCATATGGTCGCATTCAATTCTACTGCAAATCTGAATGATGTCGCGAAAAGTAAGAAGGCACAGAGGTCCCAGCTTACTGAATATTTCAAGATGAATGCTACAGACCCCGATGCGTCTAAATACTTGTATAAAGAGTTTCCAGAGTTTTACACATGGAACAAGTCGAAAAAGTTTTGGAAGCCAAGAGAACAGAGGATGCAGATTGGGCGTATGGTATATGCAAATGCTTCCGAAGGCGAGAGGTTTTACCTACGGATGTTGTTGAATCACGTGCGGGGCGCAACCTCCTACCAGCACCTAAGAACATTGCATGGTGTCGAGTACTCTACTTTCAGGGAAGCATGTGAACACAGGGGAATAGTAGAGACCGATGACACTCTGGACAAGACCCTGTCTGAATGTGCTATTTGGCAGATGCCTCGCAAATTTCGGCAAACTTTTGGTATGATAATGGTTTTCTGTGAGCACACCAATATCCGTGATTTGTGGGACAAGCACTATGATTCCTTGTCTGAGGACTTTCGTCGAACTATAAAAAATGAACCCGAGGTGCAGCAGAGGGTTCTCATTGAGATTGAGAAAATAGTTGAAGGAATGGGCAAGGACTTTGATAGTTTCGGACTGCCTAAGCTGGATACGCCGCAAGGTAATGTGAACGAGCATCCCCTCCTTTATGTTTCTTTCTTGTTAGAATAAACTTACAGTAGCTTCTCTGTGATCATATTTTTCATATCTAATCTAAACTAACTGCAATAGCATTTTTTGGTCCGTGAATTCCTCTTTATTCATACATGCTCACTTGATTTTTTGGAATGAAATTATGCTACATGTGTCAGTCATCCTGCTCGGAGATGCATTTGATTCATATTTTTAGTGCACGCGAAAGCTGAAAACGTGTGCACCTCATGTCATTGTTGAAAGGTAGTGAGCTGACAGTTTTAGGAAGGCAGTGAGCATTTGCAAACTTGTCAGTGTTGAAAGGGGTTTTTCCTCGCGAGCTTTATTGTTCAGATTGTTGGCCTTTTCAATGACTCTGGATAATCACTTCTCATATTGGTTACTGAATATACCGGATGCTGTATATAAGCAATGAACCAACCAGATTCCATTGCAAATTTGGCTAAAGCATTATCAACCATTTTAATCGACTTTCTAGCTAACCTATCTGTGATTTCCCATCTTGTAGTTTTGTACCATTCCATTTGTTTTACATGTTCTTGGCTCGTTATTATTTCTTAGATATCGCGTGTTTGACATGTTTGGCATTTCAATACTATTTGTTGTATGAATTTTTTACTTGCTCACCTTATTAGTTTAGATATTTGATGGATTTGACATAGGCCATCAGGCTGCTACCATAGCATGTGTGAAAATTTCAATCTATGAGTTTTCCATGTTACCAGTGTATTCCAGAAAATATCGAGTAAGCTTATTGTGGAACAATGATATGGAGCATAATAATCATTGTCAATTAATCGTTTGTTCATTCTACATATTTTTTTGATGATTAGTTTGTTCTGTTTTATTATATATCTAGGTTAAATATGCTTGAATGTGTGTACTTAATGTAGTCATTTTTATCCTCAATACGGCTACCAAATGTTGAATTTCAAAGTTTTAATTATTAGGAAGGACTGTATACGGCTACCAAATGTTGAATTTTCAATATTTTGCAATAAGGTGTAAATGGTATTCACGTTTGATATAGTCCACAACCATGTATCATTGCTATTGATCACACTGGTATAATTATTAGAGAGCATATATCTATCATTGCACAGTATTACTGCTATATGTCCTTTTTGAGACTATAAGCTAAATAATGTCGTAACCATAAGTGATTTTAGATATTGGAATAGCAATTGGGGTTGTAAAATTAATATATGGCTAATACTGTGCAATATTTTGATTACAGGAAGCAGGGATCGGGACTATTATCGGGAACTGAATGATGAGTTATCTCTACGCGCTGACAAAGCGGATCTTAATATTGTCCCGACTCTTAATGCCGAACAGCGTGCTGGTTTTGATGAGATTATGGACCATGTCAAGTCAGGAAAGGGTAGAGTCTTCTTTGTTGATGGACCTGGTGGAACTGGAAAAACTTACCTCTATAAAGCATTGATTGCTACAGTTCGAGACATGGGGCTAATAGCTGTTGCAACCGCCACGTCTGGTATAGCGGCCTCTATTATGCCGGGTGGTCGCACAGCTCACTCGAGATTTAAAATCCCCATAAAGATTAATGATGAGAGCATGTGCAGCTTCACCAAACAGAGTGGCACAGCAGAGTTGCTTCGCAGGGCGAGCTTATTGATATGGGATGAGGTCGCAATGACAAAGAGACAAACTGTCGAGACCCTTGATAGATCACTTCAGGACATTATGGGTTCTTCACAGCCATTTGGTGGCAAGGTCATGGTTTTCGGAGGAGATTTCAGACAGGTACTCCCCGTGGTCCCTCGTGGGACCAGAGCTCAGATTACTGACGCATGTCTACTCAGATCATACTTGTGGGAGAAAGTTCGGAAGATCAAGCTCACTCGGAACATGAGAGCACAAACAGATCCTTGGTTTTCGGAATATCTGCTCAGAATTGGCAGTGGCACTGAAAAATCTACTGTGGATGAATATGTGAAGATTCCTGATGATATCTTAATTGATTATTTGCAAGAGGATGCCATTGACAACCTTATCGACAATGTGTTTCATGGTCTTGCGGACAATGTATCATCTGCCGCCTACATGAGCCAGCGTGCTATTCTTTCCACCAAGAATGAGCACGTTGATGTTTTGAACGCAAAGATGATAGATATATTTCCCGGTGATGCAAGGACGTACTACAGTTTTGATTCGGTGGAGGATGACTCCACCAACAATTACCCTATTGATTTCCTGAATTCACTTACGCCAAATGGCCTTCCTCCTCATGAACTGAAGCTTAAGATCAACTGCCCTCTCATTTTGTTGCGCAATCTAGATCCGCACAATGGCTTGTGCAATGGCACCCGTCTGGTCGTAAGGGCTTTGCAAGACAATGCAATAGACGCTGAAATTGTTGGCGGTGCACACGCTGGTGAGAGGGTGTTTATTCCCAGAATACCTCTATCTCCCTCGGAAGATCTATCATTGCCGTTCAAATTCAAAAGGAAGCAATTTCCGGTCAGACTCAGCTTTGCAATGACTATCAATAAAGCTCAAGGACAGACGATCCCGATTGTTGGCGTATTTCTACCTGAACCTGTCTTTGCTCATGGTCAATTATATGTAGCATTGTCTAGAGGTGTATCTCGACATACGACCTGGGTACTTGCTAAACCAAATAAGTTGCTAGACCCTGCTGGTAAAAGCACCAAGAACATCGTTTATAGAGATGTGTTAGAGTCCTGTTAGTGTTTGGAGATTTCAGTTAATAGATGGTGGTTGTATTGAAACACTAAACCAAATAAATAATGTTGAGAGCTGTCTGAGGAACGTGGAGCATGGACTGTTTTGATGTTTGGCACTGAACTGAAGTGAAACTCTGTTAATATTAATACGGATTTGCAGATAGTCAAGAGTTATGTCATCTTGCTTGATTAGAATAATCCTTTTTGAGGTCGCTTGTTACCATGTTGGCCTGCTTGTCTTGAGCTTACTTTGCTAATCCAGTGAATTGCCCTGCTTGTCTTGAGCTTAATTTACTAATCATTGTGGTGATCGTTGGTCCAGTGGCATCCGATTGCATTGGTTAGTGCGTATGTCTGCATTGCTTCGATTTTCTCCTTCAGTTACATGGTTGGTCGGCTTGTAGTAGTACTTGCAGGCATACAGGCTGTGTGTATTTTCTTTTATCAACAGACGTGCAGCCCGTTGTTTAATAACAATCATATTTAATCACCTTGGGCAGCTCGGTCATTAGCGTGACTATTTTTCTTCGCTGCCTCAATCTTTAATCATTTTCAATTGAGTTGTAGCTCTGGCCGTTTCATGGCGTGCAAGCTTCTTTCGCTAGGCATATATATGCCTATTTATCTTGAAAGCTCATGTGAAATTTGTAACCACTCAACAATGTCGAGCACAGCATTTGATGTGTAACGTCAGATGGGCATAAATGTTGGATTTAAGTCCCAATTAAAAGACATGGTTCGATCCAGGCTGATAGACTAGCCCTGCAAAACACATAAAAGGAGTATTGAGAATGCCATATATATTGGAGCACAAATTTGTCTTTAACAAAATTGATTACAGGCTAATCAGCTATTCCGTTTATGGAAGCAAATAATATGAGTATTCTGTTTCCATATTTATATATGAACGTACCAATTTATCACTACGTTATATATGATATAATTATAAATATGGACGTCTGTCTATTATTTGCTCGACATTGTTGATTGAGTACTATTTACAACACACCTAATATTCTTAAGGAAATACTTACCTATATATATGCCTGCTCACGTTTATAAAAACGGAAGCTGTTTTATGCTTTGGAAACTTCTTCAAATCTTCTGCTTTACGGTGGTGTATATTTATGGCATTGCTGAACCCAAATGCATTCCCAGTGAATAAATCCCTGATTACTCGTCGAGCTACGCATTTTGTCAAGCAATAAATCCCTGATTACTGATCCCTGTTCACGGTAGTGTATATTTCTAATACTTCTTTCACATCACGTTTTTCCCTTTATAAAGAATTTGTAATTCTAGCACCTGGATATTATCTATTTTTCATTGTTCTTTCCTCTTTTCATACAATTGATTTACATCAGTGGATATATTTTTACTGTACAGTTCTTATTTTGTTCAACGAAGTACTTTCTTGTATTGTATAACGAAATACTTTCATGCCCTGTGATATCGCGTTGAACAGTAGTCGCGCGTGCGTGTCGCACGTGCATTGTAACTAGTTATGCATAGTGTTAGAGATAAATTATACTTATTTCGTGTTGTATCATTTCTGCTCATTCTGTCCGGAAATAACCACGCCACTCTGTTATCTAGAAAAATAAACGTTCATTGTTTGACCGCTCGTCTTGTCGCTATAGACCTACATGTTGCTTAGTGGGTGCGGTTGCACCCACTACTAAAGAAAAACTTAGTGCTATCACTCTTGTCTTCATCGCATACGCACCCCCTCAGCTCACAAATATGCACCCACAAGGTAAAAGAAAGCCGTATAAATTGCAATGTCGCACCCCCCTTCAACGAGCTCTAGCTCCGCCATTGGCTATAGATAGAAATAAAAAAAATACTCTTGAAAATGTAGTAATATATTTGTTCTTTTACTTAACTAAATATTTACAACTGTTGTTAGTCAAAAGTGAAAGTGTAAATATTTACAACTAAATATTCCATTGCCGAACTAGGCCGTTGGCCCCATTGGTCACAAACACCACAACCACAACAGCCATGTGAACCGTAGGCTCAAAATCTTCCGCGCATGTTTTTTAAAAAAAAAACTTCCGCGCACCTTGCTGTTGTGGATACCATATTCACAAGCACAAATATAACATATTGATTATTATTGTTCTTTGATTGGAGCCCACTTTTAGACCTGGCGTCTGCTCACTCTGCCAGAGAAAAGAAGAATGAAACACCTTCATTATATGACAAGTCAAATTATGTTTTAGGCTTCAACTGGATCGTGGGTGATTTTACGGCGGAAAGCACCTTTCCATCACTGGTTGTCCATGGACTAATCGCTTCAGCAATATATGTGTTCTAGACTCACTTCAAATCAAACCAAAGATAAAAAGAGGGTAGGGAGCATGGAACTTTCCATAATATAGAAGCACATCATATGCATACATGATTGTTGGTTCGTTTGTTGCATTCTTATTCCCTCCGTAATCACAAAATGAAATTTGCGAAAGTTTACAGTCTATTAGTATAAACTGACCAGTCAAGTAAAAATTGGCATTGACAAACTTGTTATAAAAAATACTTGTATATTAGTAACATCTTTAGTAACAGATGCTTGTATTGGAGGCCTTAGGCAAGCAAGAATACCAATATTGGTCCTTGTAAAATTACAAAGCAAAATACATGTCAAAGGTGTTCATCTCCTTAGACTGCCCATCTCCTTCAGTTACAGCCAACAGCCGTCACGGTCAAAGCCTATGTCTGTGTTCAAGAAAGAAAGATAAAATCTACCTAATTTGAAACTTGAAAAGCGTGCCATTGGTATCAGAAGGCTGGATGGATATCTTCTATTGATAATGGAATAGTATTCATCATAGAAGGGAAAATGAGCTCCCACGGTAAATGTTAGTAGCCTTCATACTTTTATATGGTTGGCCCCAAACTATGCTCCAAGCTAAAAGAACAAAGAAAAGCTCCTTGGTCAGACTTCCTCGACCTGTAAACAGGAGCACTCAACGGCGTTAGACAAGTGGAGAGCTGCTGAAATAAGAAGATGGAAGTTTAGGAACTCTTCTGCCAGCAAAATTGTTGAAAGGTTGAAAACCCTTTATTGTTGTTTCAGGTGAACTATCCTTTACTTCAACTAAAGCATTGATTGAAATGAATGGATGGTTCTAGTCAAAATAGCTAAAACCATCACAAAATACTTGTTGGTGAAACACAATAACAAAAGACACTGAGCAACGCATTAAGAATAATCACAAAATACTTTGGGATTTTCATTTACGCTGCTAGGTTGGTTCGATAATATGCTAGATCATTGCTTTAATATTTCTAACCAAATGCTAACAATCAACGAGCTCATTGGAAGAACCAGAAATTGCCTTAGCCTAGTTAATGTTGGATTAAGTCCTGTGCGGATGACCGTTTGTTTGTGTTAACTTGCATGAAGATGTCAGTAGATGCTAGTTCGTTAGCCTGTGGGTTTGCATGACGGTCTAGTCCCAAGTCAAGTGCACCGAAGAGATTTCTTGGCAAGAAAATAGGACGAGATGACCGGGCTCCTGCGTGGCAACTACTAGCACGTTACGCATGTAGGGAGGTATGGCGTGAGTTTCGGCTGAGTGGTTTGGCAGTCTGTTGCTCTGTACTTGAGTCTATAACTCTATATAATGAAAGAAAACTGACGAGAGCGGTGTGGCCGTGTCAACAAAATCTCTTTTTGTGTGTGTCCACCCAAAGAAAAGTTTCTGAGTGTTTGTGATAAACACCAACGTGAGAAGTGATTCCCAACAGATGTGAAGTTGAATGGTTTACCTGAGGAAGATTCATCAACTCCATAACTGCCCTCTTTGGAGTTAATTCATTATCAATTATCCGTGCTACTGCTGTCAGGACTGGCATTTTGACGTTGTACTTCTGAGCCAAAGCAATGACAGCCCCAGCAGTTGATACACCTTCAGCAACCTAAAGAGATGAATGTACTAAATTACAAACAGTACAGATGCAGTTGATATCTAGTGCAGAAACTGATGTCAAAGAAGAAATGTTGCTGTTAGCCTACCCCAACTAGCTTGGGACAAAAGGCTATGTTGTTGTTGTTGTTGTTGTATAAAGAAGAAATGTTGCACACCTGATTCATAGAACTCATGATATCATCAAGTTTTTCACCTGTACCAAGACGTAGTCCGACAGTTCTATTCCTTGAAAGATTGACAAAACATGTGAGCATGATGTCCCCTGACCCAGACAAACCAGCAAGAGTTGTTGGCTTCGCTCCCATCTTCAATATTAAAAGTTCATGCTGTTAAATGTTGCAAGTTTTTTCACTTCAAAAAAAGATAAAAATGCAACTAATAACTACAACAAACCTTTGTTGCCAACCACCGTATTTCTGAACAACCTTGAGCAACAAGAGCTGCCATACAATTATTCCCAAGATGCATACCTTCCACTATGCCTGCTGCTATCGCAAGTACATTCTTCAGCGCACCTGCAATTTCTACTCCTGTAACATCACTGAAGATCAAAAGTTACATTTAGATGTTCCCCTAATCTGTACAAGAACACTTATAATCAATATAACATATTCTACTAACTGAACTCTTATATTGTGTGAAATCCAAAATAACTATCAATGGAGGAAACAGTCGTTGAGTGTATAATGACGGGTTCAGTCTTCAGTTTTTGACAACATTATATAGCAAACAGCTTTCTAATTTTTACCACAGTAAATCATGTATAGTCTATTAGTTAGGACTAACTTAGCTGGACAGAAGTTTTTAGTGCAGTAGAAATTTGCAAGGTATTGATCCAAAGGTCTACTATTGAATTGTGTGGTAGTACCTAACTTCAAATAAGGAAATTGGTTTCTTCTGCTTAGCTATTATATTGAAACATGTCGAACGTACTAACTGGGAACTGCAAGTTTTAGGCTACTAGTTAATGTCATATGAAAGTGTACAAGAAATCCTTAAAATTTTATTTATTATTCATAATTCAATGATGTTCTGGAATTCAGGCATTCACAAACTCAGTTTTTGATTTTCGGAGAGTTGGAAATAAACTTAAATGTTATTTCTCTGAATTAAATTGTAAGACAGTTATTGGGTTTCCAGTAACATAAAAATTATAAGAGTATTGCAAGATGAAGAGTAAAAATGCTGCATATATTCTACCACATTCATTATTAAAATTAGTAAAGACAAGCCTATATGCTCCATATAAACTTTCTTGTTTAATGGCATTAACTTCTGTATGTTATGCAGTAACAGGTTGCCGGACCATCTGTGATGACGTCTTTGAACTAGGAAATCTTACCTTGATGTGCTAATCCTCAAATTCGGGGAAGCCAACAGCTGTTGAACGGAGCTGGCCAACTTTTTGTCTTTGGATGCCACCACCATTGCTGCAATATGTATGTCAAACATAAATAGTTTTCAATCCTTCTGAAGCAAATGTTTCTGATAATCCTCAAACACCATTGCTCGGACAAGACGATGGTGGAGAAGGTAGCAGAAAAGATGGAAAGATGGGCACGCCAATTCAAGCCTTCTGAAGCAAATGTTTCTGATATCAAGTTTATGAAGGCTTGTTTCGAGGTCCGCATGCGCAATCTGCTGTAAAACTTGTGTCCCCAGTTAGGTGTTTTGAACCTTTATCGTTTTCATTTTCGTTCTGAACTTGTTGTAAGACTTTGTGTCACTTTCCAAAAAAGCGGGGGAGCCTTTTGTAAAAAAAAAAAGAAGTTTTCAATCCAAATTAACAGGTTTCCAAGTGTTTGCTGAAAGGAACAGTCCAAAAGGCTAGTCACCAAAACATTATGAAACACTAGAGGAATAGCTAGTGCAATCGCATGACTAGATTTCAAAGTACAGTTATATTCATTATACAACTCTGGCACCAAAAATTAAGAGTCCAGCTGCATTTACTCTTGCTAGATTGTTAAAGAAACTGTATTTGACACCTAAAATTATGAGTCCAACTCCAACGTGCGCTGCTAGGGAAACGACCCCGGAGACCAGCCTGATAGACTATATCTATGAACTTAAAATAAGTCATTCAGATCTATTTTTATGAAGCTTTATTTCTGATCTGTAGGATTACTGTGATGTTGAATTCCACAAATTATCTATTAGATACAGATAGCAAACAATTTAAAATAATTTATCCAAATAACTTAGGGCGTGTTTGGTTTCAGCCTGGGCGGCTGCTGCCTGCCAGGCAACTCCATCTCAGCCCCAGGCTGAGGAAATCGAACGCCTGGGCGAGCTACTTGGCCCAGGCAATTTTCTCAGTATCTCAACCAAAGTAGCCCTTAGTATATATTATCATGAAAGCATATGTCATAACAAGTTGAAAATATGAGCAATAATATCAGCAAACCTGTAGGCAATTTGTTCATTAGTTCTATCGCGAAAGACGGTCCTGACAGAACAATGAATGGTTGGCGGGGATTTCCCAACGCTTTTGGGATGATTTTAGACATAGTCCGGAGTGTATTAAGTTCCAGCCCTTTGCTTAGTGATATGAATGGCAGCTTTGGATCAACATGTGGTGAAATACTTTCAAGAAAGGATGAACTGAACTGCCACAAAAAGTATCAGAGTCAAAATGGGTCAAAACCCCACAGAAAGCACAGATGCTTTGTAAGGGACTGTGAATACCTGAACCGGAAGAGCATGGAAGCAAAAATCAGCTCCTGCTAAAGCATCAGTAGCGCTGGTTGTTGCAACAATATTTTCTGGCAACCTGTGTTCTGGTAAATACTTGCTGCATTAAAAATGACAAAACTTGTAATGCAAATACACTTGTAATGTTTTTCAACATGAATAGATTTCATGGGCAGTCACAATTCCATATAGAAAAATATCAATACAGACGACCAAAAAGTGGCTTCCTTTTCCGCTTCTACAGCAAGCCAGTAATACAAAGTATTGTAGGACATGAATTACATTGTAACAATTCGTAATGTATAGCAAATTCACCTCCAGAATCAACCATGCCATTAAAAAATGGCCAATTAGCAGCTTACAGTTAACACATGATATGGTCAATTCAAAGGTACTATAGACTAACTGTGATATCTTTCCACATTCTCATGTCTTCAGCAGTGTCCATCAGATATATTTCCTAGGACCTTGCACATTAAACTTCAATGAGAAAGATCGATGAAAATGCAGTAAAAAAAATGATGCCCTATAAAGGAAAAATGCACAAAATGTATTTTTCCCCCAATCTGGAACCCGCCATTGTCTCATTGGTGACAACAATAACACGTGGGGTCTACTGAGGAGTTTCAAACTGCAACAATACGATATTCCTAGACTGATGTGGCCAACAGTACATGAAGAATGTAACAAACTCTTCACCCGCATAAATCAAAAAAAGGAAAGAACGAAAGTTACGAACCAATTGACATGACTTTGATTGATGGATCGGCAGACGAGGTCGTCCCGGAGCAGCATTGCCACCTCGAGGTCGGTCTTCTTGGCGGCCACGTGCGCCGCCATGGCCGTCCCGAACGACCCTCCTCCGAGAACCACCACCTGCAAATCCATCCGGGATTGGAGAAGCTCCACCCAATCAGATCCCGGCGAGAGGAATAAAAGCAAGCGCGCACAGCGGAGCATAGCCTCAGTTCAGGCGCGGGTAACCTTGCGCGTGGTCTCGAGGACGTCGCTGCGGTTTCGGCGTCGCCAGGACCGGGACCACCGGACGAGCTTCTCCCACGCGATGCGCACCGCGCGGCGCCGGTCCTTGCCGCCGCCGCCTCGGGACGCTCCCTCGTCAATGTCGCCGGCGTCCTCCTCCAGCGGCGCAGTGTCGGAGGCACCGGCAAAGATGACCGGTAGGTGGCGAGATGCGGGAAAGCTAGCCGTGAGGCGGCGGCGAGGGGTCGGAGTCGGGGGAAGGAAAGCGGCGGCGGCGGCCATTGGATGAGACGCGGCAAATTTGCGCGGCCTCGTTTGGAGGTGTTTTGCTATCTTATCCGTTCCGGCATCTCAGCTCCGTCTTTTTTTCTAATCTATCTTTTAAATATAAACTAATAAGAGGTATCTGGATATTTGCCATTAAGTTTTTAATTTTAAAATCTAACACTACAATTTTTGAAACCCTTAGTGCCATTGAAATTTTAACGTCATAAATTGTATGGTTTTGGCCTATGATATTTTCATATGGACAAATTTGCCCCTGCGCCTGGCTACCGGACATCCATTCTGCAGATGCCTTCTTGAGCATATCAATGCTCTCATTGGCACTCTCTTTGATTTTGATGGGATCTTTGAACTTCTCCGAACAAAACTTATAGCTTATAGCTATATTACATCATCCATGGTTGCCATTTGCTCCAATGCAGGGTTTATAAAACCAGACCGATAACCGAAAAAACCGAATTTACCGGTCCGGTCCGGTTACTAAGACCGGTCGGTGTTTGCTCAAAACCGAAACTGCGTGTAGTAAAATCAAAAACCGACCGGTTATTCTGGTTTTGTGAACTTTGCTCCGATGTGACTAGAACAACAAGGGTGGCCATGATGAGGGCCACAACAATTATCCTATTTTGAGGCATGACCGCATGATTGTTGTTCTTTTTGAGCTTCCTGGGAAATGAATATGCCTTTGCTCTATTCGTTTTCATTTTATAGACAAATGTAAAAGACTTGGGTCATGACAGCTTCACGAGAAGGTGCTAATCACTCTATATGGTCAAAGTGACTCGTGTCACGACTATTTATTTCTTTCGGGTCTTGGATACTCTGTTACCTCTAAAATTTCCTCTACCCACAAATGTGATGTATCTCTTATCCAATCCTATCCTGACCCCCTCGCTTGCTGTCCACCTCATACTCTCTCTCTCTCTCTCTCTCTCTGTCTCTCTCTCCTAGTTGTATCGTTTCTTCACTTTATTTCTTGTTGATGGTGGTAGAGTGACCAGTTTGCTAATAATTAGCACTCAACTATGTGTGTCTGATCTAGAGCTCAAGAATTGCAGGGGTAGTACTTACAGCATGGACACCTGCAACCTGTTTGATGAATGCCCACAAGCGAATTCAAGGAATGGAGAGAAACTAGCCGCGTTATCAAAGGACAACATTTGTTGAGTCTGTTATCCTATCACTGAGATGAAGAGGACGGCGACTAGACGCAATGTCATAATTCTTAAATTGCAGTAGCAGCAGTTCATTAGCAAATAATGTTTAATTGAATCAACAAATTCAAAATTGGGCATTGGCTGATTGGCAATGGTGTGTCTTTTTTTTTTTTTTCCAAATTTTGATGTGGCCGCCCAACTACAACAGTGTTTGTGCTTGTGCTCTGCCTGCTGTATACATATGAGCACTTGATTCAGCTGAAGAGGATGTCATATTGAAGGTAAATTACAGCTGCAGATAACCTAGCTTAAGTACTTTTTTTTTTGCGGACTAGCTTAAGTACATATTGAAGGTTAAGACTACCGCATCAACCATAACTTGTGATTCCTGGGCAGTTTTCTTGAAAAATTGTTCTCATGAAAAATAAATTGTGAAATTTTATCTCGATAAACAGATGTTACAGATAACTCCATGAAAATATGGATACAGAATTAACTGCATTTTCATACAAGAATGTGTTTTTCTGTGTATAAATTAGGCTATGGTTACATTCACACATCTCTTAATTCAGTAATGCAAATTGTGTTCTTATTACAAGATTAAGTACACTCAGCAAGGAGCTAAAACTCAATGACAACGGGGGAGGCCGTCAGATCAATAATCCTGGGGCAAATGCAGCCCGCCCCGAGTCTTCTCCCCAGCTTGGTTACTGGGATCGGTGTAACGAGGTCCACCACTGCATCCCTTTCATCTTCGTCGGAACCAGCATCAACCATTCGCATTGGGGACACTTGCCCAAGCTCAGTGTTGGTAACTCCACTATCGCCACAATCTGAATCAGCACCAATATTCGACATTGGAGTTGGGGATGCACGTCCAAGCTCATCGTCGACAACTCCACCGTCGGCACCATCTGAACCCGCACAATCCTTCCAAACGGGGGACACTTGCCAAAGCTTATCCTTGACAACTCCGTCGTCAACGCCATCTGAGCTCAAGGAACATTGAGGCGACGTTCTTGATCCATCTGGTTCTGTCAAATCAAGGATCCCGTCCCTTTCCATTGGAGCAAACTCGTCGCTAGAGTCATCATACTCGTTGACATCAAAGACTGCAATTCCGGCTTGTGCATCAACTGCCTGCACTTGATCAGTGGTCTGTTGATTCGAAGGATGGTCGGGGAGCACTTGCCAAAGCTTATCCTTGACAACTTCGACGTCATCACCATCTGAGCTCAAGGAACATTGAGGCGATGTTCTTGATCCGTCCGGTTCAGTCAAATCAAGGATCCCGTCCCATTCCATTGGAGCAAACTCGTCGCTGGAGTCATCGTACTCGTTGAAATCAAAGACTGCAATTCCGGCTTGCGCATCATCAACTGCCTGCACTTGATCAGTGGACTGTTGATTTGAAGGATGGTCGGAGTGCTGGCCTCGGCGAGGGGAACCTGGTTGTTTATGATGGTCTTGATGGTCGTTGTTGATGTCGTCCTCCTCAGAAGGGGTGCACTGGCCCTCAGAAGAGAGGCCCTGGTCCTCCCTGATGGCCTCCTCAGCGTGGCACTGAAGATCCTCCAACGGGCAGACGACCGTCTTCATCTGACTCGGCAGCGACGGGCAGCCGGCAGCGAATTTTGTGCTCGCAGAGGAGAAGAAGTTCACCGTCAAGTTCAACCTGACATCACGGCAACATTGCACTGCCCATCAGCAAGAATCCATGACTACGCAAACAAGAAACGCAGACAAGAAACTAATGGAAATACATAACAAGGGTGGAACAGATAAATGGAGGGACTTTTGCTTACTTTTCCCACGATGGGAGGTTGAGCATGGCGTACGCGAGCCTGACCTTGTTGCCGGCGCCGCTGAGCGACTTGAAGCCGGCGGCGACCTTGCGGACAGCCAGCGACTCCTTCGGGTTCTGCCACGCCCACTCGAACTGCACGCACAAGAAACAGAAACAGGGCTCCTCGTCAGATCAGACCCCAGCAAGAAACAGAGCAACCGTTTCGGCGGCCCAGCAAAAGGCAATCTTTTCGAGCTCTAAATCGATTCAGGAAGACGAAGCGGGAAAAGGGCCAAGACCGGACCTGGAGGGCGGCGACGTTGGTGGGGAATCCGTGGATGCAGAGCACCATCTCCCAGGGCCGCCCGCGCCGGGTCTTCCATGCCCCGCTGCTGATCTCGCCGTTGTGCTGCCGGATGCGCCGCCGCGGGTTCACCGTGAACCCGATGTAGGTCCGGCCCTTGAGCCGCGGGCACTGCGACCGGAGAAGGTAGCAGCAGAAAAACCCGCCGCCGCCGCCGCCGGCGGATCCCTTCTGCGCCGCCTGCGGGCGCGCGTCTTCCGCGGCGCCGCTGCCGTCGCCGGTCGCCGCGGACGGGGGCGAGGGCTTCCTCGGCCGCCACCTGCCCTTGCCCGCCGCCCTCCGCGCCATGCCGAATCTGCCTTCTGCGTTTGATTTGTCAGATTTCTTTTTTAGCGAGAAAGAGGGGTTGCTGGGGATGATTTGACCGTTGGAGATTGGGGAAGGGCGCAGAGAGCCGTTGCGGCGGACACGTGTGCGTTCGGTATCGCAAACGTCACACTGCCTGTGACCTGCGCGGGTGATGTGGGCTGAATGTTGTTGGGCCGAGCCGATCTCAACAATATTGCAGCCCAAGCTCGTGCTGCTGGGTTGGTATTTGTTGCAACAATTTGTTTTTATTTGTTGCTGAACAATTCCTGTAACTCAGACTTAAGCATGAGGTAAGGCATCGTGTTAAATCATATACCCATTTTTTTCAGTTGCAAAAAATAATTATAAATTTTCTTTTAAAATAAAAAATATAAATTGATTTATTCTTTATAAATGTATATTTGAAATCGCAAATGTAAAACTCGAAAAAAGTTCCTCTAAGAGACGTAGAATTATTCCTTCAGCATAGCACAAAAATAAAACCATATGCGATGAATGCAATAGTATTCAGTTTGTTCCGGCATGAATAATTCGTAGTATTCCCAGCTCATTAGCATGGTTGCATAGTCGAACAATGCTTATGCAGCTAACGTGCCACTATGTAAATATACTAATATATGAGTAATATATACAAAAAAAATATTAGTAATTTGTTTCCAATATAGGAAGAACATCCACTTTGCAAAACAGGCAACTCTGAGGACTGAAAACTAGCATTGTCGTCATAACATATTACAAGGCATGCTATGTGAGCACTGTATCATTATGAACACTTTAAATCTATATCCCCAGGTCGGTCACAATGCAGGCCTAATGATGGGGAAGCAACCACGAACGATGAGGCCGGCGATACGCAGGGAAAGTTAGAGGAGAGGGAGCACAATATCAGTCAAGGGTGGAAATTGATCAGAGGTTAAAGAAGTTACCCGGGTTGTTAGATCTTTCATCCTGGTGTGGCTGGCATATAGGGATCATATGCAGTAGTGCACAATCAGTGACACAGTATATATTCACCAAAAATTAAAAAACACTTACCGATCAATTTCCACTCTTGAATGATACGTACTGTATGCTCCCTCTCCTCTAACTTTCCCGATGTTAGTGATTATTAATGCACCAGCATTACAATAGAGAATCGTCCACAACGTCGTTTGAACGAATGGTGTCGTCAGGTGAGCACAAACTTGTTGTTTCGCTGGGCGCTGCTTGTGCAGCCGGTGGTACATGCCAAAATGGCAGCGTTGCTATCTTGACTCATAGATTATGATTTAGTTAAGCTGTCCATCTCCGGCAACACTGACCTACACATGCATACAGGAGCGAGGACTTGAAGAAACAAACGAAGAACTCCAGCTTTTCTTTTTGCGCGAGAAACAGGGACCGATCGATAATGCCTACTGCTTATTCTTTCTGAAGCTTCATGCATGTGCTGCACTGTTTCGTAAGTTGGTTCAATAATGCGAACTGGGCATTCCGGGTTCTGGCCACGTGTTTCACGGTTGCTACAACCTACAGCGACGCCGCAGCGCTTTGTTTGGTCGGTCGCGGATCGCAAATCGTTTGCTGCACCTGGCAACAGCTGTTCCAGGCTTCCCAGCCACACGTTTCCCTGGGCTGCTGTGTGTCAGTGGTGTATTTCCTCTTTATTCCTTTTTTTTCTTCACAAGAGGTACATACGGTGGAGCCCACTTGGGTCAGGCTGTGTCCCAGTAATCATGCCGTCCCGCTGCTATCACATGCATGGTAGTAGTACTTCAGTCATTTTGAATTTTGAACCGGTGAGCCTGTTTGAGGGGTTTTTTTCCCACACTAGCCGTTTGAATTTTGAACCGTATGTAAAGAGAATCAGATTCTGAACTTTAGCCTGTTCCTAGTTCCATGATCATGGGTCACAACCTGAACCAAAGCTGGACTAACCTTGTAACTGAAAGGTTACCTGTTCTCTTGGATTATCAAGCTGGACCAACCTCAACCCAAGCTGGATCACAACATGAACCGACGCATGATCATGGGACCAGGTTCAAGTTAATGCTGCTTGGTGATGAACTCAATTCCCTTTTTTAACTGAAAAAATTACTAGCCTCATTTAGATACAATTATTGTACGTCTTAAATTTTCTAAAAGTGATTTTTTTTCGCTGCACATATATATATGGAGAACAAAATGTTATTCCAGTGGTACTATTACACGTGAGGTACTTCCGAGAAACAAGAACATATATTCAAAGTTGATACTTGTTTACTAGCCTCATTTAGGTACAATTACTGTACATCTTATTTTTTTTGAAATGAAATCTTTTTTTCACTACATAAATAAATGGTGAACAAAATGTTATTCCTGTACTATTACCTGTGAGCTACATCTGAGGAACCATAACACATTCAAATTTGATACTTCTTTATAATGTTCCTCATTTACTTAACATACTCAAAAAAATCACAAATGGATCAGAACATGTGAATCTGTACTGAAGAAGAACTCCACAAATTCTTCCAGACCATCTAAATCCGAGTAATATCAATGTTTATACTATACAATTTGGTTATCTATAGATCAAGAATATATGTGACTTTGTAAGTTTTTTACTGAAAAAATATGCAGAAATTTTCAAATCTCATATGCAGAAAAATATGCTCCTTGAAGAAAAAATATCATTAGTTCATCCCAAGCTCAGTTGAAGTACATACATCCTGTTAAATTCTTCATATTCCATCACAACTTGGATCTGTACTGATGACGTACTAACCGTTCAGTTAAAAAACCTATTTAAAGAACATGCCGACTAAAAATTTGAAGTCATAAGTTTGATTTTGATACCCACAAGTGCATTCAAATAACAGCACAGGTTCATGTGCTTCTATTCCATATCCTTTTGTTCACATTCATAGTGCACAAGACATCAAAGATACCAGCAAAATACAGTTTTGCTGCAACTGAAAGCTACCCAAAAAGACACATTGAGAACACCTTCACAAGGGCATTCAGGCATGAAAATAAAAATGAACATATCGAAGAACATCTAGGAAATCTCATGAACATGTAATTTAATAAATGTTCAGCGACTCTTCCTGTCCTCAGGCTACTCAGCAACACATCAACAAAAAAAATCTAGCTGCCTTCATGTGGTACCAAAGATTTCACAGCCAAGCAAACACCGTACAAAGAGAAGCTAGTTAGCTAGCTGTCTGGCAGGCCCTCCAACATACATGATGTGTACTAACAAATCTAGCGGACACAAATCATGGCAGAACGGGAAGGGGCAGCCGGGAAGCATGAGGAACCGCACCAGAACAGCCTCGCCGTTGAACTCGGCGCTGATCCTGTCGTCTCAACGCCAGGAGCAGTGGATCTCAGCAGCCGCATCATGAGCAGTGGGCCTGTAGCCTCATGGTAGAGCTTCATGAGGACCGAGTCGAGGTGAAGTCGAGTTCCCGACGCCGGCGTAGTTGTCCTGTACCGCGAACACCAGAAAGTTACATGCCTCATTTAGGTGCAATAGAAAATTTCACACGAACATGAACTGATTTGCAAATTAAGAATTTCAAACGTACTTGAACAAATGTGCATATACCAAAAGATGGATGAACATCACAACCTCATCAGAGTTACTTTATATTTTGTTAGCTTCTTCAAAATATTAACACAATGATCTAGGAATCCCCGTCGCCCCTCTCTCCCTTATCCCTTGCTACAGTAGCCCGAGGCGATTTTTAGGCGATCTCGCCGCGGCGCTCGATTTCTCGCTTCCCCCTCCTCTCCGGCGGCCTCGTCGGCGCCGGAGAGGGTGGGGAAGCAGGATCTCGCCGTCGGCGGGCTCCCTTTAGCTGTAGATTAGGTGGTAGGGTAGTTAGGGTTAGGGTTCCGGCTCTCCTGGCGGCTGGAGTTCTTCTCTTCCCTAGCCGTGCTGGTGATGGAGTCGTTGTCGGCGGCAAGATCAACGGTAAGGCCTTGTGGAGTTCGTTTGCCTTCCGTTCCTTTGTGAAAGGGTGGATGGGCTTTTGTTTCCCCTCATCGGCGGCGTCGGTGATGGTGGAAGGTGTGTCCGGGTGGTCGGCATCACGTGTTGGTGTTGATTTCTTCGGTCTTTTGCTCCTGGCTGTGATGTCTCTGACGACGTCGTCGTCCTTCATGGCGATGGCGGTTGTCTTTTTGTTCCCCTCGCCGGCGACGCTGGCGATGGTGGATGTTGGTGCCGGGTGGTTGCCGTCATGCGCTGGCGGCGAAGCCTCGGATCTTTTGCTCTTTGCTGCTGGTTTTCGCTGGTTGGTTGTTGTTCGGTTCAGGATTGGATCCTTGCGATGGCCGGGTTTGTGCCTTCTTTGTGCACATCTGTTCGGCTTCTTCAACAATGCGTGGTCGCGGATCTGGTCCGAGGAGAATACCGAGCGATGCTTTCGGTGGTGGCCGGCGGCGAGGAGATTGTGGATCGGGAGAGTTCTTGAAGAAGGAGGACTTCGTTGTAATTTCTTTTTCTTTGAGGACTTTTCTGTAAAATGGACCCAGGGGTGTCCTTGTAAAAGGTGTGGCTGTACTGTGATCCAAATTTAATAAAACCCCACCTTTTTCTCGCAAAAAAAAAAGCTTCTTCAAAATATTGTGGAGTACATTTCAGTCAGATCAAATAAGAAAAGAGAGGCATGTATATCCAGCAATATATGTACAACAAAAAATTCTTAATTATCTCACTGTACTAATCAAATAAACACTAATATCATTTACTTATGCCAAGCTACAGTTTATAGCTAAGATTTGAACACCAGCACAGGCTATAGCATGTACAAATTTAAATTTTCTGACCAGCATGTACAGCAAGATTTTCAAAGCAAAAAAGAAAAAAAATATATGATCAACAAATGAAGTACATGTACTACAAACAGCAGACCAATAATCTTGCAAACAATTAACACCGAATCAGAGACAAAGCAGATGAAGAGCATCCGTTTTTCTCAGAAAATAAAAATCATAAAACGTGAACTCAACAGTTGACATGTACAAATTGCTCACAAGTCGCAACACAATGTACTCAGAATTTTGAAAAGAACTACAACTCTGTTCTTGTTGCTCACACACCACGTGCATTTATATAAAAATATGATGAATTACTGAACTAGGAATCCGGAGCGGTCAGTAGCAACGAACAGTTCAAGTACAAACAAGATAGAACAGTTCAAATAAATTCGTGAGCAAGAAATGAGGTCTGAAGCAAGGAACAGTTCAAGTTCAACTTCCAACAAGAGCATCATGTAGTGAGAAAATAATTCAGAGAGAGAGAGAGGGGATTGAGAAAGCCGGACCGTAATTCTAAAGAAGCTGGAGGCGCACATGAAGTGGGCCCTGCGCGAGACCGAAGGAGCACCACAGGTTCACGGGCCGCGTCGCCTCGAGCTCCAGACGAGGACCACCTCGACGCGCTTGGAGGCAAACTCGCCGGGACTTGCTCGCTCGGTGTGGCTCGCGTCGAGATCCGCCGGGAATAGGCGCAGATCTAGACGCCTTGAATCAGTCCAAGCTGGATCTGCACGAAGTAGAAGCATATCCCTCGCTGGTGACGTCATGAGGTCGTCGTCGGTCAACCCGAGGTCGCCGGCACCGCCGCCGTCTCGAGGTGGCCTTTGCGTTGGGATCCACCGCTGCCGCCGCCTTGGGGTCGCCGTCGACTCGAGGACGCCGCCACCTCGAGCGCTGCATCTGGATCTAGGCATGAGAGAGTCAGATCTGGCCGTCTTCTTCGACCGACCCCGACCGGATCCGACCGAGGAACGCGCGGATCTGACCATCTTCAGACGACCGCGACCGGATCCGAACGAGGGATGCCCGGATCTGGCCGACTCGACCGCGCGACGTCGTCGTCGTCGTCGCCGCCGCCGCCGCCGCCGCCACCTCCTCCCGCGCGCGTCGCCTCCACGGTCTCCAGGTCGCGCCGTCTCGATCCGGATACAACACGGGTACCAACGTGCTGGTTGTGCTTGCCGGTGGATGCAGATCTGGCCGGAGTAGCCGCCGGTGGGTGTCGGTGGGAGGAGAGAGAGAGGAACCGGGAGGAGAGAGCGAATGGGTGAGAAACGAGGGAGGAGAGAGAGGGTTCTTTTTTTATAGCGTACAGATTCTATACATGTACTGTATAGGTTCCTGTACTTGTACTCGGTGCAGGCGTTCGGTGGGGCCGGCTCGTTTCCCACGACGCGAAACGCTTGGCTGAGAAGCCGGGAACAGATGTTGCCGGGTCCTATATATTCATACTCGTCGCGGATGCATGTTCTCGGTACTGGAGAGCTTCGCGAAGCAGCCTGACGAAATAACTTTACAGTGACATGCGTGCAGCACAGCGAGAACTTTACATAAAAGCAGTCGTATGTTTACATCAGACGCTGATGCCTGAAGGAAATGCAAATCTATGCATCACTCTGCCCAAAAAAAGGAAGAACAAATCGTAAGTGTCAACCAACCAAAGTCAACAGTTTCAAGTGAGAAAAACGGAAACAAACGCTGCTTGCAAAAACCCGGTTTTAAAAAGGAGGGTGGTTGTAAAAAATAAACAGAACCGATTAACTCCTTGCAAAAACAAATAACACTGCCAATTAACTGAAATATTTGGTTTCGATTTTTTTCAGTTTCAATATTTAACCAAAATTATAAAAATAACAACCCTTTCAAGTGAAATCCTACAGCCCCTCTGTCCCAAAATATGAGGTATGCCCAAAGTTCAAATTTCGGAAGATATGGTTAACCTTCAGCCTTATAAATTTAGTGTTGCAGAGGTTCTATCATTTGCTTCGTATTGCAATATATTTTTATAATTGCAATTTTATATACAATAACAATGCAACAAAAGAGAAATTTATGGTGAAAATACAACTAGAGACGTCGGCAAATCACGCCTTATAAAATGGGAGGAATGGAGTAAAACATAATAAAACAAATAATATTAGCACTATGTTAACACAATCTTACATCAACAAGTAATAACTTGAATGACAAGAGAAATTTATTATGTCAATACCTTCAAAAATATTATATATGAAATTTTGTTTCTCTGTTTAAGACAAAAAATACAATATATGAAATTTCGTTTTCTCCAGTTATTTGGGTTTTAAGTACTTAATATTCAAATAATATGGTTAATCTAAGTCAAATTTAAAAACCGAAATAATTTAAGGATACTAGCTAGTAAACGTAAAAACACGGGATAAATGGTATGGTTAACCAAATGGCTTTTTTTTAGGATTACAAGTAAGTGGGATCTGTTGAAGTTGCTCTAAGGCACGACATACGTGGAGGAACCGAAATTATAGACAATATCCATCTCTTTATTATCCATACTAAAAGTATGTCGACCATTGTTTAAGATTTGTCAAAGCGAGCCGTGTTTTAGTGATGCTGATCAGGATCAGCTGATGACTGACAGAAATATGTGCCGATGCATCACTTGGCCACGAAACAAATAGAACGGACATCGACCACCTCGATCAAAACGCTCGAAACGAGAGGAAATCGTGCGTTTGTTTCAAACCTACTACAATCAAACAGTGTCAATGGAAGAAAAACGGATGCAAACGCTTGGATTGCCCACCAAAACAACACTGTTAGGATATCCAGGCCCATGGAACGTAGGGAGGGTGCGCCGGTGTTACGTAGTACTCCTACGTCGGTACGCATCCACGTCTTGTGGATTCAATGCGACGGCATCTTGATGCGTCGCGTCCAGCATTGGCCTCTACGTGTTTTACGGCACAGCGACGCCGCAGGTGGTGGTCTCGCCTATTGTCAGGTTGTCGGCTTTACGGAACAGCCAGGACAAGGACTCGCTAACCACCGCTGATGGAACACTGAATGTCCCATGCGCAGATTAGCCCGACTGTTGAATGATACCAGATGATTTATAGGTACTGTTGCCAGGCAATGATAACTAAGGGATGGGGTTGGCGACTGCAGCCACGCAAACCTCGACCATCTTTGACTACGGTCAAATTCTTGCCAGTGTGGTGCACAATCACGCCACGTCAGAGCTAAATACAAAAAATATATAAATTATGGACTTAAATTCGTAAACCTAAACTTGCAAAAATAAGAGGAGCTTCCGGTTCTGTGTGCGTGCTACAAACAACTTTGTCCTCTCTATATTATCATATCTCTGGAGAGTTAGGCAACTTGAGAGCGCCAAAGGACATAAGAATTTCAAACAACTTTTTTTTTCAATTGTAATGAGGTATAAAACTTCATTCAGAACGATGCAGTAGAAAGCAGCGTGGGACTTGAGGGACATGATCAATTGTGGATTTTTCTATCCACCATTTTCCATATAGTAATGAAAAATTTCTTCAAAGCACAAAGAGTTCTTGATGAGATTCTATTGAAACCGTTATCAAGAACTTGTAGTAACAAGAAAAAAAAGACGTGACAGGATTAGATTAAATTGTATCCATGGATAGCGCATAGAACCTGATGTAGTGGTAACAAAAAAACTTGCTACCAATAGATTTGTTAACAAGACATCGTGAATCTTATCATGCGGGAAGCCTGCCTAACTTTGAAATTGAGTTGACAACAGAAATGTGACATGAATTTGTACAGAAGAACGCGATGGGTCGGATTGACTAACAAAAAGACATGTTACATAGATACGTGAGGTACCTATGGATTATACGTTTTGAAAACGTAACAAGTATTCGATATGGCTAATCGAATCGGCCGGAACACGTTACATGGACTTGTTTACCGTATATATGTAGCGTGTGTTTACAAGAAAATTTGACAGATGGTGGGGTAACCAAGTTTATTGGATACTTGACTACTATGTTCATGTGAACGTGACACTGAATAAGTTGACACATGGACTTTGTGTGACAAAGGGGGAAAAAAGACGACACAAGGTTTTCGTTTGTTTTGAATAGGAAATGCATGTGTCATCTATGGCATGCAACAATTAATAAGTTCAATACACAGCTTAGATTTAATTTTGATCTTACCTCCGTTCACGTGTTCATATTGTGGTTGTAGATTGGACCATTGGAGGTGACATTGCTCTACATCTAACAATCTAACAATTGCTTCTCATGTTAGTTTTGGTAGGTAGAGTACACTAGTCCATTGTCTTTGTCAACAGCTAAACAGCGTCTCGGCCCTGTGTATGGAAACGAAGCCTCGATTTGTAGCCACATGCCTAGAGTATGCACCACATGCATTGCAGCACTGGGGCGGACAGGGGACATGATGGTGCTGCCTCGCTCCCTTGTTTCCAAGAAGACATCAAGATCAAGTGAAGGAGAGTTTAACTACCGTACCACAAAAACCTGGCTCCGCCCCTACACGGAGCATATATGGTACATTAGTATAATTGTAGAAATTATAAGCTGTGTAGATACCCAAGCGTGGGTGGACCGAGATAATGTAAATAGAATGTTGGTTTACATTTAAAATTATAGTGAGTGAATTATAGTGATTATGCATTTTAGTGGTCAATTCAGTACAAGAATGTTGGTTTACATTTAAAATTCATGGTATCCAATGCATCCTGGGTTTCCTGTTGGAGCCACCTTCAGTGAAGATTGAGCAATAACTGAATCTTAGCATCAATAAAAACATACAAGGTTTCTAGAACGCATCCTTGAATCTTAGCATCAATAAAAACATACAAGGTTTCTAGAACGCATCCTTCAACACCAACACATAAAAGTACAAAAATTCTAACGGAAATAACTTAATTCCGATGAGCCCATACACATTGTTTTTACATTTTAGTCAAATCATTTTTATTATAGTTTTGAAGTTTATCTGCATCTTTATGTTCTTAAAGACATGTATTTCCAACCAGATATAGTAACGGTAACCGACGAACTTCGTTCACACTGCGCAATCAACAGTCCATAATTTTAGCCAGCGGCCGTAACTTGTTGGCCAAGTGGTAAAGTTAGCTGACCTAATCCACGATAACTCTCTGCCCGTTAACCTGGTCAATGAAATATTAGTCCTGTCCACTGTCCAGCTGTCCTACCGTCTCTTCCCCTGGTAATATCTCATAGTATAAGCTACGAGCACAAAGCTACAAGTGAGTAATGACAATTTAGTTTGCTAACGTGTGTGCTGATTTGGACAAACTTAATTAATGACATCATTGTCCGAAAGCGTCAGAGGAAATGACATTGTTTTGCAACTTAAGCCTGGAAGCATCGCCTTTATGGACGGACCCACACGAAAAAGTGAGCCATACATTTGGACGATTTCAGTTCCATTCTAATTGATAGATTTGGCGAGATCCTGCAGACTTGTGAAAAACTAGTAAATTGAAATCCTAATCAACGTTTTCAGCATTCGGTACATGTAAATTGTTTCTATTTCCTTCTTACTTGTTGTAGTGCTCTGTGCCACCGGCAGAGACGATCATGGACAGACAGTGGATATTCACGTGCCTCAAATCCTTGATCCCGCCGGTCCTTTCTATACGTGATCTAATTCTCAATCAATTTAGTTGTAAACTGTTATAATTTCCAGTTTAATTCAACAGTACTTAGAAGTCTTAGATAACGTTACACTATTGTAGTATTCTAGGGGATTTGAGTCTATTCAAACAAGTCCTGGACGTTAATTCCGACGTAGGAAAAGTAGATGATGGATTTTTTTTATTTTATTTTTTGCGAACGAAACACACGATGAATCTGTACCAAACCGAAATACCTGCTACAGCCTATCGATATGGTTCGCAATCTATGACTGTCATTTGTTCAAAGGCTATGGGCAAGCAGATAGATGCCATTTAGTCTGAACTACTCTTTTCCAACTCCTGTTTCTGTTGACAAAAGGAACAAACCATGGAAGCAGCCGACAAAGCAAATAAAGCTAAACAAATCTAAAGCCTAATCCTGTTACCAATGACCTGCTTTTGCAAAAGGTCTTAGAGAACAAACTAAAGCATCCGTTGCTTGTATTTAATGGCATAATGCATCCATGTTGAGAGGGTAAGTAGTTGCAAGTTCAATTCGTGCGTACCTTTCTGATCTTTCGTCGAAAGATTCCAAAATTCTTTTCTTCGTGGGTAAACACCAGCGTACAAGCTTTATAGGCCCACTGGATCATTAAGTGGACATTTGTCACTAACCCTTGTTCCTTTCGAGCTTTAGTACCATACTGATTTGCATGCTTCATAGGTAAGATGACACAATCATGATGGAAATTAGTTTTCTTTTTTGGAGCATATGATGGAAATTAGTTAAGCTTTCATAGTGATGAAGGCTTTTATTTGCGAACCCCCCCCCCCCCCCCCCCCCCCCCTCCCCCCCAACCCCAACATTATTCCCTTTTGCATTATGTTTTCTAAAAAATACTATCATCACTTTCCATTAATCAAATATTAAACATTAAGATTGAATCAAGAAACAACAAGCATATCAACAAAGGATTAAACTAACTATCCCATATTAAGATGGAGAGTTAGTATGAATTTTTTTAAGAGAAAAAAAGAGTTAGCATGAATTTGGCCCAGCTGTCAAGACTAATATGTGTATCAATATATAGCTGGGATTGTATAAAACATAACATTTTCCCGTCGCGAGACCATCGGCACCCTTCCCCCTTTCACATCGTCATATGACCCATCTCATTTCCTTTCTGGTTCCAGCAAAGTACCTAGTTCATCAACGTGTTTAGACAACCATAATAATAATTACATCATTAATCATGGTCAGTATAGTACTATCATCTAAACGCTGGACTTAATTGACACCCACATCACAACCAGTGCTCTCTTCACCCTTAAGCCAACCAAAAAGGCCATTCCAATCGAATGAAGGGCCTGGCCCCATATATACAGACCCACACTCTCGCATTCGCAATCACAAGCTAGCACCATTCAATCGTGTACGTGTTGTGCCACACACCTCTGCTCCTAGCTAGCAGCTTCGCTAAAGTGCAGCCATCTCTCTCTCTCTCTCTCTCTCTCTCATATGAACAGAGCTATCTAGGATGATGAGCTCCAGTAAGCAAGAAGGGCCCAAGCTGTTCAGCTCGAGGATCCTCTCAAGGGATCGCTCAAACGCGTCCTTCAGGGTCTACTACAGCCTCGGCGCCGGCACCGTCCCGTTCGTGTGGGAGTCCAAGCCCGGCACGCCCAAGAGCGCGGCAACTCCGGCATCGGCCACCAACACCATGCCGCCAATCTCGCCGCCGCCGTCGTACCAATCCAAGTCTCATCAGTCCAAGATCAGGAAGGCAGCTTCTTCTTCTTGGCCTGCCGGTGGATGGATCAGCTGGCTGAGCCTGAACATCAGAAGGCGGTCGCCGCCGTCGGTGACGGACCACCGGCGACAGTGGCTTGCGCCGGATCGCGGCGTGGATGGCGAACAGCAGCGGCGCCGGCGTTCTACCACGTGCTTCTGATGAACTGGCCGGAACGGGTTTGGTCAGTGAGCTGTTGCACCGTGTGCGGTGTTAACTCCATAGTATATATTGTTAGTTGTTATTGCAGTACCAGAGTCTGAGTGGTGTTTGTACCGGATTGTTTTAATACTATGTTTTAGCTAGGTTGGACTCTTTCCTCTTCTCATTATCAAGATTCACATAGCTACGATGCAGATGTTTGGAGTGTGAATAATCAGGTATGAATGGTGTGGTTGTGTGCGTGTATGCACAATACAAAAAGCCATGTGTAAGCATTTAAAATTGAAAAAGAAACAGAGTAAATATTTATTCTTTATAGGATATGGAACAAACAGATTGGCATGTCAAACGCCAATTCGGTTATTTGCAAAGTTATTTAACTTGGAGATTTTCTTTACAGCACTTTAAGAGAATTGTAGGTCCACGAAAAGGATAATAAATATATGTTGGCCTTTTACAGTTCAATGAGTAATGTTTCCAGGATGACCTCATTCTGGCAAGATATGACATATGAGCCATTACTTGCAGTTTGATCGTGAGATAAATGCTTGTCTTGTTAGGATTATGAGCCTAACAACCTCATACATAATTTGTCACTGTGGAAGATGGGCACTTGGAACTTTTCAAGAAAGTATATATTGATGGGTCATGGGAAGTACTGGCGACGTCTGCGTTGAATTGTTCCAAGTGTGATTAGGTACGTGCAGGTTAGAATTTATCATCGTGTATTACAGAGTCACTGATCACCACATATATTTGTAAAATCAGAATAATCTGCACGTATGTCAAACAACTAACATGTAATCCTATACTTTATGGTGGTCAGCTCTCTATATATGTAAATCCCTGCTGGAGTTTTCTAGTTTTAGAAAATACTATGTCGTTTTGCTGTCTTAAATACTTGGTTTTTAAAGGAGCTGTCTTAATATTTTGCATCGATGGTGGGTAGCAGCGGTATGTTGTAGTGTTAGGCTGTTCAATTAATTTTGATGATATATATGAAATGATTAATTGGGTGTGCATGATCACGAATGTGTGTCTGTGTGGCTTTGTCATCAATTCAGTTTGTTTACTACTCATGATCACGAAAGACTATCTGGGAACACAAAGATAATATAGAGATGGTCACGTCCCACTTTTAGTTTTCAGTGTGAGTTTTCTTTTCCTGTTTGGTGGCCGAGTTGATGAAGTTTGTATTTAGTACCAAATGGATGCTTTGTGTATGCTGTTTCCCACCAATCTCCAGGCTTAATTATCTGCATTGCCTTGCCACGGTGAACAATCTGCAATAGGCCTAGAGTTTGAATGTTTCTACATTTTGGAAGTTCAGACTTCAGTGTGCAAACTATGAGTGGCTGAGATATGGGTATATATTTGTTTATCCCCGTTGAAGTTGCATGTTTACATTTGAAACTTTCTTTGCATTAATTCATCAACGGTGGTTGTTCGAGAATTGTTTTGTGAAGTTTGTACTTGGCAGTCTTTAGGAGGTTAGAATTTTACCCTCAATCGTAGCAACCAAGAAACTTCATTTTAGATAAAGACCAAGAAACTTCATAGGAGAGCGCTGGTCTGAGAAAGCTATAGCAAGTTAGCATTAGCAGCCACCCGTTACTATCACTCCACTGATAGAAAATATAAAGAACACTGTTGAACCATAAGTGAATTGCCCATCTTTCTCCATCAGCTTAGGCTTTTGGGTGAGTTGGTTGGTGCATGCAACTTAACATGGTATCGAGCCAGAGGTCTTGAGTTTAGGTCCTGGTGACCGCATATTCCGCTGCGCCGCTCCTATTTCCACGTCTGAGGCCTGAGAGTGCCTCCACGTGAGGGGGAGTGTTGAACCATAAGTGAATTGTCCACCTTTCCCTATCAGCTTAGGCTTTTAGGTGAGTTGGTTGGTGCATGCAACTTAACAAACACGAATGGGCAAAGGATTATTTAGAGTAAAGTACATGGTCGCTCCTTAAACTTGTTCAGCTGTGCCACTTAGGTCCTCGTACTCTCAAAATGCAGATTTGGCTCCTTAAACTTAGCCTCGGATGTCATTTAGGTCCCTATACTCTCAAATTGCAGTTTAAACTTCTTAAACTTAGCCTCAGATGCCATTTAGGTCCTTATACTCTCAAAATACACCAGTATCACCCCAATTAAATCGATTAAGTTTTATCTTTTATATAAATTACTTATAATTAAATAAACATGATCTTTTGACTCAAATGTGTGTATAGAATATTAACGAATGCATTGATGTTCTAATTCATTCAAGTGAGCAGGAAAAAAAAGCAACAGATTTCGTTAAGCATCGTTTGCGTCAAAATTTTAAAAAATTACAAAGTCTAGTCATAAACAATTAATTAGCAATAATATAAACTTTTCTAATAAAAAAGTACACATTCACTCCCCAATTTTATCAAATAATAGCATGCATTAGGTGGTCCGATTCACATTCAGTCGTCCAATTTAATTAGTTGGGATAACACTATATTTTGAGAGCATTGGACCTAAATGACACCCGAAGCCAAGTTTCGGGACTTAGATTTGCACTTTTAAAGTATATGTACCTAAATGACACCCGAACCTAAGTTTGAGGAGCCAAAACTGCAATTTGAGAGTATGAGGACTTAGGTACAGCTGGACAAGTTTAAGAACCCGCCATGCGCAATCAAAATGTACGGGGTCAGGCTGGGCAGTGGGCCGGTCACAAATTCCTCTTTCGGCTAAGAATGGGCCTGGGACGCTGCCATCCTGATTCCCTCCCCCAGGATCTCCCGGCCAGAGAGGACGACCTTCATCTTTGCCGTCGAGATCAGCTATTCAGGTTTGCCTTCCCTCCAAAAAAAAAAAAAGAAAAAAGAAAAAAAAGAAGCTATTCAGTATTCAGGTTTGCCACACCGCTGCGGTGCAGAACTTGAAAGATGGGGATAGCGAGTGATGAGTTTTCGTGCTGTTTCGTCATAATTAAATAGAGAACTTTCACCACGTATACGTCTTAGCAGAAATTCATACTGAATCTGTGACTCAGAGAGAAATGATTCTAGGTTGTGATAACAATTTTTCTTATAAATAATAAAGGTAAAATAACATGACATAGGATCTGAAAGCGTTCACCACCTCATTGGTTTGCTTGTTTTCCTGTCTTCTTCACTCTCGCCTCTATTGTCATTAGTCATACCCCATGAAAGATCACAACATGCACCGCGATGAAGGCATGGTCGATATGTGGGACAGTGGCAAGTCTAGGCCCAAGGATGGGGGTGGGCCGAATTGTATTTGGGCTCATGAAAATCGGCTGTGAAAGGGCCTGTAGCCTAGCGGTTACAAGAGCTTCAGTAGCAGCAGAGGTCCTGGGTTCGACTCCCCGTGGGAGCGGATTTTCAAGGATTTAACGGTATTTGTGCTTTCAATGGTAGGCGACGCTCCCGTCGACAGCGAGGCGCCAGTGGTGACTTCGTATATCTAGATTTCCCGACCCAGTTTTCGAAAACGCTCATAGGGGTAGGGTTTGCGTACGTGTGTTCATAGGAATGAGTGTGCGTGCGTGAGTGTCTGAGTTGTACCGTGTAATCTCAAAAAAAAAAAGAAAAAAAGGTACTAGTGTGCTAGAAAAACTGACTGGGCTGGATCTGGGAGTGAGCCCGCCGGCCACTGATGTGGGAACACAGTAACACCAAATATGGGCATTCCAAAAGATTTCATAAGGTTCATCTGCAACACATGATAAAAAGTTATAAATTGCAAGTTTCTTGGACCCCATATATCATCCGAAGTAGGATCAATCTTATAAATAGTGTGGATGTGATCCATAGGTTTTTGAGGAAGGGCAAGTTGTGGCTTATTCACCGAAGCAATCATAGGATCTGAGGTGCCAACATAGAAGTACCAGGATTTGTAGTAGTTCCCCTTGATCTTGAAATCGGCGACTCTCTGGGCCTCGTTTGCGGCCAAGAAGATGTCTAGACCCATCTGTGTCAGTGGCAGACGTCTCGAAGATACTCTAGCCGTGAAGAGCGGGTCCTTGGTGTTGTTGCTGTTCCCTCTGAACACGTGCCATCAGTAATTTCTACTAATTACCGACAATGCTTGTCAAAGTGGCTGATAGTTTAGGCAGTTTAGTACATTTGTTTTGAGTGGCTGATAGTTTACTAGTGCAAACTTTTATATTTCTCAATAGTTTTAGCAAATTCCCTACAAACTCATTTCCCACTAACCCATTCCTTACAGTTTTTGGATTAGTTTAATAAATACATTGAAAATTGTCACTCACTTGTACAAAAACTATAAGGGATTGTTAGAAATCTTGTAGTGCATGTGATGCCAACCCACTGACGCATCATGCTGTATTAGAAGGCACGTACTTACGCGAGATAATACAAATTCAGGGCGATTGGATTCGATTGGTGCCTTGCCTTCACTTTCAGGGAGAGGACCGGCCAGCGGCGTCGAGGAGGCCGCTGAAGCTGAAGAGGGGGACATGAGACATCCATGCATGCGCACTTGCACAGCAAGATGTGTCCGCCGGCGTCGGTGACCGTGCAGCCGCCGTTTGAACCTCAGGGTCACAGTCAGCGGCAGGACGTTCGGTTCGCAGTACTGCCGGCCAACGACCACCACCGGCACCGGAGGAGCTGTCTTTGCCGGCCTCTTGGGATCTTCTACATGGGGAACAAGTTCAGGAAACGTGTATTACAAATTTTGTGACACATAGTTTGTACACATCATAGATCAATTCCTCCCGTCGTCAATGGTGACGAGGTGACACTGCGACCCCGTGGTCCTTGCAGCTTCCGAGGTTGGTCTAAGTATAGCAAGCTGTGTATTGAAAATTCACTTCTGTGACAAGAATTATTTTTGGGTGCATATCGATCAATTGTTTTCAAAACTCCTACGAATTTACTGTAGTTATGGGTGTCTATGTTACATCTCTCTACCAATTTTCAGCTCCAATCTCATCTTATATTGAGACGTACAAAAAAGACAAATAAATAGTGAATTTTTCAAAATTTTACCTTTTTATTTATGAAAATATTTGAGTTATGAGCTCAAATTTGTTGTGTGCTTCTTTCATGTCCAGTACAACCTCTATCTTTATTTTCGAATTTTTCAAAAACTTTTGGAAATGCATGTCTATTGGAACTCATGCACCATAGAGATATCATATGAAGTTTAGAAGTAAATAGTGTGCTAAGTGAATACCCACAAGACCAGGTGCTTTCTAAAATTTCCAAACATATACTACTACGTAGAGATGCATAAAGTGTACCTGTTCAAAAAAATTTGTTCCCAAAATCAACTTTTTTGGAGAGTCAGAAAAAAAGTGAAGCAACTTGTAAATAGTGACAGCTAATGAGTCAATGAAGAAGTGAGAAACATAACTCAATCAATATGATCTATATAAATAGGAATGATAGATCATGAATTTATAAAAATCTCAAAAAAAATACTGCTCGAGACTTTTTTGTTGATATGGGACTAGCCCAAGACTTATGAGCAAAAAATGGCTAAAATCAGCCCAACGCTGATATATCTATTTGATTTTGTTTTTGGCACAAAATAATTGATGAAACAATAATTCTATTTTAAAATATCTATATTTCTCTCAAAATTACAAACAATATTGTGTACCTTATGACTTGGAAAACTCAAAACAATAGTCATATCCACAATCGCCAAAGAAATTAATCTTTTACTAGTCACTTCTCTTATCTAATTGCATTGCACCGCATGTACATTATATAAATAATTTCTAAATCTCAAATATTATGGATTATCATTTCCATGTTGGAATTATTTTGCCAGCCAAAGCATTAATTTTTTTATCTGTAACAAAATAGTAGTTGTAACTGTAAGACCCATAATGCTAACCGGTAGTGGAAAGAACTTAATTTGTGCGTAAATTCAAAGTAATGTTTGATTTATCACTGTTGTAAATTTGTGACATTCCTAGATAGCCTCACATGACAAACATTAATGCTTTTTTGTCTTCACTTGTGACAATTTGCTTGGTTTTTACGACATGCATCTAACCTTCATCACAAAACTCGTTCAAACCATATAAATCGTCATAAAACAGTGTCTTAGTGACGTTTTTGCCAATTGTCACGCCAAAATCATCAAAAGGCTAAACTTTTTTTTTTGTAGTGTGGCATGGAGTAATTTTACATGGAGCGGTTGATGACAGTGAGGGCGCTTCCATCACCGATGAGGTCACATTCTACTCTTGGGTAGCGTTTTGCGTTGACTGAAATTTGAGTTTCTTTCAGTCGACATTGCAACATCCACGAACATTGCAACATCCACGAATAACTATTCTCTTAGCAGGCTATATTTCACAATGCAGTGCCGCGCGCACAAGACGAACAGATTCTTGTAGACATAAAAAGCTAGATTGAGTTGTGCCAGTAGCTAGTGTTTTTATCTACATATTTATGTACAAGTTATGCAGTAGATGTTAAACCTTTATAGAAAAGTTGTTTCGGAGGAGTTTTCGAAGTGTCAGCTATATATAAATTTCAATTCAAAATTCAAAACACTAGCTAAATTAATATCATTTGATAAAGGTCAGAGATGCATTTTTATAAAAACAAAATACATTAGTGAGCGGTTTCCACTGCATATACATCTGCTTGAGGCTGGGAACCCGTCAATTGGCTAATTCTGTTTCACTTCACTAGCTCTTTGGTCTGTAGCATTACGGACATGCTACTAAACCGACATATACTGATAAAACGAAAACCAAATAAATCTGTCAGTACATCACCATAAAAATAGTTCCAAAGCTGATCTTGCTTGATCAAATCTACAGAAAACCTACATCACACTTCATTGAAAACAACAAAAAGAATAACAAGAACGAAGGGCCTAAGATAGTACTCCTTTTCACTTGTTTGTCCAGTCGAGATACAAGTAATTAATAATGGAGGTATATCAAATCTGACACAATATATAGATAAAAGGATCATCTATATACAAAAATCAAGAATCATCCCAATTCTGTGAAAATATGCTTAGCTTTTGGGTCAACTAGATATGTAGTCCGGACAAACATTGTGAAACAAAGGTAGTATGACAAGTGTGCAGCTCTAATGAAGCTCGGATCAGCGATGTCAACGCTCCCGATCCATGCAAATCTCATCAGATATCAAAACAAGAGCCGTGATGAACGCGTAGTCAACATTTGGGAATACGGTAAGGCCGAATGTGCGTCTTCCAAGAACCACGCTTGGGAAAATATATTGACGCCGCACCTGCAGCATAATTGGGTACAAACGTTAACAAAGGGCAGTATAAACTTCAAAGCCTATATTCAATGTGTCTGTACTCACCTTAGCAACAACCTTGCTCGATGTGCCGCGATAAAGCACCCACGATCTGTCGTCGAAGCTACCCTTCATCTTGAAATCACAGGCCAGCTGTGCAGTATTAGAAGCCAGGAATATGTCCATGTGCGTCCTCAGCTGCATCACCGAAGATTTCCTGGCAGTGAAGAGCAAGTTGCGTCTGTTAGAGCTGTCCCCTCTGAACACATCCCATGTGTCAAGCATACTGAATATCTGACAGTTTGCATAGCAAAAAAAAAAAGGACTGAATTAGTAAGGGCGTGAAATTAACTAACGTAATCGTGAAGAATCAATAATCTTTGCCTTGCCTTTCTTTGCACGGTGAGGAGGGGCCGGCCGGCGGCGTCCAGGAGGACTCGGCAGCGGCCGCAGAACATGAAGAAGATGGGATCCATCTGCAGGAGGACCGCGCCGCCGCCGTCGGTGACGGTGCAGCCGCCGGCGGGCTTCATGGTCGCTGTCAGCTGCAGCTCGTGCGGCACGCAGAACCTAGGGCTCACTATCGCCACCATTAGGATCGGCGTACTGGGGTTTGGTCGATTGCTCCTGCAACTAACCCCGTCGTGGCGTCCGCGGAGGCAGCCCTCTTGTCTCGGGACTAGGGAGACATGCTCGACGATGGCCTGAAGAAGTTGAGAAACAATGTCGGAAGATTAAGTTATCTGATTTTGAAGCTCAATGGAATGTATTATGTACGACCCAACATCAAGATGTACGTGTTGGGCTACAATAGTTAATATCATGGTCCACTGGAGGATCACGGAAAAGGCAGAACTTGTTGAGGTGTGTATGAGGCTGTTCTTCCCTGCGAGAGTTATCAAAACTTGTTGATTTCTACGAATTAGCGTAGGAGTTTGTGTTAGGTACAAGTTCCTAAGAGAAGGGGGCCCGACAAAAAAAAACTCAAGCACATATCTGAATATCCGCCTGAATCTTATAGTTTGTATTCAAATCCTCATTAGGATATCTGCTTTGTTTATATATCCATCGAACGCACGAATTTCACCGGAATTATACAGGAATTTCACATGAATCAGTTAAACCTCATTGGAAAATGCAATATTTTTTGAAGGGTCTTAAGAACAGCATTAGAAGAACGAAATCATGTAAACGCTAGAGTGTGCTATTAATTTTGTAGCCACATGTAGATTTTTCTTCGCACATTTGACTTTCAGCTGATACGAATCCTGGATAATTCAGATTACTGCTGTCCAGGTGTTGGGCCCCTATAGTGATTCTCCGTGGTAGAAAACATGAGTGGGCTCAGATGATAGAAGTGGTTAGGAGGTAATGCACTAGCTCTGCTAATGGTGATATCACTGGACTGATAGTAACCATGAATAATAGCATACACACCATGTTTGGGGTGAGTAGAAGTGGTTGTATTTTCTTTCTTCCTTTTTTTTTTTGGGGGGGGGGGGGGGGGGGGGGGGGGGGGGGGGGGGGGTGGCGGCATTGGAATATTGCAAGATTATTTTCGATAATCTTCCATGCATGCTCATAAGTCAATCTCTATAATCGATGAATGGAAACACCGCTAGGCAACATCCTAGCTAATTGTGGGATAGTGGTAACTTGATTGTTATATATAGTTGCTTGCAAATATTAAATTTATATTTATAAACAACAATTATATTAGTTACTTTTGTTCCCATTAGATGTCAAGAGTTTGTTCCACACTATGGTTCAGGTTGATTCCACATAATCTTTTTTGTTAGTTTGCTAACAAATGGGGAAATAGTAACCATTAGATGCCAAATCTCTGTTTTATTCCCCACTCAGGTTTTGGTAGCAATCTTTTGTACATCCTTTCCGTAGTGAAGCACATGTACCGCATGTTGGAGGTGAACAAGTACTTCCCATGATAGCAGCCTCTTGCATGACTAAATACCAAGATTATCCATCCTGATTGGCTGGACGGCAAAGCAACACAATTGAGTATTAATTAATTAAAGTGGTTTGGAAGCTTGTTGAAATTAAAATATTGGAGTAAAGAGATAGGAATCTTGCTATTTGTATCCAATTTGGAAGCCTTCCTTGACTACCGTAATATGATATTTTATGATGTGTAAAATTATGTGAGTGAAAGTTCCTTGACTCATACCCAAATGTGAATCAAAATCAAGAATTAACTTTCTTTGAAATTGAGGTCATTCTTGTGTTGCTAGAAATGTTGGATCCAAATCTTAAATAAAATAAACAACATAGTTCCAACTTTTTATTGCAAAATTTTACTGTGATTAAAAGGTATCAGATGTAGGCTTTCATGTTGGAGTTTTAAAGTCCAATCAAATGAGGTTCATATATGCTTCTTTTCTTTTCTTTTTTTTTTTGGAGAAATGCTTCTTTGCTTGTTTCAAAGTAAGACCGATGATTAATGGCTTATTATACACTTTGGATCCAACACCCAACTATTTAACAGGCATCCTCGCTGATAAAAGTAATATTCAAGCAAACAAGCATGCGTACGTAGGAAGCAACTGTATAATATTGATAAACAAAAAAAAATGTACACTATTCTTGACCAGCATAACAAATTATAGTTCTATCGTAATTCTTCATGCAATCCTAAACTGGATTTCTCTAGTGATGACAACAGCAAAGTAAGATTTGTGTATATGAGAGCAGTGCAGCTCGATGGAAGCATGAATCAGTACGGTCATCAGTCATTTTTGTCCGTGTGAATTTCCTGTAGCATAACAACAAGAGCTGCAATAAACACATAGTCGACATTCGGAAATACGGTAATGCCGAAATTGTCCAGTCCGAGCACTTTGCTTCCCATGGTATGCATACGGTGCATCTGCGGCATGAGATGGCGCGCACATCAACAAATATCTACAAACATATTCAAGGCAATATCCAAAGAGCAACCGAATTTTGAACTCACTTGAGCAATAATGGTGTTCGTATTTCCAAGAAGGAAGACGCAGGATCTCTCCTTGAAGCTACCCTTCATCTTAAAATCACAGACCTCCATCGCCGTGTTTGAAGCCAAGAAGATATCCATCTCTGTCTTGATCAGTTGGAGCATTGAAGTCGTCTTGGCAGTGAAGAGCAAATCGCTTTCATTATAGCTGTCCCCTCTGAACACTTCCCATCTATTGTGCAAACTAAAAACCTGCCAATGCGACGGTGATTGTGGTGGGCAAAAGATTTGATAAATGAATTGGGCGAAAAATGGATGATGAGGTTGTAAGTAAATGCGCGGGTTCAGAAAGTTAAATTGTTAGTGTCGCTCACTGATTCATAATTTGTTTCTTGATTCATCTTTTCATAGTTACAGATCGATTCCCATCAAATCAGCCTACAGATGGAGGACCAATGGTTCTATCGATCCATTTACTTAATTACCTTCTCCCGCATGCATAGGAGAGGCTGGCCAGCGGAGTCGCTGATGAACCGGCGATTGTGGATGGTGAACACGGGGCTCTTGACCCGGAGCACAACGGCGTCGTTGGCGTCAGTGATGGTGAAGTTGCCCTCGGCGAAGCTCATTTCCTGCTTCACATGCAGCGTCACCACGTACGGCACGCAAAAATGCGGGGCCACCACAGGCACCGGCTCCAGTTGGCCTCCGGTGGGCGCCGGCGCCGGAGGCGCTGGCCGCATGGGCGGTGGCGCCGCCATCAGGATGGCTGCCTATCGCCGCCGATCAGTATGAGTTGTTCGATCGTTTGATGAATTCGATCCGCGTGTGTTCTAACCGTCTTAATTAGTTAGGAGCTCTCTGCGTGGTGTTTTCGTTGCGGTCTGACTCCACCAAAATGGGGCAGAGCTGTTGTTGCCGGCAAACGTAGGGATGCTGCATGGGGACGGACCGCAGAGTGTGCTGATCCATGAAACTTTATGTTCGTTTTTTCCATTTATTTATTTTTGCTACTAAAATTGTGTTATAGTTATTTATCACACGTGCTTGCATTTTTCTGCCTTTCACATGCATGCATAGAACAACTTTCACAAACAAAAAAAAAATCACTAAATGATAAACCAGCTCGGATGACAACATATTTGATTCGATGAGCCCTTTTACCATCTTCGAAAGGTAACAAGTTTCATTGGAATTAACAACCAAAGTAATGTATCTTGGGACCAAATTTTGATTCCTCATATCATAAGGTACTCCTTCCGTCAAGTTTCATTGGAGTTAACAACCAAAGTAATGTATCTTGGTACCAAATTTTGATTCCTCATATCATAAGGTACTCCTTCCACAAATATAGTGTTCATTTAGTTTTTTCCTAGGTCAAACATGTCACTAGATTCATCGTGAAATGGACTATCATAATATGTAACTCTTTTAGTTTTAAACAATATATATTTATATATATTGTTGGTCAAAGTTCAAAAAGTTTGATTGAGAACAAAATAAAATCAACACCACATTTGTGGACAAAGAGAGTATCATTTAGAAGTACCATCACAATAAAAGATCATTCTTTATTTAAAATACGTCAACCACCAAAATATGTAAAATATGTTTAGCATTTTATGTATGATTTACAGAAATGAAGTATTCAACTACTTGGATTTTGCAATAAGTAAAACCATATTGGCTATCTTAGTTTTCTGCAATAAGAAAAAAAAAGAACATGAAAAACATCATGGTTTTTTTGTTGAAGAACGGGAGAGGCAAGCCCCTATAGAATATTATTATTAATAGTATAATAAAGGTTCAGTACAGAAAGTAAAGGAAACAAAAAAAAAAGGAAAACTAATATTACAACTTGTCTTGTATCCATTGCTTCAGCTGATCAACATACTTCTTCTTGGCCCTATGACTAACTATATTGAGCTCCTTAAAAAATCTAGCTCTGCATCCTTGCACTGTTGGATCTTTGTTCTTGAAAACCCAGTCATTTCTAGTTGTCCAAATACTCCAGCACATAACAATAATGATGTTGATAAAGACAGGAACATCAAGTTTCCTCTTTAAGACTCTGATCAAAGGCATCACCTGTAGGTGCCGCGGTGCTGTCAAACCAATCGATGCCCAGCAAGCTCTGGCAAAGTTGCACCTAACAAACAAGTGCAAGAGGCTTTCCTCTCTCTGCAAGATGCACATCTCACAGACATGATTCTAGATACATGTTTCTTCTCCTCAGCATTCCCCTTGTATTAATTCTATCTTGCAACAACAACCAAAAGAAGACCTGTTGCTTTAACTGACAAGGGGATTTCCAGAGCCATTTAAAGGCTTGATCCTCATAAGAGTGACAAAATTAAATCAACACCATAAGGCTGACAAGAGGAGTTCCAGTACCACCTACCTCCGAGGAGCAACATTGGATATTTTAGGTGCAATTACAAAAGAAGATATGAATCGTTTTTTGCTACAATGGAAACCATAAGAGACAATACGTTATTCCATCACAATTCATCATTCGCAAAAAAAAAAAAAAAAAAAAAAAAAAAAAATCCATCACAATTCCTATGGTGTTGTGCTTACTGATTAACGAAAAAACATTCTTCGAACTTGGATTCTAGAACCCCTTAAAAAATAAAGATATTGAGGTGACCAGAGGTTCATTTCTTTCTGTAGCAGCGGATTCATGAGTCTGAGGCCCAATTTGGAATAGATTTTCCTTGGTGCAAAAAGCAGCTTATTCAAAACGTTAGTAAAAATACATTTTGCGTATTTCTGTTTTACATGATTCGTTTGAGACAATGTAACGTCCTAAAATTTCGAGTCAATTTTTTTCGCGATTGCTTGCATAGTTTCTTTCTTGAGTGTTGCATAATTTCTTCTGGGCTTTTCTACAGCACATTGCACTTTGAGGTTTATTTCTGATTTTTCTTGGGTTTATTTTGAGCTTTTATATCACCTAGATCATTTCTCTAACACTCATAATGAGCTGCACGTACACACGAATTACATAACAGCCAAACCCTGTTCAACTCATTGGTAATTAATTATTCCAGCCATTACCAAACTTGATTAATTAGTCCATATCGTAGTGCAACAGGCTACTGGGTGCACTCTGCCGACCAGACGAGCGCAGCTCGTTTTGACATCCTAGGCGCAGCCTCATCCAGTTGCCTAGCTGGCCATCTGCATGCACGCCTCGTCGCATCAAGTGGCTTACGGCAAGCACGCCGTGTACATGTACTGGAATGCTAACATTAGCAGCAACGTGTCCTAGTTGCCTTCCTGTATAAGCCTCAGCGATAAACATCACAAGCAGCTGCCTCCAGTGCTTATCTCCAGACACGCCTAGCACAGCTCCTTCTCAAGCTAGCTGCTTGATCGTTTCTTCTTCCATCAGCAAGAACAGGAGCCGATCAATTCTTTGGTGAGCCTAGTTCTTCCTGTATGATCAATCTTTCCCAAATTATTCCGTACCACAGCTTGCTTTACAGTATCATGTAGTCCTTCACCAGTTCTTTGTGTCCTTTTCACTAGAATAATTAGAGCCATCGCTGCGGCGGCCGGGTCGCCGGCCAGTTTTGATGCCGCACACACGAATTGCTATCATAGACCCTATTCAGTAGTTCTGCTGCAAGAATCATATACTGCTTTTGTCTAGCTTGACTGAAACCCATCGTTGATGTATGCGTACAGCAGCAAGGCCTTTTTATATCGGTTCCTATGTTCACAGACCAAACTATGTTTGCCTTAGTTAAATAATATCCTTTTAGTCTTTCAGATTCAGTCAAGTACTTTAATACTCCCAATCTCTGTTAACATTACTTGTTAGGATTTTCACCACCAACGAGCCTGGCATCCTAATTATTATTTTTACTGATGCTTGTTCACTACAACTATCAGAAGCATGCACTGGTGTCCTAAACCAGCTATATTATATTGGGCGTTTCTAAATTTCAAGTGCTTGAAATCAGGGGCTACTTTCAAGCACCATCTACAGCCAGCCGATCTGTGACATAGTTCGATCATGCGCCATCCGATTGACGGTGCAGTGCTGGGTTCGATCACGCGCACGACACAAATCGGACACACCACCGCGTCGCTTGAACGAAAACAAAATTTCAAACACTTGATATAGAGTAAATAAGATATTATATACATATTCTCTCAAGGATAGTTGGCCTGTGATCCTAAGCCAACAAGAAACATTGACTTGGCTTAGAAAATTCCTGCGCGTATGTCAATCCAAACAAAACCAATGAAACCAGGTTACCTATTTGATTCCCTTTCGTTCAATGCTAAACTGACTCTTAAGAACCTCCATATACAAAACCTTGAGTCTTATGTTTGTATAGTGACCTTAGCTAGCTTTCTATAGATATTTTATCATCTTTTCGAAGTCATCCGTGCTCTGTTTAGAACAGCAGGTCCATGTCCATGTGGCATGTTATCTAGTACATAAACATGGACTAAACTAGTTAGTGATTGTGCTACCACTTCTGTCATAGCTTCACGTCAACTAGGTTAAGCTAAGCTTAGTGCTTCTGCGCAATTGGTGGTAACCAGCTCAAAGCCTCTTGGCCTTGCTCCTTGTATGCCTTGTTGACTACCTATAAATCATCCTAGTGCACAGACCTCGCTAATCAAGCTCCATTTATTCTTCTGCTCACAAATATAATTCATCAAAATATATAAAGGGCTTTCTTTTGTTGCATGTGTGTGGTCTTGTTTGATTGTATTTGCCTTACCATTAATTAGAACGTGTGCTAGCTAGTGCGGAATATGTGGAAGCAGAGGCGAATTACTGGTGGCGGAATGTGTGGAGCAGGGGCGAATAACTCGCTGGAGCCGACGGCATCATATTGCAAGGCAAGTCACACCCCATTGACCATATAATTCCTATGTTATTACTTTATCCTCTGCATTTAGTTATGGACATGAGATCACTAAATGAATGTGATAGAAGTTCCAAACCACTGTTATGCATAAACAGCTATCCAATCTACAATGGCCAGATTAGCCAAGAAATAAACCTAGCACGAAGTGACACTGCTAGCTAGATGATTGAATTATAGGTTAAGGTTAATTTGGAGCATTCACTTGTATAGCGGTTATATGGACTTGTGGAATGTTGGCTTGACTGAGGACATGGTCGAGATATGGTTGATCTTGTGCGCATGTACCTTCCATGCAATAGATCAACTGATGATGACTATATGTATGTCCAAGGTATTTGAGGAATTGTCTTCTAAGCCGTGATAGAAACATAATTTAGTTCAACCATGGGACCGACTCTGTCGGACTTGCCAGTATGCCAAGTCAATTGCCTTGAGGCTCCATGTGTCTTTTAGCTATGCAAATATGACACTGGACGGTTAGATCTTGCAATGGCCTGCCAGTGCTGACTGATCATGAGCAGGTGCAATAAGTTCAAAGCAGGTGCCAGTGGCATATTTGAGGCATGGAGTCTGGGGCAAGTGAATGTCATCACTGTCTTGTTATCTCGACTCTGATCAAGTCGTGATATCTCGTGGGTAAAGTTGGACAACCTCTGCAGAGTCTTAATTATTCGAATGTGCCATGCTTCTGGTTAATGAAGCTATGTTTGTGGGTGATACCTGTTTCATGGCAAAGTAGTATAATTTCCTCAGGGAAGTATTTGATATGATGATGGATGATACATTATTGCTATCGGTGATGCTCAGGTATAATCTTAACACTTGAAATGGATCCCAATATCATCATAGTTGAATGAAGAATAATCTCTTGCTAGTATGCATGATAACCAATTCATTATGAATCATCTTATACCATGTGTGGCTTGCTGAGTACGAAAGTACTCACCCCTTGCTTACATGATATCAGCATGTGAAGTGGAAGACCATAGGTAGGAATTGGCTAAAAGAAGTACCGTGGCGATGATCTACGTTCTAGGGTGATCCTACACTCAAGTGGACGGAGTGTCGTGGCTTTCCGCTGTTGTTATGTGATGTTTGTAGGTGAATATCTCTTTGGAGTTGTTTGCCTTCGAGGCAAGACCTTGTAGCAGTCAATACTTGAAATATGAATAATTTTATGCTGGCTTATTGTAATATCACATTGTGTGTGACTGTTTATTCTAAGCAGTTGCGTTTACGCGGTCTATTATGTGGGCCCGTCATAGACAATTCTGTTTTTTGTATTAGTATATCTAATAAGTTGTTATTACAATCCTTGTGTTGGCCATAACTTTTGCCTTCTTTTATAGCCCATAATAAAGACTAGCTAGCTAGTTTAAGCCAGTGGCATACAAGGGTTTTTTTTTTCTTTTGAGGGAACACGCCCACAAGGGGCTAAAAGCATCTTATTACTGCTCCGACAGAGGTACAGGAGACACTTTTGCACAAAGGTTCTTACAAGAGTATTGAATAATACATGGACCCTTGAGCATGACAAAAAGGACATAAAAAGAAATAAAAATTACACATACGTATGTCCTTAAGCAGAGAAGCACGCCGGCATGGATACACAGCTTGCATCCTCCGCAGAATCTCCAGCAAGAAGAAGAAAGCATCGGGCTCCATAGCTAAGGCCTTCAGCGAGGACGCCTCCAACTGCATCAGGACCAGACGGTGAGGGCATTTGACTGCCGCAAAGCCGCCGTGAGGTAGTTGGGAAGAGGGCTTCGTTGTGCCAGGCTGCCAGCTGATTGGCACGCCAGTGGTCCTCCACGCGGCCGCCTCAAGCAGAGCACCAGAAAGTAAAGGAGATCGAAGCCGTAGATCTTGATTAAGCAACACCGGGCTTGACTAAAAATCGATTCCACAAATTACGGGGACCAGTTGCAGATGGCGATCAACCCAAGTATGGGAATCGAAGCATCCAAGAAGAAGCTCAAGCAAGCATCTTCTCACCATTGTACCTGGATCAGAGCAGCAAGAAACAAGAAAGCGGGGAGAAAACACCCATCGGGGAGGAAGTCGATGGGGAAGACAAAAGGCATAATGCTGACACCCACGAAGGAAACCAACTAGGAAGAATCACCAGCCCCTCGCCGGAGCACGCTCGTCAAGGACGATGGCGAAAACACCAGCAAACTGCTGAGGCTCTGATTTATTCTTGAAAAACTAAAACCTAAAATTACTACTGTATAGATGGGTCCCTCACCCAAGACCACACCGGCGAAGAGTCGGAGCAGCTGGGGAGGGGCCGGGATCGGCCCTCAACGGAAGCTGCTAAGAGAAATTGGTGATTTCTGGTTGGGGAAGAAAAAGCTACAGGAGAGAGCTACGGGAGAGAGAGGAGAGGGTTCGAGAGGCTTAAGCATGGATGCATTCAACAAGGTCACTGATTACAAAGGGTTTTAGTTTAAGCCAACGGCATATAAGGTATTTTCCCATTCATTAACTATATATCCGGTCTCTTTTTTCAGATTATTGATGAATAAACGAGAATCTGTGTGGAGTCAACACACAAAATCGTCAATACTTAGGTAATTAGTTTTCTATCACTGTTTTTTTCTTGTTTGTCAGTAAAATTATAATATAAATAAATTATTTTTATGTGTGCATTTCATGTTGCCAAGGGCAATGATTCGTCACTGACACTGCACTGGAAGGAAGGAATTGCACAATATAATAACACTCCATTTGAATGCAACTTCAAATGGAAAGAAAATAATGTATATAGGTGTACAATAGCATAATAAAACAAAGTTCAATAGCTGATCTTGCTACCCTCGAACAGACTTGCGGACCAATGATGAGGACAGCTGAAGACCTTGATAGAGTGGTATTGATTTGGCGTGGCCGTCAGTAGTTCCGGTCCCTCCTATGAACTTCATCCAGAATCACACAACCAGAGCCGCGACGAACATACAGTTAACGTGAGGGAATACAGTAACTCAGAACGTGTGTGTCCTTTCCGAGCATTACATTGGACACAGTATACTTGCGGTCCATCTGCAAGAAAATAAATAAAATGCCAACCACATTGACATATATTTACAAAATCCAAACAATGATCAGTAGAGATTAATTAAGCCAAGCTAGTAATTTCATTCTCACTCGAGCAATCATGATGTCCGAGTTGCCAAGATAGAAGGCGCAAGACCTCTCGAAGTAGCTACCCTTCATCTTGAAGTCGCAAACCTGCTGCGCTGTGTTCCCGGCCAAGAAGACGTCCATCTCGGTCTTGACTCTTGAGTTGCATGACTGAAGACCTCTTTGCAGTGAACAGCAAATCGCTTGCGTCCGTGCTGTCCCCTCTGAACACCTCCCATCTGTTGTGCATACTTAGTACCTGATGATAATTGCTCTGTTGTTAGGAGATGCATGTTTGGTCTCATGTTCAGTCTACGCGTACCCTCGCAGGCTATCATGCATGCATGTTGGGTCAGAAAACTGAGCCTGATCGAGGTGTACAGACTTCTAAACAATTCGAATGAAATTGCGAAATCAGGTCAGAAATGAACTGATCCGTACTACGTTACCTTCTCCTGCATGGTGAGGACGGGCTGTCCGGCGGCGTCGAGGAGCACGCGGCGGTTGCAGACGCTGAGGATGGCGCCCTTGACCTGCATCACGACGGCGCCGTTGGGGTCGGTGACGGTGAAGTTGCCGTCGGAGATGCTCATCACCTTCTTGGTCACCGTCAGCGGCACCGCGTGTACGGCGCGCAGAACTGCGGCGACACCACCGCCACCGGTGCCGGCGCGGATACGCCGTCATTGGGCGGCGCCGCCATCTCGGATCGATCGCCGCTGGTGAAGAAGAAGCAGCGCTCGCTTGATCAGAGCAGTGTGTCTGCAGGCTTGGAGCACGCGTTGTTGTAGCTGGCTAGTGCTGTGCTGCTTGCCCATGCCGTTGCTACTGGCGTCTGGACAATTAATGCACTATATAGAACAGTTGAGAAAGGATTCAAAGGAAAGTGGATGTGTTTTTTTTTTTTTTTTGAGTTGAAGTGGATGGGCGCGTTCGGCATGCGGCAAAGCAGCCGGCTGCTGCTGCTGCTGCTGCTACAGTCCACTAGATTGCTACAGTGCGAGATTCCTCTGCTACAGTGTTCTCTCTCACTATTCAAACTGCAACTGCAACTGCATCCTCCAACCGAACACCCCGGATGTGGTGTTGACACTGCACGTGCGAAGATCTTTTGTGCTGCGGGCCCGCAAAGAAAGAAATATTTTGCAGAAGAAAGGTCAAGGCGCAAATACAATGTATATTTGGGCATTTTTGTTGCCACAAGTAATATGTTGACCAAGCTTGCATTGCCTTAAATGGTTTAGCTGATGATGAAGTCAAATAGCAAGGAGGGTATGGGTTCCCAGATCTGGGAAAGTTCAATTTTGAGATGCCACCAATGTAGCAAAATACTACTGTCACGACTCCCGTTATTGGAGATCGATTCTTGATGGCCGGTCTCTTGTGACGGCTCGTCTTTAAGTGTGCTGGCACTTGGCAGCTGACATATCTCTAAAATCTTTAATGATCACTCTCACACGGTTTTGGAGATGGTCAATGAGGGTGTGCAAACGTGAGCGATTTGCTGTTAGGAGGAGCTTGACAACGCGTCATTGGGATAAATCCTTGGAACGGTTATGATAGGTCCCTTGCACCGAGTGATGTGGAAGCGGAACAGTGGAAGCCATTCTTGGACTAGTGTTTGGAAGAATTACCAAGGCCTGTGCTGTGCTTGAATCATCGGCCAAAGCTCTTCTTTTTGTGATGTGGAAATTCAAGTTAGAAAAGTGTGACGATTTTAGTGACAATGCTTTGTGAGGATCAAAAATATTCTCGTGTTTCATCACAAACCACTTGCCATGTTGGATGGCAATCCCAGGACGCACTTACATAGCATCGCATATTTTTGTCATAAATCGTGATTCGGTCCAATTAGGACTCAATCCATATGATGCACTAGGAAAAATATGTTGGAGCTAATTTTTCATAAATTCTCGGCTGCCTAGAATGCCATATGACATAATTCCAGAATATTTTTTTCACAAACTCTCAAATATCCTGACTGGTTGTGCCAGTTTTTGGCCCATTTCTTGTGTACATTTTTATCATAAGTTGTTCTCCAGTCCAATTGAGCCTCATTGTAAGTCCACTTATTGTTGGTTGGGCTTGTTTACATGGGTTGGGCCTGCGTGTAACTTGGCTACTTCGTCCCAACTTGTCGGCGATCCAATTTATCGTCCGATCCAATTAATTTTTAGGTCCAATTACATGGACCTAATTAATTTTAAATCCACTTTGATATGCAGATAACGAGATAGACATATATGACACCAAGATAGATTTTCGTGGATAATTATACAAATGAAAAGGATGAATCGGTAGTGAGGAGTGTCAAAAGTATTATAACACATGAAAATCCTAGAATTCGACCAGGCAAAAACCAAGAGCAGAGATTGCACAGCCATTTTGATGTACTGAACTGAATCCAATATATTCCTTTAACAACTGCTTAGATAAATTTTTTTCTGAATTAAAATCTTCCGAATTTCACATGAGACTAATAAAAATGAAGTAATTGAATAACACACTCTAGCCTTGGGTTGCTATGGGTGATGATAGGAAACACAATTTATTCTGTCTCACTAATTCAACTGGCTCGTTGTTTGTTGCATAGTTTTTTGCTTGCTAAGTGAACACAGGAGGCACCATATCCATCTTGAGAGACAGTCGGCTAATTTGACATGACTAATTTTGTACAACTAGTCAACATACATCTATTCTAACTACCAAATCTTCGTGCACTGAAGCAAGCAATTGCAGAACAGAGCTCAATGATGAAAGAGCAAATATACATTATTGCACACATCAGCATACATCAACAAAGTTCAATAGTGATTTTTCTCGCATAATTTTGCAGACAACACTCAATTCGATTCATTATTGACAACAACATCTGACAATATGACAGCGCCCAACTTGATGCAGGTTCCATACGATCATCAGTCAGATCGTTCTCTGTGCATCTCATCCAGAATCACAACAAGTGCCGCGATGAACATATAGTCAACATGAGGGAATACGGTAACATTGAATGTATCCCTTTCGAGCAGTACATTCGTGACAGTATACTTACGGGTCGTCTGCAGCACCACATAAAAAACGTTGGATTAAACATTTGTGCAACCACGGAAATATGGTTAGAAATGGGGGGAAAGTGTACTCACTTGGGCAACCAAGGTATTCGAATTGCCAAGATAGAAGTTGCATGATCTGTCAAAGTAGCTACCTCTGATCTTGAAGTCACAGACCTGCTCTGCTGTGTTCCTGGCCAAGAACACGTCCACCTCTGTTTTCAGTTGGATGAGCGAAGCTTTCTTAGCGGTAAAGAGCAAATCGCCTGCATTCGTGCTATCCCCTCTGTACACTTCCCATCTGTTGTGCAAGCTGAATACCTGATCATTTGCTTCTGTTAGATGATTCTGAAACGGTACTCTTCATTCTAGCTACTCACTGAAGTATATTGGGATAGTGCCTGTTGTGTTGTATGTCAGTGGAATGACCATACGTAAAATCAGTGGAAACTTGGCAACAAAGATCAAGTTTTGAAAATCCCCTGTCTGTTAGTGCCAATCAATATTAACAGCTGAAAAAGGTTCTGTGGTGTCAAAATTCTGAATTTGGATTCAGATCAAAACTGTTAATTTCTTTATCGGCGAATCACTAGTAGCATAGTAGTGTGTCTTGGGCAATTTGAGTTCAGGGTTTCATCTTGTTATCTTATGCCTAGCTAAACTTATGGCATCAGATTCTGACCGAAACATTAGTTCTTTGTCAGTGAAGATCAGAGTTTCTAAACCAGAACAGAAAAAAAAAATCTGAACAAAGCAGGCGATGAGGTTTTGAACCTATCAGGATCAGATGCAAAAGCCTGCCAAAGCCATAACTTGAAAGTCGAAATCGATTTTTCTCTGGGCATGAAAGCGTGCGACGTCACATGCAGTAAATTCCCTAGAAGCACACTGTCAATCATTCAGAAGGCGTCAAGCCGTCAACTTCTAACAGTTTAGACTCGCTTTCAAGGCATGGAATTTATAGTCAGGTTGAAGTAAACCTGATTGGTGGAACCAGTTTTCAGTTTTACCCAAGTATTTTGACCATCTTCGCTTCATCTCTTTCTCTACCCTCGCCCAACAATGGGATGCCGCACGACACAGCTTGCCCATTTGGACATAAGCTTCGCACTAAACAAGGGAAATACTGGCATCTCTGTTTCTCGTTTTTTACCCACGATTGAGCAAAACAAAAGCGAATGTAAAAACGTACCTTCTCCGTCATGGTGAGGATGGGGTGTCCGGCGGCGTCGAGGAGCACGCGGCGGTGGCGGACGCTGAAGACGGCGCCCTTGACCCGCAGCACGACGCCGCCGTTGCCGTCGGTGACGGTGAAGTCGCCGTCGGAGAGGCTCAGGGCCTTCTTGGTCACCGTCAGCGGGACCACGTACGGCGCGCAGAACTGCGGGCTCACCACCGCCACCGGCGCCGGCGCCGGCGGAGCTCCGTAGGGCGCCGCCATCGAGGAGATCGCCGGTACAGATCGAAGCACCTGCGCTCGCTCGCTTGCTCGCTCGCCGGCGGATTCGATCCGGATCGCTAAGGTGATGTTTGATAATGGGAAATGAGAGGTGGGTTAGAGATTGGGAAATGGTATACGAGGGAACGACGGGTTGAGAAATGAAGGGTCTTGATTTCCTATCTTATTTCTCTATCCCTATCCTGATCGTCATTTTCCGAGATCCAAACACCACCTGAGCGTTTATTGCTTGGCGTCCTCTCCTCGGAGAGCCTTCTCGCGCAGGCCAGGTGCTGTTGTCGTTGACTCCACACGTGGTTTCTGCTCTGTACTGTACTACCGGCAAAAGGTAGTGGGATTATTTGTAGTGGAAAAAACGCGTCCTCACTCATGTTTGGATGCCAGACAAGCAGTGTGTAACGGAATTTGTGTGGTCAAAGGGGATGGATACTGGCCTGTCCGCGTGCTTCAACGAATTTTCCATTTGATCGTTTTTAAAACAAGAGAACCGTTAGCTGAATGTTCAATATATAAAATCAAGAAAAGTTAGAGAGTAACATGTTTAGTACTACTACTCCCTTCATTTTTAATTACACCATTGATTTTTTCGTTGAACTTTGACTAATAATATAAATTTAAATAATTATTTTTCAAATATGAAATGAATATCATAGGATTCATCATTAAGAACACTTTAAGATTAACTTATACACTTAACTATTTACATAAATATTTATAGATAAGATGAAAGGACAAAGTAACGAAAAAATTAACGCCGTCATATGTTAAAAAAAGAAGGGAGTACATCTTCATGGGTTTTTTTTTTTGGAAGAGGTACATCTTTATGGTTTAACATAGCTTACGGTTTACACGCTTCTCCGCCAAAGTCGTTCACTCTCAGCATCGCCGTGTCACTGTCACATGCACTCGCTTATATAAGTTCATATTTGGTGCAACGTGACATCTAATTTATTGAGAACTATAGTAAACCATGTGCAAAAAGAAAAAAATGCATGAGAAGGTAAGATTTTAGCTCTAAATTGCTAGTTGTGGAAGAAATATCAACATATTGCATATAAGACTAGATTTTTCAACGCCATCAATCTTTAATTAATATTTTTATTGAAACGATGATGAAAGCATAAAGAAGTTAGTGAGGGAATGGATCCGCAAAGCGTGTGAATGGGTCCGGTCAGATTTGGACACCGCATTGACACGAGTGGTGTGGAACGACTCTGGCACCATCCCTTTCTTTTTGTCTCTCATTTCCAAGTCTATATGACTCGTCCTTCTGAGAAAACATAAAATGTCTATCCAAGTTATCCAACTCAATCCATCGGTGGTGTGTAAGTACATCAATAAAACTCTATACATCTTACGTTAACGATTTGTCAATGATAAGAGTGTAACTCACACTTCTCTATTTTTCAAAAAAAAAAGATAAAAAAGAAAGGCATATGATGAAGTAGGCTCAGGGGCTTCTGCGAAATACAGAAATGAATTAGGATGCGTCAGAGTAGAATAATATTTTTAATGAGAGATTTCCTTATGTGCCCTTGAAAAAGTTTGTTTCTTTTCTCGGCTAATGATTTTCCCTTTCTTCTCTTGATATCCCCCCCCCCCCCCCCCCCCCCCCCCCCCCCCCCCCCTCTTTGAAACTTTGCGAACAACAAAATTTATACTTCATGTCTATCTCTGCCAACGCAAAATAAAAATCCACAGTTTTAGTGTTCGACAAATTTTTTTTGCCCACAGAAATATGAAAAGTGTTTATCAAAAATTAGGAAAGTATTCCTTTACTTGCTTAAACATTGTCCCTTCCTCTCCGGATCAAAACAAGTAGAGCATTAATTTTTTTGAATTTTTTTGTGTTGATAAACAAACACATGAAAAATAAGTTTTGTTACTAGCAAAGTTTCAAATTAGTTTTCATTTTGAATTTTTAAAGTATGTAAATATACTAAAGCATTAAACTTTTTTTCTGAAAGGCAGGGAGTGGCACAAGGGGAAGAAAAATCTTAAGCAAGAGCACATAAGGGAAAAGTATTTTTCCAATGACTGAAAAGGGAATGCGATTTGTTTCGGTGGCTCACAAGGACTCATTTTTAATCTGAAGTTTCAATGATTCAAACATTGTAAATTGTTGTACAGAAAGAGGGTACCATATATTTTTCTAAAAATGTTTATTTATACATTTAAACTCTATTTAATTATTTAAGATAATTTTTAATTAACATTGTGCCCAGTTTAAATCGGCATTGTATTTCCATAAAAAGTCTCTTCTTTGTGGCCAAGGGTGGCTATATATGATAGCCATGCCCCCAACCCCACCCCTCAGCTCAAAGTCCACTAAATGAACAGTAATTATTAGTGTCCATTAGAATACTTACACTTCGGCTTTAGTTTTGCAGTAATAAATTGTTTGTGAAAATTGTTGTCGTTCACGCACTCAAATGTATTTTTTTGAGGTGAACTGACCTCGCTCATCAACAAGAAGTGTACTCCCACTGTTTAGAATTCTAACTCCGGGTACAAGAAACAAGAAGAAATGAAAAGAGAGAAAAGATATAAAGATAGAGATGCATAAGGAAATGAGAATGATGCATCAAAATGTGATAATCATAAATTTTTTAACAAAAATTTAAAAGGCTAGAATCACAAGTATTATGAAACAGGGAGTATTTAGTAGTATATGTTAGTGCAGCAAGATGGTGAAAAATCTTAGCATCAATTGAAATTATTTAAACCATCCTATGCATAAGGCTAGTTCCAATAACTATTTCATTTTGTTGTTTCCAAGTATGTCACATAAGCAGAAAAAAAAACATTAATTTGACTGATGGAGTAAGTCACACAATGCATTGTTTCATTTTCACGGTTTCATAGGAGCACATGTAAGACACAAGTTTTTTTGAAAACAATATAGACGTGGTTTCATTTTTCCTCTCTTTTCTTCATTGATTTGTTGTCACATCTTAAAATTGCTTACATGACACTCTATTTAATAAAAATAAAACTCTCATTAACTGTAGCCTAATCACATTCTTGTTATGGCCTTTCTTTTATTTTTTTTTAAAACACAGAATTTCACCGGACTCATAAATAAGCAATTTTTTTTTTGGCGATGAACAAGCATTTTTTTTTTGATAAAAGGTGTACCTATGTTGATTAAACAGTTAAAGCAAGTACAAGACTAAAGGATTTATGCTCCCTTTAGATTACATGCTCCAAAATAAGCAAATTTGATGTGTACTGAGCATGGCCATCCCTGATAACGATGCTAGGCGGGCCCGCGCACGGATCCGGCCAATACGAACAACACCCTCGCCGCTAATACAGTTTTGTTCGCCGCGGCTAGGCTTTTTTTGTTCGGTGGAGTGGCAAAGTGAACCCCGCCTCTCCCACGCTACTCGAATCGAGAGTCCAGTTTTCCTACGCGCACCTCTCCCAGCCCGCTCTGCTCTCCTGGGGATGGCGCCGGCGGGCGGGGACGCGCACGCGCCGGCGGCAGCGCCGCTCCTGCAGGCGCAGGAGGAAGGTCGGCGCCGCAGCCGCGGCGGGGGCGCGACGTCGGCGCAGACGCTGGGCAACGTGGTGGTCTCCATCGTCGGCACCGGCGTGCTCGGCCTCCCCTACGCCTTCCGCGCCGCCGATCAGTCTCTGGCGCTTGAGGGCCTGCTCAGTCGGCTCGACGCAAGGGCCGACGATCTCAGCGACGCCATTGCCGGACGCTGATGTACCATTATGTGCCTTATGGTGCCTGGTAAAGCATATTTTTTAAGCACGACATGAAGTTGTGACTTGTTCAATTCCGCATCTTGCAACTCTGTACTTCCATGCCCGGCCGCACCAGCTTGTGGCGTCCCTTGCGACTTGCGAGCTTTGAGCAGCGAGGCCGCGGAAGGCACGAGCGAGCATGTGCGGGAGGAGACGACGCGGCCGCGGCTGCTGTTGGCCGTGATGGCGAATTTTGCCGAAGTGGTGGTTGTTTGGTAATTCAAATGGAGGGCCGGCAATGCTACTCGAATGGACGATGCCTGCAGCGACTACTTAATTGCCAGAATGTGTCGCGACGAGCATGTAGGTTGTCGCCGGCAATCGAGACCGCGACGCAAGAGGAGTTACGGTAGAATTGAATGGGTATCGAGTAGATTGGGACCTGGGGGACGGTTGAGGCCCGAATGGGTTGTTCGTTCCGGGCTCCGTGGCCCAGTGTTAACAGACTAATAGCGTCGACGGATGAGTTAACGGAAATGCTTTGAGATGCGTGATTTTTCTTTCTAGAAAGCATAGAAGCACTTCTCTTATAAATACATACAAATGGTGTCACAAAAATATGCCATAAATATTTAAACATAATTTGTGCTTCAAATTCAACTTGTATGTTGATAACCAAAAAAGACAAAGTGCAATGGAGGTAGATTGCACCAACCAAAATTGTTTGGGGAGTAAAGTGAGCCAATATTTTCAGGGACAAACAGATAAAGTAAGTACAACACAGATCAGTGTGTTCGATCGAGCGTTAGAAGATGGTAGGATACTCTAGGGATGGAGATCGGGGAAAAAGATTGTAATTAATTGGGAGGAGACCATAGAATGTTCTTCGATGCCCTTGTCTTTAAACCTCTTTGACATGCCATGCAGCTAATACAAAAGAAGGAACATAGGTATACCAAAATGTACATAGAGGACGTCGAAACGCTTCACTATACGATGTGAAATTATACCCGTTGGCAAATAGGCAACTTATAAAATTAAAAGGCAACACTTGGTCGACAGGAGTCAACAGGAATTTGTTATGACCACAAAATTCTCAGAAATGGTTCTTCTTTGTGGAAATACTCTGTTCCATTGATAATTTTACTGTCCGTCACTTAGCAATGTATCCGGTTGTACTGGTGTTTTACTCCATGAAGCTCTCTCAAGGCTTCACCAATGAGCAGGCGGTCTGTTGGAACCTCCTTCGAGCATAGAATTCCAATCTGCAGAGCTGAGGTGATGCAGGCAAGTATCATTTCTGTCGTGCTACTGAAGCTGGATGTTCTCCCTTCGGTTTCCAGATCATTTACGGACAGTAACCGTTGGTCTACCACACTGGCAACTTGTTGATCTTGCAATGCTGCTTGCACATAGCTATGAAGGCTGAGATCATCCACGAAACTGCTATCTGTTGGTCTTTTACCTGTGAAAATTCAAGCAACAGCACTCCAAAGCTGTAGATGTCGCCATGGATTGAGACTCCATTACCTAGTCCATACTCTGTTTGGAACAAACATATATTCAGCAACTAGATGGAGGCTTATTTCGTCAAACAAATAAGTTCAGCATTTTGTGTGGTAAGTTCTTTTGATATTTTAGTGAAAACTAGTTAGTAGTTGCAGAGTGTGTCATTGCTTATGACTATGTTAAATGGCTAAAAAAGGAGCAATGCATCTCACATGCTTGTGCCTTTCTATTGTATCAATCTTGAAAGCATGCAACGTACTAGTTAGAATCTGACCTGGAGCAGCATATCCAATGGTTCCCCTTCTTGTAACCCAACCACTCGATATGTCTGAGAGGCTAGTCTCGTCTTCATGCCCAAATCTTGCAAGTCCAAAATCACCAACATGGGCAACCATGTCATTATCTAGGAGGATATTGCTTGGCTTGAGATCACAATGAACTATTGGGGTTGGTCTGTAGTGGTGAAGATATTCGAGTGCTGAAGCTACATCAATGGAAATGTCTATACGCTGCGCAAGATCAAGCCCCCCATGGGTGCCATGTTCCGAGACATGGTGGTGTAGCCACTGGTCCACATTTCCATTAGGTAGGAAATCATATACAAGAGCTTTGAAATCACGACCGCCAGATTCAATACTTGAGCACACCGTCAAGATTTTGACAAGGTTCCGATGTCGTGCACATCTTAGAGTCTCACATTCTGCAATAAAACTTTGTGCTGCACCTCGCTGCTGAAGGTTGAGCACCTTCACGGCAACAACCACTTCATGGTCATTGATCAACATCGTTCCCTTGTAAACAGCACCAAAGCTTCCAACGCCTATGAGGTTCTCAGAAGCAAAACCATTTGTTGCATTCGCCAAATTGATGTATGAACCCTTACACGCTGGTCATTGACATTTGGTAAGGTATGTTCCTCCTTTCGCAACTTCCTTCTTTGATGACAGAATACAAATAGTGCAAGCAACAAGGAAATGCTTATAATGCCAGTGGCTAAGGAGATGGTTATAATAACCTTGCGTGATTGCTTACCAGTAGTACTGCCATGGTTTGAGCAAGGCGGCAGTTTCAGCTCGGGGATACCTCCGCACAGGGCAGTGTTCCCCTCAACCGAAAAGGCACTGGCGTTGAGAAATATTCCATTTTCTGGAAGTTCACCATCAAAGCTATTGTAAGAGAGATCCAATTGTTCAAGACCTTTCATTGTACCAAGGAAGTCTGGAATACGACCAGATAAATTGTTTCTTGAAAGATCAAGATCCAAAAGGCCCCTCAATTGTCCTATTGACTCTGGAATTTTCCCTTCAAAGTTGTTCCCTTTCAAAAAGCAATATTGTAAGACTTGGCAATCTCCAAGAGAGACAGGAATTTCACCGGTTAACCTATTTCCAGAAACATCAAGAGTCTGGAGATTTATCATGCGACCAACTTCTAATGACAACGTTCCAGTTAGCATGTTCCCTAGGAAACTCGCATAGACGAGCGTGGATATGAGGAGAACTTGTTTTGGTATTGGACCGCTGAGGCGGTTGTTGTCCAGGCTCAGCATCCCCAAAGGGCAACTACCAAGACTGGAAGGAATGGGACCTGTGAGCGTGTTGTTATCAAGGGCTAGTGTGAAGAGAACGGTGAGATTACCAATTTCTTGTGGGATTTGCCCTGAGAGCCTGTTGCCATACAGAAGCAGATTGCTCAGCTTGTCAAGTCTGCCAAGTGAGGCAGGGATAGTGCCAGTAAAGTTATTTTCATTCATCTGAATAGACGTCAAGTTGACAAGGTTTCCAATTTCCTGAGGTATTTGCCCACTTATCATGTTGCCCGACATGTCCAAGACCTCCATGGTCGTTGAAAGGTTCGCGACGGAGCTGGGGAGCACACCTCCAAGCTTGTTCTCGGACATGGCAATGATCTTGAGATTGCTGCAGTTGGTCAGACTATCCATGAACCCCCAATCAGCATCAACATTTGCTTCCAGCTGGTTTTCGAACAGTGTCAGTGCCCACAAGTTGTTGAGAGCTCCGAGACAGTCTGGTATGACCCTGGAGAAGGAATTCTCCTGCATCTGGATCACCTCCAGCTTTGAAGCGTTGCAGAGTGACACCGGGATGGCACCGTGGAACTGGTTGGAGTCGACGCTGAGCAGCCAAAGACTGGCCATCTTGCCAAAGGAACTGGGGGGCAGAGTTCCGGTGAGCTTGTTGAATTGCACCACAAGACCCTGGAGAGAGGAGAGGTTGAACACCGCGGGAGGTATTGATCCTTGGAGCATGTTGTCGTTGAGGTAGAGGTCGGTGAGGGCTTGGAGGTTGCCGAGTGAGTCAGGGATGGCGCCGGCGAGGTTGTTTCTGGTGAGACTGAGCACGATGAGGGATGTGAGGTTGCCGAGGGAGGCAGGGATCGTCCCTGTGAGGTTGTTGAATTCGAGGCTGAGCACCTGGAGGCGGCGCAGTGACCCTAGCGCTGGGGGCACCGACCCCTGCAACGTGTTGCGGCTGAGGTTGAGGGTCTCCAGGTTGGGTGGCAGCAGCGACGGCAGGACGCCGGTGAGGCGGTTCTTCGCGAGGTAGAGCCGTCGGAGGTAGGTGAGGCCGGCGAGGGACGACGTGGCGATGGAGCCAGCCAGGTCGAGTCCGCGGAGGTCCAGCTCCGTGACGCGGCCACGAGCCCCGCACGTCACGCCGCGCCACCCGCAGGGGTCGGGCGCGGTGGACGCGTTGCCGCCCCACGACGCCAAGGCCCCGTGCGGGTCGTCCGTGATGAGGGACCGGAACTGCATAAGGGCACGGTAGTCGGTGTTGGCACCGGCGGTCAACGCCCACGACGACGATGCAAGTAGGAGGGAGGCGATGAGTAGGACGGAGCAATGGTGGTGGTGGCGGCGGTTGTAGCCATGGTGCACCATGGCTGCCTGTGCTCAGCAATCACTGATCAGCACCATGAGACCTTAACTCGTTGCGGCAACTAAGACATATTAATACGGATTGGATCCATGGCTTTTCCTATCGAAAGCTGTCACCTTGCCAACAGTGGTGGAGGACGGGAAAAAAATTACTGTATCGCAAATTTGTCGGCATCGCACGCCCGCACCACACATAACAGCCTTAGGATTCATCGAGTCATCCTTTCGTTTGTGATTGTAATTTTGTGCGTTTCTGGGAGGCAGAGAGTCATCTAGTCGGCAAGAAAGAGGTAAAGTAGCTAGGTGTACTCATGTCTCATGGGCAAACTGCGGTAGCTATTCGTCCGCCAAACAACGAAAAAAGCCTAATATTGGCCTAGCTCTAAAAAATGGTTCGGCTGCATCAATTAAGCCTCCCGAAGAAGCTTCTTCTACCTCCGTTTGCTTCTCATGGTGCCAGATTATGAAATTAATGTAAACACAAAAGACCTGGGGTTCTTAATTATGGAAAAATCAAAGTATGGCAGCCGCCATACCGGGTCCTCCGCCCCTGCTTGCCAAGTCAACAAAGTTCTTCTTCCAACTTGTTGCTTGTCGCCGTCCATTTCAACTCTTGTATAAGTTGTGGCTTCACTGTCTCCTTCTTCTGTCTTGACTCCACGTGGAAGCAATCTATTCACCCACAGCCACACCCAGCAGTACCGACACAAGAATTAGACACAGGGAGAGGCCGCCCATTTCAGCAGGGCGTTCTCAAACAGCCAATAGTGTATTAATCAAGTCTTAGTTGTGGTATACTATGATTTTTTTTGCCGGAGTCGTTATACATCGGAGATGTCGAGGTACAATCCACATGTGAAAAAAAATTGTTGCTGGAGTCATGATACACAGGACGGAGATGCCGAGGTACAACCACATGTGACATCATCTCAGGTGTCAAGAAACACACAACATGTACTCTCACTGTTTCATAATATCTGTAGTTCTGGTTTTGAGAATGGTGACTAGAAGAGATGAAAAGGGTGTTATACGTAGGAAACGATGGGGAGTGAAGGAGGAGAGAAATAGAGATAGACACATGAAACGATGAATTGGGAAGTGAGAACGAGGAGAGAGATGTATTAGAAAGCGAGAATTGCATTAAAACTTTTCCCACTTCGGCAAATACGTGATAGCAATCTTAGGAATTTTTTTTAATTTTTTAACCCTTTTTAAATTAATATTTTAATAATAGCCCGACCGAAACTAAATTTGCAAATCTAACCTATTTAGTCGCGTCAAACCGATTGGCGTGACTTAGACTACAGTCACGCCAACTTAAATGGCGCGACTAACTTCCACGTCAGCGGAATCTGCCACGTCAAATTTTGATCGCGCCAAAGTGTTTGGCGTGATTGAGCTTTGGGTCGCGCCATGCAGATCGGCGCGACCGAAACGTCCGCGTTGAGTTACACTTAAGCCTCTGGACAGCTCAGTACCTAACTTCCAAGCGACGCGCTGCTCGAAGAGAATATGCCGCTGCTACCGGGTGGCCTAGATACCGGTAGGAGCTAGTATATTAGAGCAACTCCAGCACAAGCCCCTACAATTGAGCCCCTACATGCCATCTAGGGACCGGCCCCTACAATTGAGCCTCTACATTTTTTCCCACTCTCCAGCGGCTCCTCCTAGATCCAAAGCCCCTACATTGGTAGGTCCCACACGTCAGCCTCATCTTCCTTATTTTTTTCTCTCGGCCTCTTCCTCAGCGCGGATGACGATGGCGCGGCGGCCTCCCCGCCGCGCGCGGACCATGACGCTCGAAGCTTCCGCGCAGCTCCCCGCGAGCGGCCTCCACGGCGCCACCTCGGCGAGGAGGGAGGGCGGCGCGGCACGCACAAGGCAGCTCGCCCGCGCGCGCCGCAGGACGAGGTCGCCTGCGCGCGCGCCCATGGCCACCATGGCTGAGGCAGGAGGCTGCGGAGAGGGCGGAGGAGGCCACGGCGAGCTCCTCGGCCTGGGCGCGCGGACGAATCGACGGCGGTGGGGCGAATCGACGTGCGATTTGAGTCGACGGCGAGCCGGATCGACATCGAGCGGGGCGGGGATGGGCGGCTTCGTTCCGCCATGGCTACGTGGTGATGCGGCGGGCCTGCGCGGCCTCGTCGGCGCGGCGCGGGCGTGCTCCTTGGTCGCGGCGGCGCAGGCGGCGCGTCGTTGAAGAGGCCTCGTCGGGCGGAGGAACAAGAGGGCGTGAGCCTCGCCGGCGCCGGAGGAGCGTAGATCCGGTGCAGGGTTTGTCGAATCCAGGTGGCGGGCGGATGATCATCATCGTCGGCAGGGGCGGATGGGCGGCGGCGATAGGAGGCGGCCGGGAGGGACGAGGGAGGGAGGAGGAAGATGTGCGCGCGCATTTCCGTTGGGCGGGCCCCACGCGCGTAGCGACCCAGAGAGGGTCGCCACATCTGGCGACTTTGGAGGAAATCTAGGGGGCCAATAGCTCTAGGGGCTCATTTAGAGGCCCTGCTGGAGTTGTGTTTTTTGAGCCAAAGCTCCTAGATGGTATGTAGGGGCTCATCTGGGGGTCTGCTGAAGTTGCTCGTAGGGGTCTGTGCATGGAGCAGCCGGAAGAGAGAAAAGAAAAGACAGTGGGAGCTGCTTCAGGTCATCGGGTAGCGTTACTTATTTTATATTGCACGAAGGTCGCTGTGTAGTTTTGCGTTTTTTTTTTGGAGGCATGTATTGGTGCTCTGGATGCATCCAAAGCAAAATGCATGGTGCTATGCATCGTTTGGTTCCGGGGAGGAAAAGAATTCAGCAACTGTATATTATTGATGCGTCCATCGGTGCATATTCAAAGATATTTCTAAGTTGTCTCGGACCAAGCATGTAGCTAGAAGCATAAGACTGCCAATATGAGGTTTTAAATATTCCAAACTTGACATTAAATATTCCAAACTTGACACTGTATCTGATTGTCAAAATATTTTTTGGGAAGAAACCGTTTCAATTTCGGCTAAATTTAAAAATATCGTTTTTGCGATTTTGTTACCGCAATAACCGTAAAATCCAGCCCGAGTGGGTTAAACGGTATTGTAACCCCGCCCGAGTGGTTGAACATATTGCTTAAACTTATTCTTTGTACTTCCTCCGTTTCAAAATAAGTGTCATTCTAGCCTGAGCACAGGAATTAAGGAGAGTTGAAAAAGAAGAGAGAGCGTTGAAAACGATGTACAATGAAGAGGAGAGAGATAGATAGAAAACTACATCAGAAAGTGAGAATGACACTTATTTGGGAAAAACTAGCTAGAATGACGCTTAAACTGGAACAGAGAAAGTAACCATTATAAGGGCTGTCCTCCATCAAGTTTGAAGCAATAAGCAACAAAGAAGCTAGCATCGTGAAAAAAAAAGCTAACAAGAGCAAAACGCGCAAGCGCAGCGCTCGAGCCCGCGGCTTCAATCCTGAAGAACCGTGCGCGCTAGCCAATCCAAAAGCGAGTGATAAAAGATTAAATTCAAATTAATTAGTCTTTAATATTATACTTATGCATGTTTTAAATGATTTTCATTATGAGTATGGCGGGAGTATTGGTTAAGACATCTCACAGTCGTGTCCGTAGCTTGCATGATGCGGCACATCAAGAATTATATACACTGGCAAGCCAGCAGTGCTATTAAAAGCTCTTGTGGGGATCGGTCAAAAAAAAAAAAGAAAATGCTCTCGTTGGTTGGGACTTGACTACTGAAGCTATCTCTGACACCTCGGCTTACGTTCCTTTTCTGTCTCTCTGTATTTTTCTCTACTGCGCGGCGCAGAGGCTTTTTCTTTTTTAAGCCAACGCGGCGCAGAGGCTTGAGTGCTTTGCACGAACTCAACGCGGATGAAGCGGTCGCGCCAACCTGCATGGCGCGACCCAAAGCTCAGTCACGCCAAACACTTTGGCGCGACCAAAATTTAACGTGGCTGTTTTCGCTGACGTGAAGTTGGTCACGCCATTTAGGTTGGCGTGACTGTATCTAAGTCACGCCAATCGGTTTGGCGCGACTAAATGGGTTAGATTTGCAAATTAGTTTCGGTCGGCTATTATTAAAATATTAATTTAAAAAGGGTTAAAAATTAAAAAAAAAATCCAATCTTAGTTGCCCAAGATCTCTCAGCATATGCTGATGGTTTCATTTTATGTGAAGGTGACGGCTTGTGTGACAAGACAAGCATAGACGTGTGACAAAAAGTTTATGTTTAAAACAACCATTTCCCACCATCATTGGTTCAAGTTACAACTCCCAGAACCCATTTTACTATTTTACTCAACTCCACAAAAAGCATGATATAAAGGTGATAGAACACAAAGTAAAGCATAAATTCTAAGCAAGCTAATAGTAGACTAACTAGTAATTCATCATTATTAAAAATAATGAACAACCTAGGGTTAACAAGGTAAAGCCATCAATCAAGCTAAACTGTTCTACATAGGATCATCACTACCCTAAGCAGCATTCAAAAAAAAAAACATAAAGTAATATGTAGTAAAACAAAAGGCCTTTAACAAGATGTGGTCATAAAATAGGCTCAACATGATCAAAGACCTGGGGTTCTTAATTATGGAAAAATCAAAGTATGGCAGCCGCCATACCGGGTCCTCCGCCCCTGCATGCCAAGTCAACAAAGGTCTTCTTCCAACTTGTTGCTTGTCGCCGTCCATTTCAACTCTTGTATAAGTTGTGGCTTCACTGTCTCCTTCTCCTGTCTTGACTCCACGTGGAAGCAATCTGTTCACCCACAGCCACACCCAGCAGTACCGACACAAGAACTAGACACAGGGAGAGGCCGCCCATTTCAGCAGGGCGTTCTCAAACATCCAATAGTGTATTAATCAAGTCTAGTTGTGGTATACTATGATTTTTTTTGGCCGGAGTCGTGATACATCGGAGATGTCGAGGTACAATACATATGTGAAAAAAAAATGTTGCCGGAGTCATGATACACAGGACGGAGATGCCGAGGTACACCCACATGTGACATCATCTCAGGTGTCAAGAAACACACAACATGTACTCTCATCGTTTCATAATATCTGTAGTTCTGGTTTTGAGAATGGTGACTAGAAGAGATGAAAAGGGTGTTATACGTAGGAAACGATGTGTGGAGTGAAGGAGGAGAGAAATAGAGATAGACACAGGAAACGATGAATTGGGAAGTGAGAACGAGGAGAGAGAGTAATTAGAAAGCGAGAATTGCATTAAAACTTTTCCCACTTGGGCAAATACGTGATAGCAATCTTAGTTGCACCATCTCTCAGCATATGCTGATGGTTTCATTTTATGCGAAGGTGACGGCTTGTGTGACAAGACAAGCATAGACGTGTGACAAAAAGTTTATGTTTAAACAACCATTTCCCCCATCATTGGTTCAAGTTACAACTCCCAGAACCCATTTTACTATTTTACTCAACTCCACAAAAGCATGATATAAAGGTGATAGAACACAAAGTAAAGCATAAATTCTAAGCAAGCTAATAGTAGACTACTAGTAATTCATCATTATTAGAAAATAATGAAACCTAGGGTTAACAAGGTAAAGCCATCAATCAAGCTAAACTGTTCTACATAGGATCATCACTACCCTGAGCAAGCATCCAAAAAAAAACATAAAGTAAATATGTAGTGAACCCAAAAAGGCCTTTAACAGGATGTGGTTATAAAACATAGGCTCAACATGATCAAAGCGGAGTTAGGATTTTGCCTTTGCCATAATTATTTTTTCCTTTTATTATCATAATTGTCTTTGATTCACTTGTTCAACTTCTTCCTTGTAATCCATGCCTTCAAGTTCTCCTTCAAGCTTTTTGTAACTAAACATAGGATTATGCGTATAAATAAACTATTGTAGAGAATCCAAATTCCAAAAAGAACAAATGAGCATCCAAATTAACTTCAATAAATTCAAGAATATAATTTTTTGGAATTTGGTGTATCTGATAGACCTAATTAATAATTTTCTATATTTTTTGTGACAGAATCATAATTTTTGGAGCTAAAATGAATAAGTTATCACTATAAGACTGACTCCAACAACAAATATGCTGTTTGGAGAGGCAAATGGAATTGCCTCGCGTGTACAGTGATGGGAAGAGGCAATTTTTGGTGATGACTCCAACAGTTCGGCTTCGAGAGGCAATGCGCGCGGCGCGCCGCCCTCCGCCTCCCTTCCGCATGCCGCTGCTCCCCTGCCCGTGCTGCCCTCCGCCTCCCTCCCACGCCCCCTCCCCAGCGAGCCCCCACGCCTCCCTCCGTGCCGCCCTCTGCCTCCCTTTGTGTGCCGCTCTCCGCCTCCTTTCGCATGCCGCACTCTGCCTCCCTCCCGAGCCCCTACCCGGCGCCACCCTCCCCCGTGTGCTGCCGCTTCCGCCGCGCCGCCCTCCCGCCTCCCTCCTGCGCACCCTCCCCCGCGTGCCGCCGCCGCTCCGCTGCTCCCCCCGCCCTACACACAGAGCCTGCCTTTGATGCATTCAGGAGGAGGGATTGCATTTTTACATGCCTCACCTTTTGCCTATTCTGTTGGAGTCCATTTGCATGGCGAACAGTGTCCATCGGAGAGGCATATGCCATTTGCATATCCTTTTGCCTCTTCTATTGGAGTCAGTCTAACGAATATGGTCTTCTATGACGACAAATTACGTCACAAAATCTGAAATTTTGTCATAGTTGAACTTTTGTGCATGGAATGTGCATTGTTGATTACCTTCTGTGATGAAATTAATATTTCCATCATAAATTTGTGACGATTCATCAAAACATCATTACTTTTTATGACGCTCGTTTTTGTCACAATTGTTGAACAAATGAAATGGCATGACTAGGATCCAGTAGCGAAGCTAGGACCAAAATCTACCTGTGGCAAACCTATTACTAATAATTTGTTCAAAGTAACTAAGAAATCATAATATTCAAAATGTAAAATATTGATAAGTAATGAATGGTTTAACAATACCCATAAGCAAGCACGGTGAGCTGGCCGAGGAAGATCGATCCTCCGATGTTTCACTAGCCTTGCTCCCTGTCATCCTCATTGCCCGAACTCGCCATCCAGTGATGCTCGCGCGCGTTTGGAGACTTGAACGAAACGAGGGCTAGATGAGGAAGGGAGGCGATGGCCGGCGGCGCAACGTTTAGTCTTTCTAAACGAGTCGATCGTCTCTCTCGATTGCCTGCCGATCAACTCAAGTGCCTAAGGGATAGCCCATAGAGGCCCATAAGGCCATAACGATTCGTATTTCCTCCATGCGGCCCACCTATTCTGTTTCATCTTCTTCCTTAGTCCTCACCTTAGAAGGACGGTCGCCCGACTCCGATGGGTGTTATCACAGGGCAGCCTGGCAGGGAGGGAGGGGGGAGGGGGGTCTCGCCTGTGGTGAGGTCTGGCGGCCGCCGGACCTCGCCATACTGGTGGCTTCGCCACTGCTAGGATCTAACTTGGCTGGCCTGCTTTCTTTCAGCCCATTCCCAATTTTGTGCATTTGTCTGACTCATTTTTTTTTCAGTACGACTTTCTGGCCCAATATTCTTCGGCTCTTTATATATTTGGCCCATTATTTTTTGCCTTTTATATATCTGGCCCATTGGACTTGCTGCACG